>VZRM01005542.1:1695680-1706728 GCA_013397955.1 Grantiella picta
CCATGGCAACTCGCGGGCTCGCCCTCAGGCGCCATTTCGCTGAGGGGATCGGGGAGAAGCGGGACGGGACTGGGCGGGTTGGCTTTCACAGCCCTTAATGTGCCTTAAAAAGGGCAAGGACTGAAGGCTTAAACCCTGAAATTGAATTCTGAGGCGAATCAGAAGTAGTGCTGCTCACGGTGCTCGTTGTGTGTACGAGTGGAGCGTAGTTCTGGAAGGCAGGCGGGGTCTGGAGCACACGAGTCACAAACAGGAGCAGCCGGAGCTGGGCACACACTGCTCTTCCATAATAGGGCCTTGGTGTGAGGCTGTCCTGATGCTGGAGTGAATATCTGCCTTTTCCGTGCTACTCACAATTTCAGATGCTGATAGAGCAGAGAAAAATGCACTTTCAGTGACTCCATAACAAATTTAAGAATATAATTGCTTTCCTTAGAATGAAAGTATAGATGCAGTCTTTACATCTCAGACACAACTTCTAGCGAATTAAACTAATGATTTAAACATCAATTTTATAAGATAAAACTGCAGATTTTCACCAAGAGCTTCAGCAAACACCACAGTAATCACTTCAGCAATCTTGCTGAGATTGCTGAGCAGCTATTGAAGCCTCACAAAAAATCACAGAATATTGTGAGGTGGAAGGGACCCACGGGGATCATCAAGTCCATTTCCTGGCCCTGCACAGGAAAACCCCAAAAGTCTCACACTACCTGAGAGCATTGTCCAAACGCCCATTGAGATCTGTCAGCTTTGGGGCTGTGACCATTCCTTGGGGAGCCTGCTCAGTGCCTGACCACCCTCTGGGGAAAGAACCTTTCCCTGATATCCCACCTAATCATGGAATCACAGAGTGGTTTGGGTTGGAATGCACCCCAAAGATGATTCAGTTCTTATCCCACTGCCATGGCTTGGAACACCTTCTACTAGACCAGCATGCTCCAAATCCCACAAAACTTAATGGGATGGGACAGCCATACCTTCTGAGGGGAACCGGTGCCAGGGCCTCACAACCCTCACAGTCAACAATTCCTGCCCAATAGCCTATCTAACCCCTGCTCCAGCACAAGGAGGAAGCAAAGCACAGTTGTGTGCCACCAGCAGGGGTGGCTTTGGGTCACCTTGAAGCCAGTGCCACGGCAGCTGCCAGTGACAAAGCTAAGTGACACTGAGCTCTCCAGCCTCTGGCAGGGTGGCAAAGCTGAATTCTGCCCTGAGTGCCACTGCAGTGGCTCCAAGTGCTCTCTGTGCTAGCACAGAACAGCCCCAGCACTCCTGGTGCTGTACAAACTTAGCAGGGTGCCTGGAGCCTGAGGACACTGTCAGGGGGTGGCACCTCTGCCAAGAGCCAGTTTCCTGCAAATGCATATAGGAATCCCAGAATTAGACAATGTTTTTTGGGGGAAAAAGTGACCTGAAAGGTCATCCAGTTCTCCTCCTGTGCCATGGGCTGGGGTACCTTTGGCTAGGCCAGGTTGCTCCAAAGCCTGTCCAGAACGGCCTAAACCACTTCCAGGCCTCAGCTCAGGAGGTCCATTCAGGGTGTGGTGGTCTTTGCTGTAGCTTTGTTGGTGCAGCTTTGCTGTACAGTATTAATGGACAAAAATCCTTCATAAAAATGTTTTAAGTCATTAGCTATAATACTTCAGTTTCTGACAAGTGTTGCATTTGCCTGCCCGGGAAGTCCGTCCAGCTCTCACCTAGAGCGCTTGCTCTGTGGCTCAGAGGTGCAGCTACAGGCGGTTGGCTCCAGCACTGCCGGCTGACACCTCCTGCAACCGTGGGTCTTTCACGGTGAGGTGAGCACTGCCTCTGGCGAGCAGCTGGTACACCGCGTTGGTAACGGGGCGGGAAGCAAAAGGTTGCAGGAGAGGTTTTCCCTTTTGGAGCAGAGCGACGAAAGAATGCACAGCACCCAGTCTGCTGTCTTCCAGGGAGATTTATTAAGGGTCTTCGGGTGAGGGTCTGGGGACGGTGAGAAGGGACGGAGAGATGGGGACGGTGAAGTCTGGAAATCCGGAGGCTGGGACCCCTGAAGAGCCGTTCACAGGGGATTATAAGGGAAGGGAGAAGGGGAGTGGCTAGCCCCGAAGGGCCAACCAGGGAAGNGGCCCCGAAGGGCCAACCAGGGTAGTCCGAGGGGAGAAGGAAAGGGGTACAAACCAATAGTTTTGTAAGGGAGGAGGGTACAAAATTCAAAAGAACCAATGATACACATAACTCAGGAGAATAAAGGAGAAGCTTCTAGAAAACAATCCATATATGAAAAGGAGGCGGGGGAGAGTGCAGGACCAATAATCTTTAACTTCGTTGCATGTTTAACTCCTCAGCCGCAGAGGCTCACTGTTGTTCTCCAGAAGTCTCCATGACTTGAACAGATCAGGCTGTCACAGTCCTCTGCGGTTGATCCTTCAGTCATTGAAACTTGCAGCCACAAGCTGCCCAGACAAGTAACTGGTGCAGCCATCCGTTGGGGAAGGTACAGGGCAGGTACTGAGGCCCTGCAGGGAGCTCTGGTGTACGGCTGGCAGAGAGCCATGGGCTCCTGCAGCTCTGCATCCCACTCAGCTGAGGCAGCTACCCGGGCACAGCCGGCTGGGGACACACGGTCACCTGGGGACACACGGCCACCCAGAGGCCAACTACAGTGAGGACCCTGCTCTGGGGCNGGCACAGGGGAATGGAGACACAACAGGCCCCTCTCCTCTGGGTTTCACAGAGTTCTTGGAGGGGTTAGGATGTTGAAAAGGTAGTCTGGGATTGGAGAATGCAGAGGACATATGAACAGTAATCCTCCTCTTGCTTTTGCAAAGCCTCATTCAGTTCTTGCAGCCTGTGGAGGATAGTTTGTGTGGAGGACACTTACCAGGGCATGGAGCAGCGCTTAGATTATCTGGAGTGGGAGGTGACTTGGCTGCTTCAGGTGATGGCGCAGGACAGCCTGGAGCAGAATGTCAGGGGTTGGGGAGCCCTTCTCTAGGCAGCCTTGTAACAGTGGCACCTCTGGGCTGCTGCTGGAGTGCTGCACTACTCTTGGGGCTGTAGTGTAGCCACAGCAAAAGGAGCCGTGAGGCACAGAGCAGTGGCCAGGTGGAGATCTCCAGCAGCAACTTGGAGGAGGAGGAGGAGGAGACTGTTTTGATGCACCTCCTGAACACCCCTGTCATGGTGGCTCAGGAGGGATTTTCTGCTAGATATCTTGGAGAACCTGTGCCACTCCCTGGAGAAGACAGGCCTTGACCACTTTATTGTGGGCAGCCGGAGGCTTCCTGTGGTGATCATCTTGTGGCCAGACTTTGGAGTGGTTGAACCACCCAAGCTTTTCGAGCACCTGGTGCATAATCCAGGTGCCCACACTGAGGCCGTCCATGATTACACTGGTCTGTGACATGGGTTCAAACGACTCCTGTTCTGTGGCCCTTGAAAGAGACCCTGAAGCACAGAGCTGTGTGATGACAGCTGAGCTGCCTGATGATAGTGTATATATGAACGGTGTATATAAATTAGCTGTATCTATATCTAACTTTAACCAGCTTCGTTGTACATATATAGCTTTGCATATGCATATATATGAAATGCATGTATGTAAAACTTCATTAGTTGTATGTATGTAGTTTTGCAATAATAGACAAAAAACTTACATGGCAATGTTTAAGCCATCAAATACAACATTTCAGTCTCTGACACATGCCGGGCACAATGTGTCCTGAGACAATCTCGTGGCTGAGACCAAGTTCTTCAGGCATGCTGCCAGGCAGGCCCAGCAGCACAGCTGGTCTTGCAAACGCAGGAGCTCCTCACCTGCATCCTCTAGGCTCTTCCACCTACACCTTAAAGATGGTTATGATGTGCAGCAAAATCCAGTAAATTCGTCTATATGCTAGATTGCATCACCACTTCCATTCCCCTTCCTATCTCCAATCCAATGGCTCTTTGGAAGCTTTGGGTTACAAGACAGGAAGGGCTGAATGAAGAACCCCATGAATTCCAGTTTCCTGGATCAGCCAAAGCCCCCTATAGTGTTCATTTTCATTTCAACCCTCATCACTATTATCATGATTTATCCATTTACCAACACCTTAAACAACATATATAGAATATATTGCCAACAATTAGTGTTAAAAGTTAGTTACTGTTTACACCCCTTCCTCAAAAGATGAGTATTCTCCTACGCTTATAAAAATGGACAAAGGGATTGTATCAGCCCACCTACCTGAGCTTGACCAAGCAACACTGGTAAATGATTGAGAGTCTGCAGAGCCAGAAGGGTCCTGGGAAGTGGCTGAGGTTTAACTCAGGGTGACTGTCAGAGTAACTCCCAGCGTACCCTGGGCCAAATGATCTACATATTCTAATCCTCTACTGTGGAAATCTCCTCCCCTGGTTCACTTATATGGGTTTGTTCTAGAAGTTTCTTCTTTGTTCTGTTCAAGGTTACTGATGATTGGTCATTTACTAGTGAGTTCCCTCCCAAAAGTTGTTCTAGTTGGATCATTTAAATATCTGTAACTGTTCCCTGTAACCCCATTGGCTGTAACCCCTAAGCTCCTCCCATGTATCCTTCCCTTAAAACCCCTTGCAACCCCCTTGCTCGGGGCTTCTGTCGTCGACCCCTTGGATTTTCCTGACCTGCCCTCCCCTTCCCCTTAATAAAACCCTTCAAGGACTTGACCAGAAGCCTGCGTCTATTGCGCCTCTTTTGAGCCTTCATCTGGCAGCTCTCCAGGGAGACTCCTGAGGGAAGAATCCTCCCCATTCTCCGAAACAGGGTTTGAGCCGAGCCGTCTCAGATGACGAGACTGCTCGACCGCAAGGGATGTTACTAATCTGTGGTGACCGAGCATGGGCTGGCATCCCATCCCATCTTGTAGGGGGACCTTGTACGTTTGGCCGCTTGACGCTTGCTTCACCCAACATGGATCCCCAGGCGGACTACAACACTGTGTGATGACAGCTGAGCTGCCTGATGATAGTGTATATATGAATGGTGTATATAAATTAACTGTATCTATATCTAACTTTAACCAGCTTCGTTGTACATATATAGCTTTACATATGCATATATATAAAATGCATGTATGTAAAACTTCATTAGATGTATGTATGTAGTTTTGCAATAATAGACAGAAAACTTACATGGCAATGTTTAAGCCATCAAATACAACATTTCAGTCTCTGACACATGCCGAGCACAATGTGTCCTGAGACAATCTCGTGGCTGAGACCAAGTTCTTCAGGCATGTCACCAGACAAGCCCAGCAGCACAGCTGGTCCTGCAAACGCAGGAGCTCCTCACCTGCATCCTCTAGGCTCTTCCACCTACACCTTAAAGATGGTTATGATGCACCTCCCAAACACGCCTGCCATGGTGGTGCAGGAGAGATCCTTAGGCACAGAGCTGTCTGATGATAGCTGAGCTGCCTGATGATGGACAGTGTATATATAAACTGTATATAAATTGACTTTATATCTAACTGTATATATGTAGCCATATATATTAACACTGCATTTAGGACATTTATATTTCAATAGCACCGTAGTATTCCAAAATCTGGATCCTGTTAGTTCTTGCACTCAACACACTGCAGACAGCAGTGGCCAGGAGAGCTCCAGCAGCAAGTTGGAGGAGGAGGAGGAGGAAGAAGAAACAAGAGACAATGCTGTTGCAAAGGAAGAAGTGGAAGGTGATGCTGGGAATGTGGAGGAAGACAAACAGTGTTGGAAATGAGGAAGAAAGTGGCAGAGTTGTTCAAAATGAAGAAGACAATGTTGGAAATGAAGAGAAGGAAAGCAATGATGATGCAAATGTAGAGGAAGTCAATACTGCTGGAAATGAGGAAGGCAATAATGAGGCAAATGAAGAAGATGAAGAAGACCCTGATGTTGAAAGTAAGCTCAGAAGGCTTTTGGAGAAGCACATACGGTGGGCTGTTCTGCACTTGGACAGAGGTTGGGCCGTGATAACTGACCTGATGGACAACTTCACACGTGTCTTTGGACTCAGCTTGTCAGTTTCTACCCACTGCTGAACAAGCCATTGGGGTGGGCATTGCCTTTCAAGGTTGGAGTACCTGTGGGGAGGATGTTGTGTACCACGTGCTTGTCCCCCTGAATCTTCCCCCAGGACACACCTTCCACTGGGAGCTGGACACTGCAGGGCAGATGCAGAGTGGAAGTTCAGCATGTGCAGGAAGGGCACATGCATGAGGGAACAGCGCAGGGAAGAATATGCTGTGCTTGCTCCACCACTCTAATCTCCTCTGATCTTGCAGGCAAAGGGGTCAGGGTCTAGGGAAGGAGGACACAAACAGAACAGCTGAATGCCTGGCTGCTCAGGGGATACTCAAGGGTTTGGATTGTGTGACTGTGGATCTACCTTGGAGCAGCCAGGTCTGTTGGGAGCAGATGGCATTCGTCTGACCTCAGACCACAGGCAAAAAGATGGGCAGATGTGGGACTCAGCAAGGCAAGGTGTAGAGGGTCAGATCTCAGTTGCCGCAGTCGGTCAGGAAGAGACCACCCCTGAGAGCCAGGACTCCTCCTCGTGGGAGGATACAGAAAGCGGCACTGAGGTCTAGTTCGCTCCCTTCCTCCCGGAAAGTTCCTAAGTTTTATAAGTTGTGATTTGCTGAAAGTTTGTTGTAACCTCCCCGCTATCCAGAATGTTCTGTTTCCCCCGAGCAGTTATTGGTTGTTGGCATTGTTACCCACCCCTTCAAAATTTTACTTGCTGTTTGCTATTGCTGCCTCCCCTTTGGTGTTCCCCTATTGGCCCTGATCCCTTGCTCGTCCCCATTTTCCCTTCCCTCAAAACCCTCATCCCGGCTACAGCCGGGGGGCTCTCTCCCTCACCCTCTCCACATCCCGGACCCTGTCATTTAATAAAGGAGAGTTTTTGGGAGATCCCTATCTCGCAACCCTTCGTCTCTGTGCTGTTTCCTCCGCGCCGTGACAGCATCTCTCCGGGAGCTGCGCTCTCTCAGCGCGAGAGATCCGCGCAACCTTGGAGGCGCCTGGCTGCGGCCAAAGCCTGCTGCGGCACCCNTCCAGGGAGACTCCTGAGGGAAGAATCCTCCCCATTCTCCGAAACAGGGTTTGAGCCGAGCCGTCTCAGATGACGAGACTGCTCGACCGCAAGGGATGTTACTAATCTGTGGTGACCGAGCATGGGCTGGCATCCCATCCCATCTTGTAGGGGGACCTTGTACGTTTGGCCGCTTGACGCTTGCTTCACCCAACATGGATCCCCAGGCGGACTACAACACTGTGTGATGACAGCTGAGCTGCCTGATGATAGTGTATATATGAATGGTGTATATAAATTAACTGTATCTATATCTAACTTTAACCAGCTTCGTTGTACATATATAGCTTTACATATGCATATATATAAAATGCATGTATGTAAAACTTCATTAGATGTATGTATGTAGTTTTGCAATAATAGACAGAAAACTTACATGGCAATGTTTAAGCCATCAAATACAACATTTCAGTCTCTGACACATGCCGAGCACAATGTGTCCTGAGACAATCTCGTGGCTGAGACCAAGGTCTTCAGGCATGTCACCAGACAAGCCCAGCAGCACAGCTGGTCCTGCAAACGCAGGAGCTCCTCACCTGCATCCTCTAGGCTCTTCCACCTACACCTTAAAGATGGTTATGATGCACCTCCCAAACACGCCTGCCATGGTGGTGCAGGAGAGATCCTTAGGCACAGAGCTGTCTGATGATAGCTGAGCTGCCTGATGATGGACAGTGTATATATGAACTGTATATAAATTGACTTTATATCTAACTGTATATATGTAGCCATATATATTAACACTGCATTTAGGACATTTATATTTCAATAGCACCGTAGTATTCCAAAATCTGGATCCTGTTAGTTCTTGCACTCAACACACTGCAGACAGCAGTGGCCAGGAGAGCTCCAGCAGCAAGTTGGAGGAGGAGGAGGAGGAAGAAGAAACAAGAGACAATGCTGTTGCAAAGGAAGAAGTGGAAGGTGATGCTGGGAATGTGGAGGAAGACAAACAGTGTTGGAAATGAGGAAGAAAGTGGCAGAGTTGTTCAAAATGAAGAAGACAATGTTGGAAATGAAGAGAAGGAAAGCAATGATGATGCAAATGTAGAGGAAGTCAATACTGCTGGAAATGAGGAAGGCAATGATGAGGCAAATGAAGAAGATGAAGAAGACCCTGATGTTGAAAGTAAGCTCAGAAGGCTTTTGGAGAAGCACGTACGGTGGGCTGTTCTGCACTTGGACAGAGGTTGGGCCGTGATAACTGACCTGATGGACAACTTCACACGTGTCTTTGGACTCAGCTTGTCAGTTTCTACCCACTGCTGAACAAGCCATTGGGGTGGGCATTGCCTTTCAAGGTTGGAGTACCTGTGGGGAGGATGTTGTGTACCACGTGCTTGTCCCCCTGAATCTTCCCCCAGGACACACCTTCCACTGGGAGCTGGACACTGCAGGGCAGATGCAGAGTGGAAGTTCAGCATGTGCAGGAAGGGCACATGCATGAGGGAACAGCGCAGGGGAGAATATGCTGTGCTTGCTCCACCACTCTAATCTCCTCTGATCTTGCAGGCAAAGGGGTCAGGGTCTAGGGAAGGAGGACACAAACAGAACAGCTGAATGCCTGGCTGCTCAGGGGATACTCAAGGGTTTGGATTGTGTGACTGTGGATCTACCTTGGAGCAGCCGGGTCTGTTGGGAGAAGATGGCATTCGTCTGACCTCAGACCACAGGCAAAAAGATGGGCAGATGTGGGACTCAGCAAGGCAAGGTGTAGAGGGTCAGATCTCAGTTGCCGCAGTCGGTCAGGAAGAGACCACCCCTGAGAGCCAGGACTCCTCCTCGTGGGAGGATACAGAAAGCAGCACTGAGGTCTAGTTCGCTCCCTTCCTCCCGGAAAGTTCCTAAGTTTTATAAGTTGTGATTTGCTGAAAGTTTGTTGTAACCTCCCTGCTATCCAGAATGTTCTGTTTCCCCCAAGCAGTTATTGGTTGTTGGCGTTGTTACCCACCCCTTCAAAATTTTACTTGCTGTTTGCTATTGCTGCCTCCCCTTTGGTGTTCCCCTATTGGCCCTGATCCCTTGCTCGTCCCCATTTTCCCTTCCCTCAAAACCCTCATCTCGGCTACAGCCGGGGGGCTCTCTCCCTCACCCTCTCCACATCCCGGACCCTGTCATTTAATAAAGGAGAGTTTTTGGGAGATCCCTATCTCGCAACCCTTCGTCTCTGTGCTGTTTCCTCCGCGCCGTGACAGCATCTCTCCGGGAGCTGCGCTCTCTCAGCGCGAGAGATCCGCGCAACCTTGGAGGCGCCTGGCTGCGGCCAAAGCCTGCTGCGGCACCCACAGGTCTGCTAGCTGGAGTCTTTGGCTGAGGCCTGCATGAAAACCCAGCTGACGGCCACAGCAAGGGACATCCCTGCACAGCAGTGCTCTGACAGGAGCAGCAGTGTCCTCCTCTCAATGTACAGCATTGGTGCAGCAGCCACTGAAGACCACGGTGGCTACACAGATGCTTTTTGCCCTGCAATTCCTTTGTACTCAAAGGCCAAGCTGGGCATTTCACCTGGGCTGCGAAACCCCCTGAAAAGCTCTGGCTGGGCAGGGAACAGGCAAGGAGCATTGCTGTTGTGACCTCCATGTGTTCACTGTTCATCCCAGACACTGCCCAGGGCTCTGCAAAACTGAACTTGTTGGACACGCAGGAAACTCTGTTGGCAATGGGAGTTGCCTACTGGGAAATTGCCACCTGCGGCTGCTCATCACCCCTAGGAAATGTCTCTTTGGTATCAATGTTCTCTAACAGTGGCACAGCTGAAACAGATGCTGAGCTTGTGTCCTCCCAGCAGAGAGCCATGGGCTTCTGCAGCTCTGCATCCCACTCAGGTGAGGCAGCTGCCCGGGCACAGCCGGCTGCGGACACACGGCCACCCAGGGGCCAACCACAGCAGGGACCCTGCTCTGGGGCCAGGCCAGGCTTCAGCAGGGAGCATCCCATGGGGCTGTGCCTGGGGAGGGAATGGCTCTGCCCAGGGACAAGGCTCTGGGAGCAGGACAGCTGGGCCAGCCGGGCCAGCAGGGCCAGGGGCACACAGGACTGGAATCACAGCCGGGCTGCCCTGGGACAGGCCCGACAGGCAGGCAGGATGCAGGGCAGACAGGAGTCCCCATCCATCCTCTCTGCACCCACCTGAACACAGGGACTGAAGGCACAGGGGAATGGGGACAAGGCAGGAAACTCTCCTCTGGGAATATCTCCCCTCCCTCAGGGGCCCTGACAGAACGCAGGGGCTGAGGCTCTGCAAGGGGAACCCAAGGAAGAGGAGGAGGAGGATGCCAAGGTTACATTGGCCCACACTCTGCATCCAAATTGCTCCACAGAGGAGAAAACCAGAGGGCTCTTTGCCACCAAGATCCCTTCTGGCGGAAAGGTGTTATTTAGTCCTGCACACATGGAGCACCTGGATGCAGATTGACAGGAGATTCTTACCCCTTGCTCAGGCGTTCTGGTACAACACGAGTGGCCAAGCCCTGCTAACACATGGGTGCTACTGTTGTGCAAAGCAGCTCAAAGTCTCTGCTGGAACCACCCATCTGCTGATTATTGATCTCGAGGAGCCTGGAGGTGGTCTGGGTACAGTTCTTATCTATGATGTCCGATAATGGGAGGTTTTCAGAGAGGTCTTAGAGGGACTGGATCCAGGAATAGTCAAGCAGGAAAAACTGAGCCACCCTGACCCACCCCACTTGTAGAAAAACCAGCACCATTGCAAAAGCATCTCTGGTGCTTTCATAGTTGATATTATTGATTATAATAGACAGTATTGATAATATTTGTTTCTCTTTGACTAGAGGTTGGGGGGCTTCTGCCTGCTTTGTGAAGGGAGCCCCTGGGGTTCATTCCCTCCCAGAAGGGCTGCACTTGGTGGCTGCAGGGCTTTCATTGCTGGGCCTACTCGGAGTCGCCTGCGCCTCCACTCCTCACTGCAGCCACCACAAGCTGCCACCACAAGTAGCCCCACTGA
>VZRM01005543.1:0-52076 GCA_013397955.1 Grantiella picta
GAGTCCAGGCCAAGGCCGAGGCCAGCGGCACTGTCACGCCAGGGCGGCAGCTGGACGGCTCTACAAGACACAAGTACTGTGTAGGGTAGGCATAGCATGGTATCCTAACAGTTGGGCACAGGAGGATGCTGCATCCCTAAGCAAATGAACAGCTCATCAGTGGTCAGCTGCAGAATTTTCACCTTAGGGAGATGAGCAAAATCAGCAATAAGGGCAAGAGAGAACAAAGAGCATGTATCCAGGATAACTCACTCTCTGTATAAAGTGAATAGAGATTTAATGTAGCATTTTAGATCAGTGCAGAATATGCAAGGTATAGAAAGGATCAGGAAGTATACAGAAGTATGCAAGTGGACCCTACACTATGGAGAATGAAACGATCAATATCAAAGTCATCCTCCTCCTGGTAAAATACTGAGAATGTTGTAATGCCCCAGCCACCACCCTGCTTTGAAAACAACAGCCATGAGATGTGAGGTGGTGTAATAGTAGAGCAAGATTCAGATAGTAGGAAGCCTGAGTGAAACAATTTTAATTGCATTCTTATTATTAAGTCTTTTCCTTTAGGGTAATTCTCTTACTAATTTCTTTTTTCTTTTCCTTTCCTTTCCTTTCTCTTAAATCAGGTCTTGATTAATAATATTTCGTTGCTTTGACTGTGAAGTTTTCATCTACACTTAGCAATAAATTCCAGGCTTTGCGTATAATGTGGGTTTTCTTTTATCTTTAGCAGCATTTTAAATACATTAAAGGACAAATTAACTTGGTAGTCTCAGGGCTGCATGGATCCAGTTACAAATGCAGCAGACACCAGAAAAACCTCTTCACTGTTCCACAGGTAAGATTTTAAAAGGAGTTTTCTAGCAAAACAAAAGTTTTATGCCATCGCATGAGAAAAAGTCTGTAACTGAAGTTTGACGAAATTTAAAATTTAACTAGTAAAAAAAAAAAAAGTAATGCCCATATTGCCCCCAAAACCTCCATCAAACAGACCTGAGACAAGCCAAAACTGTCTGGTCAGAGCTTATTAATTCTGTATTTTGGGGGAGAAGTGACAGCAACAATATATGTCTAGTTATATTTATCCTTATATAACTGAAGTAGTAAATAATGTTTTTACATTTGAAATAACTCACAGTGACAAAGATGTAGGCCAATATTCTCCTCGCATACTTGCATGTGTCAATCAGATGTCGGACTATTTTAATAAATGAAGTTACACCCGTGCAAACTTGCTGTAATTGCAAGGTGGTAGCATTTCCAGGGTTATGAGGGTAGAAGGATGTTATGTGAAAATGACACAATTAATTTTCTCCTCTTCTCCCTGTTACAGCTTAGGGAAAGGTAGTGACAGCTCAGAGGTGGGAGAAGATGTGATGAGGGACAAGGGGAGGGAGGAAGAATGGCCAAACACCCATCAGCTGGCAACTCTGCTGTCAGGCAGCAACATTTGTGCTAGCAATGGGCAAAGTCAAGGGAGCAGGATTTGAAGACTGTGTTGGGAAGAAATCGGTAAAGCACATGTTTAAATAACCCAATTAAGAGGGGAGAAGTTGTTTCAGGATTTTTGTGACAGATGTCTGGCAGCTAGGAAGGGTCTTGGCCAAAACGGACAGCTGGCTGAATTCAAACACTTGTCTAAACAGGCAGCATGGGTACCCAGACAAACACACAGGCTGTTCTAGTGTATTTTAAAAATACTCTTTGAAAGCATTCAAGGCAGTGTTCAAGGCCAGGTTGAATGGGACCATGACCAGCGTGATCTAACTCATGGTCTCCCAGCCTATGGCAGCAGGAGTTGAGAGATCTTTGAGGTAGGTGCTTTCCAAACCAAACCATTCTGTGATTCTAAAAAAGTAATCCAGCCCAGTTTCCTGGAGAGAAAGAGTCTCAGCTCCACCCGGCGTGTTCTGGTGTGGCCCAGTGACTGCAACAACCATGGCCAGGCCAGAGCCTGGACTGTGAGGAAAGGCTCCTGTTGTAGTGTGCTTATAAGATTTTTTGCATATTGATGCTGTTCTAGAGACTTCTCCCTAGCAGAAGCCTGTACCATCCCATGCTGTAAGATTATTGGTTTACCCCTTTTCCCCTCCCTGGCTCCTCCGCTCTGGCTTCCCCTGGTTAGCTCTTCTGAGTAACCACGCCTCTCTTCCCTCTCCTGATAACCCTTGGAGCCTCCCTCAGGGTTCATCATCTTGGCTTTCCAGTGCCCCGCATCCTCCCCCGACTCTCCGTCCCTCTCCATGCTCTGACCCTCGACTGTGGACCTCAATAAATCCCTGGAAAACTCAGCTGGNAGACATGTGTCTGCCTGGCGCGTTCTGGCCCCGGGCGGCCCCCTCATCATTGCGGTGTGGGGTGGCCGTTCCCGAATTGCAATATTGCACTGCTGCAAATGGTGCTTCGTGTGAGGAAGGAAAGAAAACTGCCAGAACACGCCAAATCCAGCGCGCCGCGCCACCGCGAGAGCAGCCAGCTGTGGTACCGCTCCAAGCCATCTTCACTGCCTGCGCCGCCTGAGCCCACGCGCCTTGTGCTGCCCGCTCGCGCTGCTTCCGAAGCGTTGCAGCACCAAAGATGTGCCGCCGCCCGGCAAAGAGCCGCCGGTGCTGCGCTTGCATGCCGCCGGTGCCTGCGCCGTGAAGAGCCGCTGGCACCGTGAACCACTGCCTCGCCGTGAGCCATCACCGCGCTGTGGTCGAGCCGCCCGCGCACCTGCCGCGCACCCCGCGCAGGGCTGCCGCTGTGCTATGAAGAACCGCCATCTTGTGCCATGGCTCCGCTGCGCGCGCCCCGCCCGCTCCAACTCGGTGCCGGTAAAACACCACGCTGCTAAAGTCCATCTCTGCTGTGAAGCGCATGTCCTGCCTGCAGGCGTGGAACTCCTTGGGGACACAGGTGTGTCCTTAGAAAAGGGCCCTGAGAGAAGCGGAGAGAACTTGCTGAACCTGTATTTTTTTGCTGGGGAAGAAATGGTGACGAACTGTAGGGACCGCGAGGTGGAGACTAGTTCTCGGTCAACAAAAGCCTGCCAGGTAAGCATGCGTGACGTGAGACCTTGGTAGTGAGTTGGCTGCGCCTAGACTGCCAAGCAGGGTTTATTTCCGACCCTGAAACTCCGCTGCGGCAAGAGTGTAGTTCGCAGCGGAGGGGGAGTGAATGTTAGTGTGTGTGTGTCTCGAGTGCACCCCACCGAGAGGGGGTGCAGGTGTGTGTGAGTTATAGCATGTGGCAGTACGTAGGGCTCTGTTTGGAAACCCCGCCCATTTTTTTTTAGTTTAGCTTTTAACAGCTAGGCAAGTGTGGCATTTTGAGGATAGTGCAGAAAAGGGTTTCGGAAAGACCCATCCACCCGATCCTCAAAAAGAAATGTATTCCTTAGTTAAAACCCTTTTAGTTAAAGTATATTTAGTTCACCCCTGTTAATAACTCTCCTCCTTCCCACTTTCCTTCTCCCTCTAACCCTGATAAGAGGTAGCTTGCCAGCCGCATCCCGTCCAAAGGACGCCGGGTTGCTACCGTTCTCCCCCTTTTCCCTTGCTGGAGTGAGACTGATCAACTCACCCTGGCCCTTACCCTGAGCCCTCATACCTTACCCTCTTTTCCTACCCCCTCTCTCTTTAAGTAGCCCTATATAACATCAGGGTTTGCTCTCCAAATGGCGGGACCATGCTGCTCAGAGTTTCTCCTTCCCAGAATCGCCAGCTTCTTCCCACCGTGTGTAAGCTACGCCTCTTCTCCTTGCCCGTGATCGCGCTGCGCCCCCTCTACATCACAGGGCAGAGAAGCGTGGGAAGATCCCACCCTTAAGTTCTCGCTCNAGCCCCTTCCCACTGTGTGTAAGCTCTGCCCCTTCTCCTTGCACGTCATTGTGCTGCGCCCCCTCTACGTCACAGGGTGCAGAAGCATGGGAAGATCCTGCCCCTACGTTCTCGTGCCACATCAGACCCAGAAGTGCTGGGGAGGAGGAGAGACTGCATGGCGCNCCATACAATGGAAAGAAACCCACCACCTGCCTAGAAAAATTTATACCCGCTCAAAAAGACTCAAATAATTTTCCACTCTGTATTTTAAAATTTCCCTTAATCCTTGTATGACCCTCGGGGTGAAGCCAGTTAGTCCAGCTGAAAAATTTTTTGTTTAAATTTTAGCTCTATTGTGTTGCTTTTGTAACCATATTGGGAATATCTCTCTTTTTCTTTTGTATAAAACAAAGGTGGATTTGTTGTAGTGTGCTTATAAGATTTTTTGCATATTGATGCTGTTCTGGAGACTTCTCCCTAGCAGAAGCCTGTACCATCCCATGCTGTAAGATTATTGGTTTACCCCTTTTCCCCTCCCTGGCTCCTCCCCTCTGGCTTCCCCTGGTTAGCTCTTCTGAGTACCCACGCCTCTCTTCCCTCTTCTTACAACCCGCTGGGGGAGCCTCCCTCAGGGTTCACCATCTTGGCTTTCCAGCGTCCCGTGTCCTCCCCCGACTCTCCGTCCCTCTCCACGCTCTGACGCTTGACTGTGGACCTCAATAAATCCCTGGAAAACTCAGCTGGTGATCCTGCATTTCTTCCATCGCCACGCCTCTACGATATCTCGCGTCCCCCACAGCTCCACCGCCTGCCACAGACATGTGTCTGCCTGGCGCGTTCTGGCCCCGGGCGGCCCCCTCATCATTGCGGCGTGGGGTGGCCATTCCTGAATTGCGATATTGCACTGCCGCAGGCTCCATCTCTGCATTTCATTCTGTATTTGAAACACAGAAATCCATCTTTTTGGAAAACACAGGGCTGGATCCACATCCCAGCTGAATCTACTGTGTTTTGGTGAGGGTGCAATGACAGTCTGTGCTCCCCAGAGAAAATGTTTTTTGATGAGGCAGCTAAAAGGGCAATAAAGCATCAGTAAAATAGTCAGAAGGGCTGGGATTCCCCCCTGAGATGCCACAGAGATAAAGAGTGGGCTCAGTCCCCTAATCATTCCTCATGCCAGTGTTTGGCTGCAGAAGTTAACAAATTTAAAAGTAGGAAAACTAGGGTGGGCTAAAGTAAATTAATAATATCATGTTCCAATCGTAGACATTTCCATATAGCCTAAGCAGAAGATGAGGTAGTCAAGTCTTTTGACTACAGTTTCATACTTTGAACAATTATTTTAGGAAAAATTATGCAGGGGAACGATTCTGTAATGTATCAGTAATTAAACTGTGATGTAAACAATAAGATGGATGAGAGTAATTTTGCAATGGCTTATTTTTGTGCTTTGAATATTGAATAATTCAGATAAAGTAATTTCTAAAAGTGTATGTGTTGAAAAAATAAGTATTTTTATTCTTTTAAGAATACTTTTTTTCCAGAAACCAGAAGGAACTTTGACCTTTTTTAACTTTTCCCATTTTCTGAGGAGATGAAAAATAAAAAGCATTGATATAAGCTGTTTCAGTCATTTCAGACAGAGAAGTGGATAAATAGATACTGAAAGTGGGAATTGCTTCTATGAAAATGAGACAAGCATCTTTGCACAAAAAGTACTAATTTAGTCAAATGATTAACATTCCTTTGAAAACCTCTTTTGTTGAAAGCTTTGAGGGAATATTTAAAATTTATTTCATGAAGAGTGAATTACTTGATTTATGCTCACTATCAGGCCGTACCAATTACTATTTTATTCTATAGTTTATGTCTGATTGCACTGAGTACAAACTTAACACTGAGAGAACCCTTTATCTTCTTCTGAGTGGTTCAATAATTGAGCCTAATTTTGATTAATTAGTACCTCAGAGATCCTCTTTCATACTGCCTTTTGCCTCTCCAGATTTTCCTAAAGTACTTTTTCCAGTTTGCTTATTTTGCTTAAAATTCAAAACATTACAGGAAGTCACATAACAAATAATCCTATCTAAATGGGTAAAATGCTGTAAAATTACACAATGAATGTCTATTGTAGTCCAATTCCCATAAGAACAATGTGCACAGAAACTGAGAACCAGCATACTTTATACGCTCTCCAATAAGTGAAAAAGAATGTAAGCTCCTACTTATTGTAACAGAAGCAGAATCAGGTTTATTGTACACATAGGTTTTTATTTCAGTTTTACTACTAAATTTGCTGTACATGGTGTCCCTGACTGACTAGGAGAGAATCTGTAAGGGTTTCAAGGAACCTGGATAAAAAAAAAATTCTTTACTTCTTACAAATCTTTTTTAATGAAAACATATTCCCTGACTTGAATAAATAGTGCACTCTTTCAAACAACTTCTTATAGACTGATCTGAAATAGTTCACAGTTGCAAGTGAGCATTGCAAATATGGGTATTACACAGCTGCGAAACATGCAATGTATTTTCAGGGAAGTGTAGGTGCTATTTTTTTACAAGTGAAATTTCAGGGATAGATCTAAATTTATGCATTTATGCAAATTCAGACTTTAAATCCAAAGCTACCATCTTAAAGAAGCCTGGATAAGATCTATAAACCAGTGTCTGGGACCTGCTCTGGTAAGTGCATGTTCAGTTTTACATTCATGTTGGGTTTCAGGGCTTGATCCCTCATACAATGACAGAGTGACAGAGACTCTGGCAATAAGGAGAACATATCCTTCTCCTTTAAAAAGCTGCCTGATGACCATACAGGAATTCAAGAATTGATGAAGAAAATGCCATGAAATCTATGTGTGTTCTGTGTCCAAATTATCCTTATGTTTTATGTTTGCAGCTTTCTACTTCAAAATAAGGAAGATTTAGACTTACATGTCCAACATTCATTATAATTAGATAGAAATGCACATTTCTATAGATCTATTAGTCCCGCAGTTCAGTAATACATTGATGGGTTCCTATTCTCTGTAGAACTATTAGAGAGGTAAATTTATCAGAAGTCAGATATGCTTAAGAGGTGCATAAGAGTTGCATAAGAGTTTTTGACTGAATGGGAAGAGATAATTTTTAGCAACCACAAAATTAGGACTGAAATGCTCTCTCTGCCTTTGTAAGTGCAACAGTACATGGCACAGTTTCCCTGCAGAACACACTGAGCCTTAAGCTTTCTGGACTGCTCTTTTCCTTTTCAGGCAGGAATTTCCTTGCTTTTAAGCATAGATGTAGACCTGACCAGCCTGCCCTGCTGTTCTCTGGTAACATTTTCTTGTACCTCCAAACTCTCATTCACTATTAGTGCTCGACATGCCTGACATGCATTTGGATTTAACCTGGATAGACGGATGGTAGTGGGTAAAGAATAAGGGATCAGAACAATTTATTTGAAAGTTTATGTATTTAAATCATGCATCTGCAAGTCAGTGTTCATGACCCATGGCTGGACTGCAATGGCCAGTTCCAGTGGACACTGGTAAAATAGGTGCTGAAAAGGAAGAGCTATAGTATGAGCCAAAATCTGAGAAAATTTTGTTACCTGTGACTTCTCTTTTGGATCGAAAAAGACTAGCAAAATGTATGAAAGTCTATTAAAACTGAGTATTTTCCAGTGTGTGGTAAAAAAATCAGATTTTACTGCTCTGTATCTAACATAAGAGCCTTAACTATCATCTCATAGGAAAAGAGTTAGTAGGAAAGGACAATCAGTTTGACTTGTTCTGTACAAGCTGCAAAGAAGGATCACTGTTACTATTACAATTACAAAAGACACCTCCTTTCAATTGTTAAATCTAAATAACATGCCAACTACATAACAGCAAAAAGCCTAATTGCCTGTATAAGGATTGTTTCAAGACAAAAAAAATTAGCCTTCTACAAAACTCTTGTCTTCATACAGAGTATTTTATTTTTTCTTGGTAACTTAATTGACCAAAACTCCCACATTGTCAAATGCACTTCATGTCAAATGCACTCTATGTAGTGCTTAGTTATAGCAACATCAAAAAAAGAGATATAATTCAATATAAACTCAGAGAAGTATAATTAGGAATTATCAAATTTCAGTAATCTTCATGATCTCTATACTTATATAAAGGAATAATAAAATTAGCTTCCATTTCATCATGTCAAAAAAGAATATCAAAGAAATAAATGAAATTATTTTTGTGTTTTGTTTCATTGGTCTATCATTCAAAGTACTGGAAACTGATTGATAATCTCTGATTTACCTGTATAGGTTATGTACCAAACATTAAGGAATTTGTGAAGCATGCATTTAGGCCACTTCTGCTTAAGAGAAAAATTTACTGTAGAAGATCTCCATTGTAAGCTTTTTTGATAGAGATAAATCCACCATCAGGAAGCCAATAAGTCCTGATTAACCTTCAGCAGGAATCAGAGGGGAAGCTGCTTGTCTAAATTACTGAATAATCATAGCTACAAAAGGTGAGATGGTCCAGTTGCTTTTAATCAGTGCTCTAAATCTGCTTCTGAGGACCTGATTAGTGAACATGTTCTTTTGCCCGAGACATTAACCAGAGTCTGTGTGAACTCTTGCAATAAGGAGATAGTTAATCAATTAGAAAGGGCAAATAATGATCAAAGCAAGAAAAGAAAGTCAATAATAGAGCAAATATCACAATTCATTTCACAATAGCAGTGCCAGGGCATAGCTGTTTTAATATTAATTGCATCAGAAAAGTGTTCCTGGTAGAGCCAGGGAATATGTAGTCTATTGAACATTCAGGAGAACATTGTTCATTTTATGAAAGGCATTATAGATTAAAGTAGCCTTAAATATAAGGTAGTTGTATCTGATAAACTAAACCATTTCTTTAATTCTGCCTCTTATGTGTTTACAGCCTTAAATTTTAACACTTTGAAGTACTTTAGAGGATCACCTGGAAAGCAAGGAATTCCCATGTCCCGATATCTGCTTGAGTAATAATTGGCATTAAACCAGCTTAATCCAACTTCTTTTAATTTCCCACAAATTAAGCTTTCAAATTTAAAAATAGGTGTAAATGCATTGATAAAACATTTTTTAAGAGCTTTGGTATTTTTTTGTATCAGGATGTTTAATGTTGACCATTCAGTGCTGATTTGCATGGCAAAGTGAAGTCATTGCTAAGAGAAGTGATGTAAGGGCTCAAATCCATGCACAGATCAGAGCCTTATTGTTCTGCTCATTGAGTTTTATTTCCATTAGGTATTATTTTATTTTGCAAAAACAAAGTATGTTATTTTGACATGTAGAGTAACTATAATTTTAAATCTTGTCAAAGAAATAAATTTTCATTCTTGAGAACCAATCTTTTTTGTATTTTGGGGTTTTTTTAGCATCTTTTGTTATTGTTCTGGGATCTTTTAAGCACATAGGAAAATGGAATTAAGATTATTTAGTTGCATATTTGCAACCATTTGTATTTCTTTTGGCTTCAGATAGTAGAATTTAATCTATTTTCTTTGTTTCCTTGGTGTCAATGCAGGAGCATGGAGTGAATATGGGAAAGATAATATTTAACTTTATGGTCTGTGTTTGAAAACAGTGACTAGTGGATTTGATGGCAACCATCTGTGAAGATAAAACATTACTAGAAGGTCTGGCTTCAAAGAAATATGTTCAGAGCTTTCAGGAGATTTCCATTATGTATCTCTAACTATAAACTTAGAAGTAAAGCAAACTGAATCATCAGCCAGTTCTCAAAGTCTTTGCGCAAATGGTTGTTTTTCTAAACTGCCAAAATTACTTTGGAGCCCAACTCAACTCATGATATCAAAAGCATTTAAGTCAGTTTGAACTCTAGCAAACCATCTCATCTATAATATTGTCTTTCTCTACTACTGCTAGGGCAGCCCGGGACAGAAATCTTTTTCTCTATACCTACAGAATTCTTTTATCTTCCATGTCTGCTCATATTAGTGAAAGTTGATCTTCTACCTTCGATTTTGTGTTGTTTTCATTCTAGCGGCTTTTATTTCCTTATGTTCTTGCCCACTAACAAAATATATTTTTTAATATGCAGATTTCACATACTGTGTATCACAAGAACTTACACTATTTTGATTGGAGTGTATGAAACATTCACTCGGTACTTATTTATGAGTTTTGACTAGGAGCAGCATGTTGGATGATTCACTTTTACAAAATGTGGAAACATAACAGTGAAATATGAGTTCTAGGATTTCTGAGGAAAAAGAAAAGCTGGAAAGCTGCTTTTTTAATGTAGTTCCTATTACTACGTAGAGAAAACAGATGCTACCTCAACTGTTCACCTTAAAATCATAGAATCACAAAATGGCTTGGGTTGGAAGGGACCTTAAAGATCATCCATTTCAAAGCCCTCCACCATGGGCAGGGACACTTTCCATGAGACCAGGTTGCTCAGATACCCATCCAGCCTGGTCTTGAATACCTCCAGGGATGAGGGGTCCACAACTTCTCTGGGCAAACCTCTTTCAGTAATAATAAAGAATTTCCTCCTAACATCTAATCTTGTCCTGCTTCAGCATAGGACCATTCCCCTTGTACTAACACTACATGCCCTTGTGAAAAGTGCCTCTCCAGCCTTTTTGTAAGTCTCCTTTAGGCACTGCGAGGCTGCTCTAAGATTTTCCAAAGTCTTCTCTTCTCCAGTCTGAACTTCCTCAAGTCTCTCAGCCTGCCTTCATATGAGAGGTGCTCCAGCTCCCCGATCATCTCTGTGGGGCTCATCTGCATTCATTCCAAAGGGTCAACCACCTTAACAGCTCTGTTATCTATTATGTTCTGGAAGGACCTCAGGGACAGTGAATGAAAGGGAAAGTTAATATGAAAAGAATATTAATCTGAACTTCTTGATTTTGCCTTTGAAATTAGATAGGCACATTTTCCATTTCAGTGAAACTTTTGTATATATCCAAGGTTCCACTGAATAGTAGGGCTCCATCTTGGCTGTCATGACCAGGACTACCCTGTTGTGGATATTGTTCCACGAACAAAGAGCTAAAGTACGTTACAGAATTCAAAAGCAATATGGGTCCTCATTACAAGAAAGATGGAGCAACCAAACCCCATAACTGTCAGGGAATCCATTTACTGCAGATAGCTCAGTGTGCCAGCTAAGTGTGAGCTGCAGGCAGCTCTGGAGGGCAGGAGCCCAAAGCAAGAGGCTGTGAACTGGTGCTGAGCTTTGCAAGGCAGAGACCATGGAGAGCTATGCCCAGTCAGGAGGCAGGACACTCAGAGATGCAGCAGGAGCAGAGGACGCAGCTGGAAGACCCCAGATTTTCACACACTTAGACTGGGAGGATATAAAAACCTAGGGGGTCATTTGTTCAGTGTCAATTCTCGAGGGCACTCAGCTTGAGCTGTCATTTTTGTTATTGCACCATGATTCAATTATTTTAAGGATCAAGGGTCTGAGACACTGCTTTGGGTAACCCAGGGTTGAGCCAGTAACGAAACCTGGTCTGTGTGAGAGTGGGATGTGCAGGGAGTCAAGTGGGACCTGTCAGTCACTGCAGCCACCCCTTGCCAAGGTGGCTACCAAAATGATCATGTGGAGTGAATATGACTGCTAGAGTGGCTCTGGGATGGTCAGACAGGAAAGCTTCCTTAAGACAACCACAACTTGACCTGTCTTATTATTATTAGAAGTGTTGACTCAGTGCTACTGGAAATATTTGCCAACCTATAAAAAAACACAGGTTGTTTATTGCTGACTATAGTTATTACAAGCCCAAGGCAAAGGCTATGAGATGTCCCATTGCCAGAGATCTTTTGCTTAGCAACATCTAAGTTGCATTTGAAGATGTATACTCTGTGTTAAAGAAATAAAGGTTCTCTATCAAAACACTGACAAAATCAGCACATTTTTACAAGTAAGTGCTGATTAGTCTGCTTTGCTACTCAATGACTGATAGGGATGACTCACTGAGAAAAGACATTTCTCATCATGTTAAGCACATGTAGAGTTAGGTTTATTCACAACGCAGTATTTGGCTCTGGATAGACCAAGCTCTCTCTTCAGCGATTGTCCACAGACCAGTGCATCGTGCTGAGTTAATCAGGGGTTTAGGAGATCTTCTCATTATTATGTATTTAGTACATTGTGATTACTGCTGGCCAAAAGAATTAGAGGCAATAAATTTATAAGTATGAAAATTTTATTTGATTTTGAGTAGTATCAGACAATAACAGCTCTAATATTAACTGTTAATACTTTTAACGTTTTAATATTTGCTAAATAAATAATTTTATATTTTTGGGCAGAAGTGATTTGATATTGTCATCTGAATGGCACATATGTTGGGAGAATCTTGGAAAACAAATTTTAATAATTCCAGTAGTTAGGTCAAAAGATACAGTAATCATTTTCTACCAAAATGATTACTTAGGTTATTCTTGTTTCTATAAATATACCTTACTTTGTAACTGGAAAATGATGCTGGAAAGGTTTGATCACATTCTTTTCAGAGAAACACAAAGGTTCTATTTATGCTCAAAATAAGTCTTCTCGACTACATGAAAGCTGAAAAATTGAGCTATACTTGTATATTTCTGGGATGATTATGATTCTAAGGGACTAAATATTTCAAAATTTTTTAGTTACCCTGAATACCTAACTTTTAGTGTTGCAAAATAATGTTGAAAATGTCAGGGAAAAAATAGAAATGTGGATGTATTCTTTTTCTTAAATTATTACTATATTTTTTTTTGTCATGCAGTAAGACTTAATATTTGTGTTAATTATTTACTATACTAGGAAATAGTCACTGGGTTATGAGACTTTTGAGAGTTTGTCTTAATTATCAGCTTTTGTTAACAATGGCACCTTTCCACCAGTTTTAATTATTTTTTAAATGTCTTACGTGTCCTGCTTTATGGGTTTTTTTTGATGGTAGTGGGCAGGAATGGCATATAGCAGCTAAGCATTACTGCCCTACTGGGTAGGAAATTTGTTGGCTTTTGCCTTCCAGGAGGTGGACTGTTTGCTGCAAATGACTGGGAGTATTGCCCAGAAAGCTGAGCAGCTTCAGATATTTCATATAACATTTGCTCTGCAGATTAAAAAAAAAAAAAAAGTCCTAACTTAGAATCAGCACAGAAACCTCTTCCTATTGCAGTGGCTGATGTTTCACATGAAGTCTGGGACAGTGTTCTGAAGCTGAAACCTTGACCAAAACTAAAACCCAGACTTACACTTCATTTTTAGAATCACAAAAGACCTCACTAAGGCTGCTATTCTAACCTTTAGAAGGAACAAGCAGCTGCAGCAGATGCTGTGGGGAGCAGTGAGCTCCTGCGCTTGCTGTGCAGTGGGACATGGCAGGAATGATCTGGCAGCCAGGTGGTGTCCAGGACCTGCTCCCCTGCTCTTTGCCAGACAGTACCTGCAGCTGGCACCCTGAGCATCCCACAGCTCATGTGGCAATGCCAGTCAGAGGGGCCATTGGGGCTGGGTGATGTCTGGCTGATGGGATCACCAGATTCAGGGTGAGTACTGTAGGCAGAAGAAACACAGGGAGAAACCTGCATAGTCACCAATCAATGGATGCCTCTGGGCACACAGAAAGAGTAGAAAGATTAGAAATAATAGAGTTATGCTCTGTCTGTCCCCACAGCCAAGCCATGTACTGAGAGCACATTTGATCCACAGGAAAATTCAGGGCATTTTCTTTTTAAAGTGTAGATTTCTGCAGAGTCCCACCAAAGTCACTCTTGGTCACAAAAGGCTGAGGAGAAAGACCTAGGTGAGGAATACTAGGCCATGAGAAAGCTGGGGTCGTTCAGCCTGGAAAAGGCTCCAAGGAGACCTTTTGATGGGTTTTCAGATCTTAAAGGGGACCTATAAGAAAGATGGGGACAGACTTTTTAATATGACCTGTTGCAATAGGTCAAGGGGTAATAGTTTTAAGGTAAAAGAGGGTTGATTTAGAACAGATGTAAGGGTGAAGTTTTTTACAATGACAATGGTGAAATGCTGGCATGGGTTGCCCAGAGAGGTGGTGGATGCCCCATCCCTGGAAACATTCCAGGCCAGGCTGGACAGGACTCTGAGCAACATGATGTCATTGAAGGTGTCCTTCCTCATTCCAGGGGGCTTAGACTAGGTGACCTTTAAAGCTTCCTCCAACCTAAGCTATTCTATGATATATGACAATAGGTTCAACACAAAGACAGCTAAAGGCAAAAGCAGCTAATTCCTTTAAAGACCTGGAAAATATGGGTACTGAAAAACCCCACTGATGAAAAACTTATTTCTATCTTGGTTAGCAACTGTTACCAGTTTCATACTATTCCACTCTATAAAAATAAACCTGTTAATTAATCACCAACTTACTTTCAAGCTACACATATTTGACAAAGCACCTGTTTGTGCTTTCATTATTACAAGCACATATAATATCTGACAGACTGCTCTTGAACACCTGAATTTAATTCAATAGCATTGTTCATTGAATTTTAATTTTATTTTAGACTCATGAAGTGTGGACTGATTATATAATTCACTGATATTTATCTGGTTGTTAGTTCTGATGAGGACCTAATATTAAATAAACATAGGCTATTTCTATGTATAATCAAATATTAATATTGAAACTGTTACATCCATCCAGAAGCAGAAAGAATGAGGAGAAGATGCAGAACAGTCTACATAAAATTTTATTTGTTAGGAGCATATGAATCAGGTACACATGATGGGTCACGGAACCCAAGCCCCATGATGTTGCCAGCAACTCAGTAATGCGATGTTTTTAATAAATGGTTTTTCTGTTCTTCAGTACTGGACAAGTGAGATCCTGCACCCATTTTCCTGCTATAAATTTATTTGCATCTGATTTTGTTCATTTTCAGAGCAGAAAATATTGAATAAACTTACAAAATACAAATGACTACATTGATCCACACAGGTCTCCAGTGTTTGCCAGGATTTTACAACCATTTAATTAACTAACATCACTGCTTTTCTGTTTGTTTTGGGCTTTGGTTTGGGGTTGTTTTTTGGGGTTTTTTTCCTTTGTGTGNACTAACATCACTTCTTTTCTTTTTGTTTTTGGCTTTGGTTTGGGGGTTTTTTTTTGGGTTTTTTTTCCTTTTGTTTTTTGGTTTTTGGTTTTTTTTTTTTTTTTTTTTTTGCTTGTTTGTTTGAGGTTTTTTTGCTTGTGTTTTTAGTTTAGAACTAGGCATTCATAATTTTAAAGTACCTACTACATATTTGCAATTAGGATAAGCATATCACTTCACATTCTTTTTGTAGAAAAAGCCAAGAAATTTGTTAAGACAGTGACACTGATAAATTCACCAGCTGATAAAAACAGTTTTAGCTTATTGTTTCATTTGGTCAAATACTTGTTCACTATCTTTCTTTATCTTGGGAATAAATTTCCTAATTTAACTCAGGGCAGCAGTGACATTGCCCAAATTATGTAGAAAAAGCTATCAGAGATACCTCTTTCTTCTTTACCTAAACTGTTTTTTGTTGTTAAATTATTATGCCTTAGTTGCTGTGTTCTCTTGTACAATTACCTGATTAATCTTGATTGTGACTGTTCAAGGATTATTTTTAATATAATTGATTATGGTTTACTCAAAGACTGTAGATTTACTTGATCTTTTTACAGCACCATAACTTCTAATTGACTCTTACTTGTGAAGTGCTCTGTTAACACTTATTATCTAAATGAATAACTGATGGGCTACTTGGATTAATCTTTATGTTGATTTATTTCATACTCATGGTGTCACCGACTTGGCTACTCACAGTCTTTTACTTCTCAAGGTAAATTGCAGTTTTAAAGTTGAGTACAGCATATTTTCATTAATAAATTCATTAAATATTGTGATAGTCATAATATTTTTCTTTAGTCATTTATATATTATTTTTTAATTTTGTCTTTAAATACTGGTTGCTGTTTTTTCCTACTTAACATGCTTGCTTTAAATTTTATTTTAGTAGTTCCAAATTTCATGCTGTTTGGGAGACTGAACCCCTATCCTGAAAACTCACAAGAAAATATCCAAATGCTGAATGACATATACCAAAAATACAGTAAGAACGTGAAAATTCGAGGACATGGTAGTTGATTTGTTCTATATATTTTGCTTTGCTACTGTTCAGCATCTTTTAAAAAAGATGGATGGAAATTCTCAGAGATCTACAGATTGTCATGGTACTTAACAACAAAACTGGCAAGCCCTAAAAGTAGGAGTTGCATCATTATCTTAGTAATAAGCAGAAAACCAGATCTTAGAGAGTCATAACAGAGCAGTTGTGCAGAATTTATTAAAATATAATTGTTAAATACTCTTAAATTTTCCCCAGACACCTTAATACCAACCTACAAAAAGTGCATTCATAATATAAAAAGTATAGCTTACATTATGTTTATTCTTTTGCGGTCAATGTGATGTGACAGTAGCCTGACCAAAAGACACATTAAAAACAGTCTGAAAACTCTGTTTTCATTCATCAATGGCATGAATATCAAACCAAATTTCCTTAAATACCAGCAGAAGTCTTGTTACACTTGACAAATATTAGAGTATTAGTGATTTATGGAATCCCTGGTGAATGAAAATAATTTTGTCTTGTTCAGTGTAGGCAGATGTTGAAGATGACTGAGGAGGGGGAAAAAGGTCAATGACTTTCCTCAGATACTGGAATGGATTGTGACTGGTGATGTTATTAGATTTAGGCAGTTAAAATAACTTTTCAATATACTGAGCATAACAAAAGAGGGGATTATATTAATATCAAATCTGACTACTGCTAACAAAAGTTCAAATGTATTAGCATTCATCTGTGTCCTGTCATCTTGGCTGTTCTTCATTTGTAGTTCTGAGAATGATGCTCTGAGTAGAGAATGAACTGTAGTATTTATTTATTTATCTGAATCCAGTGCAGGTAGTAATGTGTATATACCCACGTTACAGAGTTGTGAACAGAACATATGTTATAGTTTTGAAAGGAACTTTGTGATAAAAGTGCCTCAGGAATTTAACTACTTTCCAAATCAGAGCAAGAATTTTAAAGTCTTAATTGATGGGAATGATAGTTACACAGTTTCTATATATAGGATATTTTAGAGTTTTTCCTAAGTCATGCAGGAGCCAAAATCCCAGTGTTAGGGGATTTGAACATCCTCAGACATTCATTTCTTTGAAAATAGTGATATGTGTATACCTATATGGGAATGGGACCTCAGCCAGGAGAATCTTGCTTTAGTTTGGTATCCATCTATGTACCCAGTATCACTGAACTCTGCTCCAAACAGATTGTTGGACAGTTTTCTTCAGCCTCTGGTTTTGCTGTAGTGTGATCTCATGCAAAAAAAACCCTAAAAACATTTTTTTTTCTATTTTTGCATGAACCTTCACAAAGTGAAAGATTTCCTTCTTAGAAGATGCAGTAAAAATGTGGAGATGTTGTGAATCCCAAAACACAGAGGAAACATTTCTTTTTAACACAGTAAAATGAACCAAATTCTTGGGTCAGCTGAGTCAGTCATAATACAAGTTCTTTTTTTCAGTCTGTACTTACCCATACTTCAGCATTCTCAGTCTTATGACCCACACATCTTACTAACACGAGAGCTTCTAAAGCCCTTGTACAGCTGTATGTTCATCAACTTTTTACACAGAGCCATGTTAAAAAGATAAAGCCTAGAAAACCTATAATTGGGACTGCATGTCTCACAATAGTGAAGGAGGCAGCTGGAGAAGGGTGTGCCCAGCAATCAGTGTGGGGCAGGGTGTGCATAAGAACAGTGTTCAGAGTGCTCCCCATGGACACACACAAGTTCCTCACCCTTTCACAGTCCTCCTGTCTTGAACTCTTCACCCTTACTTTGCTGTGCCCTTACACTTGTGTCTCCAGATACCTCAGTGTGACGTGGTCAAGCCCCCTGTGTTTGGCCCCAGTGCTACTCCATGACCCTCTCTTTCCTCCCAAGGAGTCCAGTTTCCCCAGAGAAATCTCAGGGGCAGCCTCCTGTTGTCTGTCCAAAATCACTCTTCAGCACCAAATCCTAAATTAAGTTTCCTTTCCCATCTGCCACTGCCATCTTTCTCCTCCTGCTTCTTGGTGGCCAAAAAGCACCCCTCACCAAACAGACCTGTGGTGCTCCTATGTTTGTAGGACATAAGAAAGTATATTCCAGGAAGGCCCAGGTACAGCACTAAGCTCACAACTTGTATCTTAAAATTCAACTGTAAAATTCAATCAAATGCGCAGGATAGCTGTCCCTATTCACCTTTAAACTGGAAAATAGAAGCTGATTTCTAATGAGAGGAACAGAATTCCAGGAAAGTCTTTGAGAAACAGAAGGGAGAATCTCTACAAAGGCAGAACTTCCACAGTTAGCACAAGTAATTTTGTAAAAGATTTATCTGCTGGAGATGAGAACACTATATACAGTGCTGCTGGAGAACCCTTCCAGTCCTGCCTGGCATCCTGTTCATCCTTTGGCTTCTCTCTCTCCTTTGAGTTCCTATATTCTGTCAGGCAAATCCTGTGTCTTCTGCCTCTAACACCGCAAATACAATTTATTGAGGTATAAATAGGAGTGAGATTTACCTGTGGACCACATTAAATACAGTGTAGGATTCTCAACAGGATGGTTTTATCAATTCTTGTCCCCTTTTTCTTAATAGTAACATAACTGCATGATAAGCAAGGGAAAATAAAGAGTGTGGTAAAGGCAGAATAAAGAGATATTTCTTCACATAGCTTTGATGGGAACAACTTTGAAATTAACCACAAAAAGCAATGCAAGCATCATCTGGTGTTCTGAGTCTGCTGTCCAACAATGGATGTTCTATAGGGTATATGTAAAAGAATAAGACAGCATAAAATGTTAACTAGACAATGACATAGAGAAAGCTAAAAATAATAATAAAAAAAACCTCACTATTGAAAACAAACCAGACAAATGATAAAAGTAAATGATAAAATTAAAATACTCCATGGGAAGCTACTTGTAAAAAGTCTTTTAAATAATGGATATCCACAGAAGTTTCAATTTTGACAAGACATTTGAGTCTTTTAGAGACTGGTAGAATAAACAAAAAATAATATCGCAAATAAATTCAAAGAACAGGAGAGAATAAAACTGTGCTTTTCAGCTCTTTCTTTTATAAAGACATCTATTGTTTTACCACTCCATTAAAAGGCACATCTCTTCACTGAAAGATGTACTTTCCAGACCTACATATTCTTTTCCTCTGTAATGGCCAAGAAGGAGACCTGATTTGAGCCTCTCTGATTAGCAAATTCTCACAGCAAAGCCTTTAGTGGCTGAAATATCACCTTCTGCTCTAGGAAAATGGAACCTCGAGAAGCATACTTTGAGATAAGTGGATATTTTTCCAAGCTCAGAGGTGAGCTTGCCTGCTCTCTCTTAATCATAGTTTACATTTATCTCTTTTGAAAAAACCCTCAACTTCAATGCTGACATGAGATTAATGTAGTCATTAGTGCATTTTGTACCATACTACTGCAAATGTACCTTTTTAAAACAGTTATCATGGTCCATCGTGGCCCATCACTTCTTCAGTGCAGATAAATTAATCACTTTAAACCATGAGATTTACCTTCTTATGATCAACTCTGGGTTTGTGGAAAAGCAAATTAACAATGAACATAACAATATGGTGATTTACAATATAGTGCCCAACCAGTCAATATATTGTCCTATGTGAATTCAGCAACAGTAATGGGTTTTTGGTTATTTTTCTGTCTGCTCTCCTCCTACTGACTGCGACCTCTTGAAAAATTATGTAATCCCCTGCCTAATTTGGCTTATACTGAATTCCCTGACACGCACAACTCTTTGCTCAAGGGTTTTTCTTTGTTTTATTTTCTTATATTCTTTCATTTCTACTTACTAACATTGTTCAGCCTCAATGATATTAAAAAAAAAAAAGCTCTGCTATATGTCAAATGATAACTCTTCTCTCAAAGGTTGGTTTTGCATCCCCCAACAGTATCACATGGGATTCATTGTTTTGCCTCAATGTCACTTGTTATCAAAGTCTTGGTTTGGTTTCCAAAACTGAATCAGCCTGAGGTGAAACTTTGCCATAGTTTTAATTTCTCTTTTTTCTTTTCTGCTTGAAAACACATTGCATTTAATAACCATATAATCACTGGTGATGTTTTTCACAACACTATATTACATCAATAATGGTCTGTATCATATCTGAATTGTGCAGCTCTTTATTCACAATATTGCCTAATAAATTATCAATACTTTTTTTATCTCTTTCTGTGAAGGTTTTATCTCTATGGTATTGATTGCTAACAGTCTCCTGGTGCCAATTATTGTTAGGGGATGTCAAAAAAGTAAACATTTAAAAGATAGGCTATAGTGACAAATTTCATGAGCCAATGATCTCTTGGGTAACGACATGTGCTAAACCAAAGTTACAGACTTTATTCAGGAATAAAAGCACATAATGATTTTTACAAAAAGAAGATGTGCTTTGCAGGAGAAAAGAAGTGGAAGAAAACATGCAAAAAGTATGAGGCTGCACATGACATAGTGAAATATCTATAATAGAACCAAAGATATTTGAGTCATGCTATTTTCTCTGCCAAAAGAATAACTGGTGAAACACAGAAGCTCAGTGTCTTGTCCTTTTTACTGGCTTTTTCATCCAAAGGATGATAACTAGTTATGTCACTCACTTCGGGGGCACAAGAGGAAAAAGTCTGTGCCATAAATCAAGATCTTTTGAACTGATAGATGAACTCTGAATAATAACATGGATTGTGTTTGTAATTTGTTTCTGGAACAGCTCAGGAACAGCATCCCTAACCATATTTTTACAGAATTTTATGAGTAACAGTGTCACATAGGAAATATAGCCTGGAACAATCAGGTTAAGATAGAAATCAAAGAATATTTCAATTTTTCTTGTATGTTTGGGAAATACACCTAAACGTGTTGCAGAGATCCAGACACTCTTAGGGATTCATGTGAAGATCTCCTGACGTGACATATACCCTATGCATACTGAGCCCTTGAACTCTTTTAATAGGTTTTCCTGCACAATATCGAGTTTGCTAGCACCCTCTTCAAATAATTTAAGAAAGCTCTGTTGGTAACAATCTATTATATTGATCTTATCAACACTGTGTGAGAAAGGACTCTCTCTGTAATTATTCCCCCACCCCCCCCACTTATATATGCAGCCACATTATTTACAGGTTTGCTCTGGAATTTCCATGATTTCTAAACTGTTTTCATTTCAGAAAAACAGCCTTCTCTCCTTTCTTTGTGCCTAAGGTCAAGATTTTCTCTCAGTTAACCTTAGCCTTTTAAAATTTCCTTTTTTTGCTTGTCACATTTTTTTGCTTAAGTTCCTTTTGCTGTTAATGAACAGAGTTGGTTGCCTACAGAAGATGTTTAATCCAGTGCTAACATACATGAATCAACTGTCTAGAGACTCCTCTGACTGAAAACCTGCATTTGAGGCAGTTGATGTCAGCTAAGATTACTTCCAGGAGAAAGCTAGAACTAATCAGTTTTTCATTTGCCTCTATTCAAATGGATTTGTTTGAATGAGTCCATCTTTCCAGGCAGTCTCACAGACCAGCAGAGGCAGAGCAGTACCTTCAGCCGCAAAAACAACATCATTCACACAGACACAGCAGCATAAACTGCCTGGTCCTTTCCAGCTGATGAGGTGGAAGTCATTGGGGAAGACCCTTATTCGTGGGAGTCCATCAAGCACAGACCTAAGTGTTTTCTTTTTTGTTATTGTCTTCATCATCTCTGATTAGGCTTTGTTGTCCTTGGTGTTTAATTTATTAGTTTTTCAGCCTTTTGACTTATTTTCTTAATATGAATAGCTGTTTACCACTCAAACCCCTTACATTTCAGGTACTCACCTGTTCTTTACTTTACATAAATATTTACAATCCTATTATGGTAATAAAAAGAATTCCACTTTTTGAGCATCTTTCACTTGAGGATCTTAAAACAGTTGATGAAAAAGTAATTAATGAGTAACAGAACTAAGCTGTGTAATATCCTGTGAGCAGACATTTTGTATCCAAAAGGTGAAGAAAAAGAAGCCCAGTTTTACCTTGGCTGAATTCAGCTAAGGGCAAAAGAGTGCAAATTGTTTGAATTTAGCATGAGAAGACATGTTTATGAAGATTTCCCAGTTGTCTAAACCTCGTTATATTCCTTGGTAACTAAACATAATTAATTGTGCCATATTCCTGAAAGACATGATATAAAAATAAGTCTCCTATAACATATGCTGTAATTAAAATTTGTACTAGAAAAATCTCAGGTTTTACTTTTTTTCTTTTTCCCTTTCATGGACTGGATTAATTGCCTAGGCTTTGAAAAAGTAGGAGGGGAAGTTTCTTTCCACAAAATAGAGTTAATTCCCAGGACGTTAAAGATAATTATGAAAGGAGAGCATTGACTCTTCTGAAACTAGCAATTACTCACAAAGAAGTCTGTGCACCTGAAATCTGCCATTTTATGAAAATTAGGAAATTCTCTCTCCAAATTGCACAGGTGAGGCTGACAGCTAAAGGGCAGAGTGATTTATACTTGTGTAAAAAATAACTCACATCTGTCACACTTGCATACCTGGAAATCTATTGTATAATTGCCAGCATATTAACGTTTAAATTCTTTTTATGTCTCAGGTAAACAAGAGAAATAATGAGAGTAGAAGAAAACATAAGTATATAGGACTTAATAGAGCACTTATTACTACAAAGTTTCAATGCAAAATCACTGTGTGATAATGAATATAAATTATTTTCAGGTTGAAAAAACTAGCTTGAAAATACTTTTGAGCAACTAGCTTCATATGTCAAGTCTGAAACATACTCAGAGGTAGATTCAGTACTCACTGAAGTAAAATTATTTCCTCTTGGTGAACACCAAATAGAGGACAAGAGCGGGAGTTGTGGGAATCATTAAGGATAAAGTCAAAGCTCACATAAAATTGCAGAGAAATAGAGCACAACTCAAATCTACTTTGCAATTCAGTACCAATAATGTCCTGGTATGTTTTGCATATCTTCATATATCCCTGAGATAGCTGAAAAAAAACCCGTTACTATGCAATGGAAAAAAAATATTATTTCTGAAGCAGCCAAAGAATCTGCAATATCTGGAAAGCAAGACTGTGTGTTTGCCAGTGAGTTTGGTTTTCACCCACCTCTACAAGAGATTTAGTGTTGTCTTCAGATTTATTGATGCCTAGCCACCAGTAATTTGCTTTTCTACTTTTGCTATAGAGATTACGGTGTTATCTTTATAGTAGAGGTAGTGTTAGAAGCCTTAAATCTCCTGGGCTGCAGTGTGTATTGTAATCTCTTTGATGTGTGGGCACATCTTTTGCCTGACTACTGAGAGTATTTCCTTGAGCGTGGTTAGCTGATCATGAAGGATAGGTGTAAACTCAGCAATTATTTAAACATGAAAAAGTAAACAAACTATAGTAGTACTGGTGGACTACTAAAATGTCCAATGTGTAAAATAGTGACAGCAAGAGATAATACAGATTCTTTTAAACAAACCCCAAACAACACTAAGAAGAAATGTTTGTTTCCAAGTGTGAAGCATCAAAATTTTTTCTCTAAAAATTGCCAAGTAGTTGCAGGTTAGCATAGCTCCCCACAGGTTTTCTGCCTTAATATCAAATAAAGGATGGGATTTCCTGATAGTTTATGTGGTCCTCAGATTTCCAGATCACAACTGCTAGCTATAACCATTTGACTACTAAAGGAAGAAAGGAAAACTTTAAATTAGTAAAAAGTCAGAAGTTCAATAGAAATTAATTAGTTGAAAGTCAGATGGAAAAAAAACATTCAAATGACATCTGGACAAGGTCCTGGACAACTGACTCTAGGTTTTCCTCGCGGAGCAGGGGTGTTGGACCAGGGGACCTCAGGAGGTCCCTTCCTGAGGGAAAATCACAAATACTCTGTGATTTTGTGACCCTGTGAACCATAATAAAACAGCATTACCTTGATGGATAAGTAAAAAATAAACAACTGGCTGCAAGTGAGCATGACTCCAACTTCCCCTGAAGGTTCTCAAGGTGTTTTAAAAGTGTCTTATTAATAACAGCAGGAGATGACAGATGTAGAAATACATCATCAATTATCTTCTCCCTATCCTTTCTTTTCCTGTTGTATTTTGAAAGATCCATTCAAGCCCTGCAATCTTTGTGCTCCCTTGACAATTTAAAAGAGGACACAACAGTTAAAACTTCTTTCTGGACAAGTTCTATTCAGTAGCCAGTTCTTCAGAGTACCTCCCAAAAGTGCTTACTAGAAACTTCAGTGAAATATTATCTAAAAATTTATTTCCATTGTCTTACTTAAAAATCTATTTCATAAAACACACACATCCTCATACACACAACAGCATTCATTGAAATATACAAATAAACAAGCTGTAAAATAAGCATTTTTAATATAATACTTATTCTTTCATTTTTTTTGTTTACTTGTGTCTACAAGCAGTGAATTACCTCTAGCAGTAAGTTTCTGTCTTTTGTATTTACGATGGCAAGAAAAAAATTAGACAAAAATAATAAAAGTTTTGCAGGTCTGCAAAAGATTTTCTCCCTCAAAGCTTGAGTATGTTATCTAAAACAGATGCATACAGTTCAGCTTCACATTCTGTTCAAATGCAAATTCGTAAGTAGATGTATTTAGAGAACTGAGATGCTTGACTGATAATTCACAGTGAGAATTTGTTCTCAGTAACTCTGATGCATATAATGCACATACTTGCTGAGCTAAAACCCCCTGTCATTTCTCAAATGAATATCTATCTTTAGAAACCCATTGAAAGAGTTTCTAATCAACACAAGTCAATACACCATCTGATTTCCCCCTTTTCTCTTTGCCTATGTCCTAAGCACAGCTCTCTGCTGCTTATGACTCTTTGAAGAGTGTATTCAGTGACTTTAATATCCTTCTTTCATCTGTAGGTTCACTAAAATATTTTAATATCCATGCGTGCAGTGTCTTTGATTTAGTCTTGTCTGTCATCATGTAATACTACCTCATCTACTGACATTTCTCTCTCTGCTGGGGGGCTGCAGGAAGCGGCGGCCTCACAATTCGAGGTCTCCTCGGCACGTATCCCCACCAAGTCCGGGCCGGGCAGCCCCCGGGGTGCACTTAGCGTGGCATGGGTCTCCGACCACAGAAATTCTAGCAGGAAATGAAGTAAGACGAAGGAATGAACCTGGACTCATCTCTGTTCTGGCAGGGAGGTTTATTTGGGGTAACGGGGAGAGGGGTTGCAGGGGAGGAGAAAGGGGGAGGAAAGATAGGGAGATAGGATATGGGCTGCCAGCCTGGAGATAAGACCAGCTCCTCCCAGACCCAGGACCTGGCGTTTAAGGGGAAAGGAAGGGGGCGGGGGCTGGTTCTCTGAGAGCCAGTCCCAGGAGAAGGAAGGGAAGATTGGCAAAAGGGGTACACACCAATAGGTTTTCAGGTACAGCAGAGCATATTTCAAAATGAGCCAATGGCATACAGAGAAGGGGAACAAAGGGAGCACATGGAGATGCATTACTACAACTACAAAGTGGAGCATGTGACGTTTCAGAATACTGGGCAATTTTTGACCAGAACCTAGAGCTGTAAACAATTATAAACAATTAAGAATCCTATCCAAGGAGGAAGACAGTTAAGCAATTACTGAACAAGAGAAGGTAGTAAGGAGTCTCTTTGCCTAAAAGGAAGGTCATGTTAGGCTAGCTGGGCTGTGCTCACCACTGCTTGCAAGCACAGGTTGAGATTATGTTTTCACACAATTTGTCGACATCTTGATGACCTACACAAAGTTACAATAGAAAAGTTATGGCAGGTGAATTAGAAAATTTACAAGACTACAAAAAGTATGAAGAAGAGGAAGAGGGAGATGTAAGGAGATGGAATATGAAACATAAGATTGAGCAGAGTGCAAAAAGAAAAGAACACACATAAACACTAGGATAGAGAAGGAAAAGTGGAGAAGGTTGCAAGGCAGTGTCTGCACTTTGTTGCTTTTGTACTTACAGTGTTTCAGCCTTTTCCTCTTCCCCTCCTTGTGTGCTCTTTACCAAAATGCAAACTGAAAAGAAGAGTTCCAGTGTCTCTTTGGCCTTTTTATATAAAAAAGGCTTAACTTTCACAGCAGTCAAAATTTAAGTAATGGAGTAATGGGGAAAGTAGTTGAAAAGTAGAAAGTAGAAAAGTGGAAAGTAAAAACAAATCTCATTTATAATATGCCACATTTGCCTTAGCAGTTAACAATTTTTCAGTATTTCAGGCTCTGTTTTTCAATTTAAAATATTCACAGTTCCTCTTTCTCTAGACAAAACAAAGGTGTAGAAGACTTTCATCTATCAAACTCATTTACATAAAGAAATTCCTCTGTTATTTATTTGGAAATTGTAAGTAGTTTGATAGACATGAGAGGAAAGCAACGTGCTCAATTTTAAACCCACGTTAATTAAGTGCACACTAACATATCATTGTTATCATATCAATTTCTGTTTATGCAGAATCCCAGACCTGAAAAAGACAAGATTATTTTTTCAGATATAATTATGCATTATTTATGATAATATTTCAAATTATTTTGTCTTAGCTATGCTTGTAATAGTTATTCTATATTCTTTAATTTCAGCTCTCTGACATTTAACTTGATTTTTTAAAAGGTATTTAATTAATCTTCAATTCAGGAGAGAATTGTGCATCACACTGGCAGACCTTTAATTTCCAGAACAGTGCCTGTTTTCTTCTTTGCTGCTTCATAAAACAAATTGCTCTCTATAATCTCTAAAACAATAAACAAAAGTATTATATCTTAGCCCATTCATACTCACTGCCCTTTTAATAACATTTGCTAAATCAAGCAGAGAAGGAAATTACCAAGGTAATGACAAGGAAATAGGAGACAATTATTTTGAAGAGATTTAAAGAAAAAGGAGAATATAAATTAAGGTTAAATTAAATGAGAATTGTATTTATAGTATGACTTAATTTTAAACTAACTCACTTAAACCTTAATTTAAAAAATATACATGAAAACAAATACTGGTTTAAATTTATATATTAATTGTGTAGAAGAGCATTCATAATCTGTACAGGTAACCCAACTGTGCTGGTAACATTTTTTTATATCATTGGTATAGCATGAGGTCTAAGAAAGGGCTAAAAGAGGATAAATATCCCAGGGAAAAAAAAAAACACCCAAAACCAACCAAACAGACAAAACAGAGTTGAGTTTCCTATTAAATATTTTTTAATGCCTAAATTTGTGATTATTGTATTTTGTCTATTTAGATGATAGAATTACCTTTCATTTCCCTCATTTGTTCGGTGTCACCTACACTGACAGGAAGACCACCTTCTGACACCGGACTGTGAGTGTGCAAAATTGTAATAGTGTACAAAAATGTCATAAATGAAAATATGACCTTGAGCTGTCTGTAAGAAAAATATGTGCATGAGAACTGACATGTGAGCTCCAGCATGTCAGCGGAAAACTGTCCATTCATGCTTGCTGGAGGAGACTGGGGACAAACCTTAAACATGTGAAAATACTTTGATGATTTTAGAATCACCAGCATTGTGTTCTTCAACACTCTAGTAAGGCTGCTGCTCTGGGAAGGACTAGGACTGACAAAGCAGAGTTGCTGTCTGGGACAGCACATGAGTCACCCACAGCCTTTGGTGACCCCCATTGCTCTGAAGCACAGAAATCTGGAGTCTTCAGACAACTTCAGCTCTGCTCTTTCCAGTTCTGGAACGAGGTGCAAATGCATGGGTTGCTCTACCTTAGTTGGCTAACGGCCCTGAATGCAAAGCAGATGTACATGCTGATTCTTTTAGACGTTATCTGTATTTTTTTCTAAGCACTAAATGATACAGATTTGTTTTGAAGCATTGACCTACTGTACTGGCTAAATAGCACTGGAGCTTATGTTTTCTGCCTGTCTACATTTCTACTGAAGTTTCAAGGGAACACAAAATTTCCATGTTGAACATATTGCTTTCTGTGTTTTAGCTGTAAGTGTTGCTGATTTTCACCCTAGGGTTGTCAAGATTTCAGTGGTGGAAAAGTGATCCCTTCAAATAGAATTTTTAACTACTTTATAGAATTTACTGCCATCTTTGCCTAAAATATGTCAACTGTTATTATTGCCACGTGTGAATTCAGACGCAAACATATTTATCTTAGATATTTTAAAGATGCCTTTGGAAGCCCAGAAGAGGAACCATAATCCTTTTCTTATCACCAGAAATAAATAATAAACTCATCTTTTCTATTCACCAGTTTGACTTATTTTTTTGATTTTAAAGCAAATAGTATATTCTAGCCAAAGGGAAACCTTATGAATTTTTACTGGCAAAATTACACTACTGCATCTCACTATTCCCCTAACAACTTTAGCATGTGTAACAAGAAAGCATTTTTCAGCCCCTCTACCATGTCAGGTTTAAAATTCTGTTTAAATTAAAGCATTTAAATAGAAAAAAAAATATAATATTTACTTGATAACTAAGACTGACTCTAACTTCATATTTTCCAATCCTGTCCATCCTCATGATTATGGAGCACAAGCCAAGCAATCTATGTGCTGCAGTCTAAATTCACAGTGCAGCACAGTGTTTAAGGATCAATTGAGAGGGACATTTTACTGTTCAAGGTAGGGGGCCATACGAGAAATATACTGAAGTGCAGGAATGCCTTCAGATTGAAAATTCAAGTTCTTACAATCTCTGTATCTGCACAAAATGGAGAGGGAAAAATCCAAACTAGAGCTTTTAATTTAAAGTCCTTGTAAGAAAATGTGTCCAGCTTATGCTTCTGAGAAGTCAAATCACAGAACAGACAAAAAAGAATATGGAGAAATTTTTACTCCATAGAAGGGACGGGTTTACTTTGGTAAAGTAATACCGAAACTTGCATCCCTGTAAAAAGTCGGAATGTATTTCTTTATTACTTAATAACAGCACTTTGAAAAATTTTAGTAAGTTTTGAAATAATTCTGAGGACTAAATAGATGCAGATGTGACTCTCAACAAGGTTGCAAGACATAGCTTTATATATGGAATAGAATAGAAAATTTATTCTTAGTTCATACGAATTATAGAAGATATAGGTTATTTTGTAAATCTGTATAGAAAATAAAAAGTCTCTTGATTACATAAAAACCCACTGTTTTAACAGTCTTGTGTACTTCTTGGTGAGGTGGCATTTCCTTCCTTTCCTTGGTCCTTATGGGATAGATGGATTTTAAATGCATTTTTAAAGCACGATCTATATAAAAATCCAATTCCCATAATTTTAGCTATGTAAATGCCATGTAGTGAAGGCCATATTGAATTTCTTTTCAGAGATCTCTGCTAGCTGTATAAAAGAGATGCTGAGAGTCCAGAGCACAGGCAGGGCTCTGAAGAGGTGTTTGATTCCTCTCTGTGTAAGTTTCAGGAGAATGACAGCTCTAGACATGTGCAGTTACATCTGTCTATGTGCTCACCACTATCTTTTCCCAAAATTGCCTCATAGAACTTTTTGAATGTGTGTGATAGAATCACAGACTTGTGGAAGAAAAGCTTCCACATTCTCTGTTCCCAACAAGATTGAACTCACCTGCAGTCTTGTTTCTTGTGCTATGCAGAAGGTCAGACAAGATTTGCACAATGGCCCCTGCAGGCCATGTAATGAATGTAGTAGCATTAAAATGTAGAACATTTCTTCAGTTCATGTTCTGCTGAGGCTGCAAAGTTTGTAACAGGCAGTTCTGAGATAACAATCTGTATTCTTTTTAATAAGCATAATGCATTTGAGTTAAACTGATTATATTGCCTCAGGTTCTACTGCTTATCTTCTAGTTTCGCAGAAGACTAGCACATGTATTGGTTTATTGATATTTCTTCCTAAATCTGCTTTTCCTACCTTCTCATTCAAACCTGTTCTGCTCAGAAGTTGGCTTGCATTAAAATATATTGGTATGACCCACACTGTATGAGGTTTCACTTATGCAAAAATAGGTCATCATCTTCCTTTAAATGATTTTTCAAATTAAAAGTCCATCATTCTGTTTGGTATCTAGAAATGTCCAGAACTTCCTAAGGTCTTTGTTATAAATATTATAGCAGGTAAAGTCTAGTTCAAGATTGTAATTACGTTATTGAAAGACATACCAGATAGCAGCTATTCTGAACTATCACGAAATAATATCATTTTTTCTTTATAGAAGGTCACATCATTACACTGTTGAAATCAATCTAATTATTTGGTTTTTGTTGTTAAAAAGGAAAATATTGTGATAATATATTAGGACTGTCCATTTCAAAACATTCCTATAAGCCATAAGTGCATTTGTTAAAAATCTGGTATAAATGTAAGAATTTGATTTGTGGATTTGATTGGATTTGAAGTGGTAAAATATCTTGAAATGTATAGACCTTGCAAGCAAAACATTCTGAAGAAGACCACTTGTTGAGCATTACTGCTGTATTGCCAACATCTGTCAAAATAGAGGTTTTAGGAAAAGTTTGGGAAGTGTAGTCATTGCTATGTCTTCGTCTGATTTTTGAGATGAACTTGCTTGGGAGATTGCTCTGAAAGTTAAGATACACAGAAAGTTTCATCAACACATAGGAAATTTTTCATTGGAGAGATTTTGCTGAAAACCACTCTTGCCAACATCGGCTCTGAAACCATACAAAAGACAATAAATAATCCTTAAAAAAATCCTCTAGAACTGCAAATAAGCTTGTTCACAAACTGGCAAAGAATGAGCATTGGCTGTTTTTTAAATTCCAGGGCTTTCCTACTTTCTCCTGAACAGTAAATGCTTATGTGGTTGCTCTGGCAGTGAAAGAGAAGAATTGTCCTCCGTTTCTGTGTTGGTCTGTGCTGGTCTGGTCGTGTCTTTTCTCTGCCTTCACACAACAACATTGCTTCCATATCAGCAGCCAGTGTTAATAATCAAACACTGTCCACTTCCCTGAGAAATAGATGTGATCAAACCCAGAAAGTGTAACTGCTTTGAGAACACAGTTTTCTCCTTAAATATTACCTCCTTGTACTTTATCACCACATACTTGTGCACTTCATGTGAACAGCCTAAATAGCCACAATCTCTGCCTTGCTGTCGAAGGTGATACCGAGTATTCTCTGGTTTAGTCTATTTTTAGTTTATGGGTATAGTCCTCCTCTTTGAATTTTAGCATTCTCATTTTGTTAGTCACTGCTTTTTGCTTGCTTGCTTGTGATTCTCGAGATGGAAACAAAGACGACTCTGCTCCATACAATATTTTTTTTTTTAATTCTTGGAAAGAAACTTCTTCCTTATGTCATTAACTTGATAATACTTCAGCTTAGATCTCTAGCAAACACTTTCTACATGTGTTGTGGTGTTTCTTGTGAATAATTCTTTGAGAGTCTCTTTTCTTGTTAGTATTGAAACATGTTTTTGCCTAGTCTTTCCAGTAATTTGTCTGCTTGCTTGCTTCCTCCCTTCCTCTCCTTTTATTTACTGCCATCCTTTCTACCTTTCTTGCTCCCCCTCCTTCCCTCTCTCCAGTCCTCCTCGCCTGCCTCCTTTTTCTTGTTTTTTAGTTGTGTGGCCTCACAGTGACTCATGGCAAGAAATCTAAGCTGTAACAGCACAACATGATTCTTGCATGAGGTCATTATGCAGTTTGCAGCTAACCTCCAACTTCAGCATATGATCATAAATATGGAATCTCAACAAATCTCAGGTGACAGTTTTGTCGCCTGCTAAACTGTTATTTCATGTACCATTAGGCTGAATTCTGTCCATTTTGATGTTTAGTCAAAACAGTCCATTTGCTCATGGCCAAATGAGTATATTTTGCCCCTAAATGCTGTTTCAGCAGCAAGCAGGGGGGCTTGGAAACTTATAGAAAGTACATTTTCCCAGCCATTCAACCTGAATATGCAAAATGGAAAGTCACTTGAGAGCATTTTCTCAGCCAATTCTAAGGAAAGCAAGACAGCTATCTGCAGGAAAGTCATCAACAAGTAACAAAGAAGGACCACAAATATTTACACTCTGAAAAACCATACAAATGTATTTTTATAATGCTGCTGCTGAAACTAAGACTAATGATCAACAAATTACTTAAATTAACTCTTACTAGATACTGTTTGTAATGACAACTATGTCACACAAGCACTTTCCTTAGTTTTGTTAAACAAATTTATAAATAAATGTGCAAATAACAAATAAATAAATGTGTAGACAAAATAAATGGTATGAGTAAAAAAAGGTGAAGGTTTTTAAAATATAATTTAATCTATTAGTAAAACTGTTTGAAAATTTAGTGGGGCTTTTAGCCCGATTTAGTTGGGCTTTTTTTTGTTTGTTTTCTTATTACAATACAATAAAACACCTGCTCATTAGCTAAACTGCTTTATGAAATCACATATATGATCACAGTGTACTTTGAATAATCCAGGTAGAATGGAAGCACATGCATACAAAACTTCTTTATAACAGAACAAATTGCATGCACTTGTTTATTGCCCTGCGCTACTCTGGTGCTGGGTGCAACATTCTGTGAGCCCATCCAACTCATGTGGAAGAAATGCTTTTATTTTTCCCCTGGATTATTGGTTGCAGGATTAGGGAGTTGAACTGGCACACAGAAATACCTAGTGAGTACCAGATAAGCTGCTTCAGGAAAAATTAAACTCCACAGATGTGACTATACAGGAGAAGAGCACAGTAAGGGAGGAAAGAATATAGGCCTCTCTTTTTTTTGCAGTCATTAATTGCTAAATTGCCTCAGACATCTTCCTTAACTTCAATCAGGCACAGTTTACTTACAATGTCACCATGTATAAGAAAGGGAAGGGTGATAACTTTACTGAATGGAAATGATAAACTGATGGTTTATAAAATATTTACAGAACATTATTTGAATTTTATCCTGTGCTGCAGAACAGACACCCAATATTTTAGATTCTCAAATCTATTTTCTGCAATTGGGAAAAAATAAATCTAGCATTTTCTTGTTAAGGAAAAAACAACCATAACATTATCAGTGTCCAGGGCAAGGCAATCTCAAATGTGTAAATGAAAACTCATTCACCTTCTTTGAAGAACACCCAAACTTCCAGGATACTTTTCTTCACTGTCCATCAATAACATCATACATATTTCACACACAGAGGATTAGTCCAGCTACATGGTACCCTTTATTGCAATTTATTTTAAATTTGGAAAAGAAACCAACAAACTATCCTATATAAGTGTTTTATCATTTGTCCTAAATAATTAAAAAAAAAACCTTTCAAAAAATAAATTTACAGTACGTTGAAGGAATTGTTCTTTTCTGTGGAAGAAAGACAAGGCACCCATCTGTCAGGTTTTGCCAGCATGAGCTGTTATTGGAGAAGCTAATGAATAAACCGTGCATGTTTATGTGTTTCTATGCATGTTTCTACTTCAAAGAAGTAGCCACTACTCTGAATAAGGCATAAATCAATGTGAAACGATTTTAAATTTTCTGATCTCTATTCGTATTTCATCTGCCTTATGCAGAAAAACAGATGTACCCTACTGAACTGAAGTTCTCTTAAACCCTTTTCCTGGAAGTTGGTGGTCCATTCTTGCATTCCATTTTGCATTTTCCCAATAACATTCCCATTTACTTCTCTGCTTCTTGGATACCTGTTAAAATTTGAATAAAATTGTAGAAAATGTTAATTCAATAATCTAGTTTGGGAGTTTTTAAATGCTAATGTGATTATATGGTAATAAGATCACAAGAAACACTTGAAGAAAAATACAACCATGTAGGATTTATTAGAGCATTTTAGAAAATAAGTGTGTTTTTCAAAGAACCATCCAAATGAAACCTTGGAATCAAAACCACAGCCCATAATAACACAAGCACAATAGCTGTAGAGGTCATGTGTCCACTGTCACAAATAGCTCCCTGACATTATCTTAGAAAATACTGTTAAAATGAAGGTTATTCATTTATTCATAGTGCTTCTAAGTCTGAGGTCTCCCAATGTATTTACTCTTTTAAAGTCAGCTCTCATTACACAGACAGTTGCTGTTTTGAATAGGCATTTAAATTTTTTTCTGCAGATAAACCAAAGCTCCAGGCATGGACTGCCTTATTGGCACTGTTTAATAGTTTGCAGTTGTTTGGTTAATGTGCAGTAACAGAGTGAATTACGTGTGCCATCAAGAACTGGTTTCTGATGATGTCTGCAGGCATGTTGGGTTTTACAATAATTTTGTAGAATATTTCCGGATGCTTACAAAGTGCAAGCAGTCCACTGATCACAGGCTGAATTATTCTTTGCTTACTGGGCCCCCTTACAATTTTCCTTTATTTATTTTCAACCCTTTTTCAGTCTTAACAATCTTACCCAAGGTCCGTGACTCATTAACTACTGATAGATGACAGTAAAAGGGTGTTACAAGGAGTATAGTTCTTACATTCTAGACTGGATATTTTTCTTCTCTTAGGAATATACAGGGAGAGAAAACTATTTTATTTCTATCAAAATATAACATATTTATTGCTAAAATTGTTGACTCTAATTAAGACAAACCATGTTTAATGAATAATGACTATTAGTATGAGTAGGTGCCAATGAGTGTGAGCAGAGTGATGTCAGACACATTAAGGGTGTTCATTTCTGCGTTTTCCTGTGCATATTTCTGCCACATGAGACATGGACAAACCTTCAGTATCTAAAAATCACAGATCTGCCTTGTTAAGAGAAACAAGATGGACACAAGCTCATTCAGACTGAGGGAGAGTTGATTAACTGGTTTCTGAGGGTTTCGCGATGGCCATACCCAAAAAACCCCTGCAGTCTGTTGCAAGGCTGGAGGTTTTCTGGCAGAGACACGGGTGTTGTTGCCTCACATCTCCTTCACGCTGGGAATTTGGGTCCAGCTGCTGGTCATTGTGCTACCCACCATAGTCTGTCTGCTGCTGTCTTCCTAGTGTAATTTCTGGTGAATGTATCAATACATTTTTCTTAAAAAACTAAAACAAGCATCATTGGGAGTTGAAAATCAGTGATAGTAGGCTAACCCAACATTCACATTGTGACCTTGGCTCCCCATTTGGCAGTAAAGGGCTGAGAGGCAGCAGGGATCTCTGACCTTAGGCGTATGCTGCAGCACACTGTGCTACTGGATTAGATGTTTCTTGTTTCAGGGTTTTATCTGGCCTTGCTGAATGTGATCATGAAACATAGAGAATAAAATAAAAGAATCATCACCATCTAATTTTGGCATGCATTACTCTTGCTCTTTTTATCCAATATTGGGAAAAAGTCTGGATAAAATGGCCTCCTTTAAAAAGATATCAGAAGTGATGACATTTTACATTCCTTTCTTTTTGTGTCTATTTGACTTCAATTCTCAGGACTTGAATTGTGAAACCCCTCAGATTATGGTGCTTTTCAAAACAAAACAATTTTTGGAATAGATCCCAGGACATTCTAGTCTATGAGAAACTTTATGAGGCAGTTCTGGCATAAGTAGAATTTGCCTAGTGTCCATAAGCATCTGCATTTTTTGTCTTGTAAAAGTAATCATTGCATGTTTATGTTACTGTCATTATTTAAAAATTTAAGAGGCTGGACCAGGAATTATGAAACTACACTATCAAATGCTTAAAATAAAGTTACCCAAAGTGATACTATTATTTTGAAAGTTATTCTTTTTAAATTGCAACAGTCAATGTACACTTTCATGCAGGTTCATTATTTGGATGCAGAAACCTCTGAATACTGGATTACTTTCTGTAAACATGGAGATAAACATGGAGCATGCTCTTTGACTCCTGGCCCCCATTTCTAAACAACTGACATTACATTGTTGATGTCAGGATGCATTTACCTGGTACCTCAATGGCAATAAGACGAACTCACAGAAGAGACAATTAAGAATTCTTACACTGCATGACTGAATTCAGACTTGTATTTCAAGTTCCTGGATTTTATTGAACTACGTCTTCACACAGAAGATAGATCAATGCCTGAAAATACTAAACCAGATTTTCCTAAAATATTAATCTTTAATTTATAAATCTTTCATTCATTCTAAGACATACTTCTTGAATCTGACAGGAAGGGAAATTAAATGAAAACTGAAAAACTGTGCTCAGTTCATAACTGTCACGGGAAACCTTCAATCTCTCTTGCTCCATCACTTGTCATGGAATGTTGCTTGGTCAAGAAGAAACAGCTTTCAGTCTCTTTTTAAATGATTTTCAGCATTAAAGTCCCCTAAAAATTGTAAAGGAATTCAATAAAATCCCTTCCTCAACAGAGTATTTATAAAAATCTATTGCCATATATTAAGCCAACCACTAGGAAGAGTAAATTATGTCTCTTTTGTCTTAAAACTGTTTGAGATAATTTCTATAGAATATTTGATCTTTATTATCAAAACATTGGAGAGTTGTAAAACTCAGAGAAAGTTTAGGCTCAAAAGAACTGCTTCATTTTCCTCATAAGAATATTTATAAACTTTTGGGAGTTTCTCTTACTGAAGTCTTCCCCAGTTCTTACTCTTCTTATGCTTCCTTACTCCTCACAGGAGCTCTTCCCTTCCCAGTCAAGCTTGGTCAACATTATATTTAGCAGAATTTCTCTCAGAGTTTTCAAAGAAACTCAAGTGATATTTAATGGACTGCTCAGCCTACTATGTTCATATACTGTGATCAGTGTTTTACCATCACCTAACCAGGCATAAACACCATGTGTGTGCTGTGAATACAGACACTGAAAATGCAATTTGAAATTTAATTTTGAAAAATTCAAACAGCTGACCTTAAAATATGGTCCTTCTGAGTACCTTTGTCCATGAAAGTTAAGGCTTACAGAAAGAAATTAAGAAAGTTTGATGATTATAGAATCACAGAATCATGGAATCATTAAGGTTGGAAAACACCTCCAGGATCATGGAGTGCATTCTTTGACCAAACACCATCACATCAGCTAAACCCTTGCACAAAGTGCCACATCCAGTCATGTCTGAAACACTTCGAAGGCATGGTGAGTCCACTGTTACCCTGGGCAGCCTATTCCAATGCTTGACAACACTTTCAGTGAAGAAATTCTTCCTAATATCCAACCTGAACCTCTCCTGGTGCAGCCTGAGGCAATTTTATCTGCTCTTGTCGCAGGCTGTGTGGGAGAAGTGGTCACCCCCCACCCTCCTACAATTTTTATTGTCCATTTGATGTTGAACAGTCATGTATGGGTAAAAGATTTATATTTAGAACCACTGTAATCTCAGATAAGTGATCTGAATTGCTTCCTAGCATCAGTGATATAAAGCCTGAGCTGACTAAAACGTTAGTATCAGGTAGCAGAGATTGTGGACTGTGAATTACAATGTGTTATAATATGTGTAGTTTGGGCTATTTGAATTAGCAGATCCTAAAAATGTTAACAAAACCAACATCAAGTACAGGGCTAATATTTTAAAGCTGTTTACTTTTCCTCCTCTTCTTTTTTGGTCTGTTTTATTAAGAGTTTGTTTTTTATATTTTTCAATGGCCTTCTGTGTGCAATTGCAATATAGATTTTACAGAATGTTTTTATCAACCAGTTGCAACATTTTTGCATGTTTCTGTATCTCCCAATAGTCTTCACATTTTGAAAGAGTTGCTATCAAAGTAAAGCAATGTGGCTTGTTTAGTACCTCCTGTACCTTTTATGCTGAAAACAGTTCTGTTCATGTTATGAGCTAAATAACTCTTTGCAAAGGAAACCATATATTTTTTATTTATTTTCTTGTGTGAATCCCAGCTGTGCTAGTCAGTAACTGGATCTGTGCCATTTTTATCACCTTTATCTGACAAACTCAGGCAAATAACACAATCAAAATTCGTGAGATTTCTGCCATTCACATGAGGGAACCTCATGTATTAGAAGCATCCTGCTGGATTCTCCTGGTTCTGCCTGGGGCAGAATTATTACCCTGTGATGGGTTGACCTTGACTGGATGCCATGTGCCCACCAAGCTACTCTGTCACTCCCTCTTCTCATCTGGACAGGGGAGAGATAATAAGATGGAAAACAACTTGTAAGTTGATTTAAGGCAGTTTGCTAAAGCAAAAGTGAGAAGCTGCACAAGTAAAAAGCAAAAAAAAAGATTTTATTCTCTACTTCCCTTGGCAAGAGATGTCCAGCCAATTCTTGGGACGCAGGGCTTCAGTATGTGCAGTGGTTTCTCCAAAAGGCCAACATTGTAAATGATGAATGCCTCCCTTCCTCATTCTTTTCTCAGCTTCTATATCTGAGCTGACATCATAAGGGATAGAATGTCCCTTTGGTCAGTTTGGCCCAGCTTTCCTAGTTGTGTCCCCTTCCAAAACCTTGCCAACCCCAACCCCACTGATGGGAAAAAAAATGTTGGAGAGAAAGCACTGATGCCGTGCCAGTAGCTGACAAAACACACAGAACAGTGGTGGGTTACCAACACCTTTCTAGATACCAGCGCAGAGCACAGAACTGTGAGGGTTACTGTGGGGAAAATGAGCTCCATCTCAGCCTTACCCAACACACAAAGACTCTGACACAGCTTCAGAAGAAAAGTCTTTATTGGTACAATGTCTTCCCTCACAAGCATCAGTGATTTTTTTAAAGTTGTTACATACTGCTACAGTACAATTTACATAAATGTCACGGTCAGTCTAAAAACTTTAGTTCCTACTATTTCTTTTCTTCTAGTGGAAAAAAGAAAAAAAACTCTTAACTGACCTTAATGTCTGGAAAAGATACAATTTAAAACTTATTGTTGTTCAAGGTACATATATTACCTTAGTTCACTATGAAAAGAGTGTCCACAGATGCATATACATCCTTTTCCCTCTACCCACCTCACTCAGCAGTAATCCAGAATATGTGCAAATAATGAACCAAATATATAGAATCATGGAATATCTTGAATTGTAAAGTACCATAATCATCATCAAGTCCAATTCCCTGCTTCTCATAGGACTACCTAAATCTTAACTTTTATGACTAAGAACATCCTCCAGATTCTTCTTGAGCTCTGGCAGGTTTGGTGCCATGATCGCTTCCCTGGGAAGCCTGTTCTGGTGACAAACCATCATCTCAGTGGGTGGTTTTCCTAATGTCCAGCGTGAACTTCCCCTGATGTAGCTTCATTCCATTTCCTCATGTTCTGTTGCTGGTCACCAGGGAGATATCAAGCACCTCCCTCTCTACTGCCTTCTTTGAGGGAGCTCTATACTGTGACCCTTCAGCCTTCTCTTCCCCAAGATGAACAAACCAAGTGACTTCAGATGCTTGTCTAAGTCTTCACCTCATGGCCTTTCACCATCTTGGTCACTCTTCTCTGCACACACTCTTATAGTTTGGTGTCCTTTTTATGCTGAGGCATGCAAAGCTGCACACAATACCCAAAGTGAGGCCCCACCAGTGCAGAGCTGAGTGGGACAATCTCCTCCCTCAGATGGCTCTTGTCGCTGTGCCTGGTGAATCCCAGGACATTGTTGGCCCTTCTGGCTCCCAGGGCACTGCTGATTCATATTAAACTTGCCATCAACCAAGTCCCCCAGATCTCTTCCTGCAGGGCTGCTTTCCAGCCTCTGAAAGTCCACAGCTCCTCTTAGTCTAGTATCTTCAGCAAACTTACTTAATGCACATTGTGTTCCTGCATCCAGATAATTTATAAAAACACTAGAAGGGCACTGGCCCTAAAACTGAACTTTGGGAAAGAGCCACCAGTCCCATTCACTGTAGCTCACTGAGCCTGACTCATCAGCCAGTTGATCACCCAATATATTATGGACTTGGCTACAAGTGTGCTGGACACATTCAGGAAGATAAAGTGAGAGACAGCATCAAAAACTTAGCTCAAATCAAACTCCCCACATCTACTGTCTTCCCTTGGTCAACTAGATGGATAACCTTGTCATATAAAGAAATTAAATTGGTTGACCAGGACTTTCTCCCCATCAACCCACGGGGGTTATGACCAAAGAATGCATTGTCACTCAAGTGTTACTGAAGAACTCCCAGAACAGCCTTCTCCATAATTTTACCAAGCACTGAAGTGAGACTGACAGGACTGAAATTACTTGTGTCCTCCTTCCACTTCCTGAAAATTAGGAAAACATTTTTTTATCCTCCAGTTGACTGGGACATCTCCAGGCACTCACAAACATTGAAAAATAATGAAGAGGCCCTGCAATAACATCAGCCAGCTATTTCAGAACTCTGGGATGAATCCCACCAGACTCCATATACTTGTGTGCATCCAGCTAGAGTAGCAAGTATTGAACAAGTTTAGTGTCAGCTGGAAGTTTATCATTCCCCCAGTCATGGTCTTGAAACACAGGGCTGCAGGGCTCCCAGAGGCCCTCACAGTGCTAAAGACAAAACATGAGATGGTGTAGTGGGCAAAAATGCTTCATGTAGGGTTACACTTCTGCGGAACTTGGTCTCATACAGTTGGAATTACTGGGTTTTTTAGCTCACACATGTATATATGTAAGCACATATATGTCTTAAAGAGAAACACAGATATAAAATCACAGAACCATTATATCATTGAATCATTAAATGAGAAAAGGTTGAAAAGGTTTAAGGTTTAAAACCTGTGCCATATATAAGGGTCCTTGGCAATGGCTAGGATCATGCCTGGAGTGTTTGTTTAGTGTCTGGGAGAGAAAAAGACCAGACCTCCATTTGGGAGTAAAGCCACTAAGGAAGGTTTTTGCTGCTGAAAGAAAAGAGCTCCTTTGCATCAAAAACAGGTTAGATCTTTGGCAAAGAATCCCGTCCTAGGGGAGGATTTCAGAACAACTAAGTAACTTCAAAATCATAGTTGTCTTATTTTGTTTTATTCCAATTATTTTATTTATTTCTTATATTCCATTATTTTATTCCAATGTGTGTATGAGTTTATGCAGAAATAATTCTGTGTTTACAAAAAAAAAAGTTTTTTTACTTTTATTTCAAATAAACTCACTAGAACATACATTACTTCTATGGTCTGGGCAACCAGAGGACTGATTTTTCTTTTTCTGTGTGTCTTTTTCTTAGCCTGAGCATGGCATGTAGGAATTAAGGTCTAGAGTACCTGTAAACTGCTTTGTGCTAACACTTGTTCTAGCTTGACTGAGGACCATTAATAATTCACCTCCAGAAAATCAATTCATTATATTTGGGGGTTAGAATGATTTGTCTCCTTACTGGTTGTATGTGAAAAGTGTGTTTTCATGTCCACAAAAGCAGCAACTTTTTCCTTCTCATGGTGTAGACTTGAGCGCTAAAAATCCTTCTTATAGACCAGACCCTGGAACTATATTTTCTTTTATTCAGAATAGGAGATTCCAGATCTGGATTGAAAATTACCTGCATCTCAAAGAATGAAGAGAAAGTAATGAACATATTAATCAGCAAAATTCCAAATAACTCAAATTTATTTTTGTTTTTGAAAAGGGAAACCAGAAATTTAAGTTTTTCTTTCAATGCAGTTTATTCTGAGCACATATCAGTGCAGCAGGGAACATTGCTGCTATCCAACAAGCAAGTCTGACTTTTCTAAATGTGAGTGACTGGCATTCTGAAAGCTGTGTATGCAGTCCATTCACCTGTTACGGTAAGTCAAGCCATTCCTTTTATTATCTATAACAACCTAATAGTATTTCTGGCCGAGAAGCTAGATTTTTTTCTTTGATACACTTCAAAATGTAAGCAATAACAATTGCTACTTTTGAGGTATGAGACCATGAAAATTTTAACTGTCTACCACATAGCAAGAAGGACAAAAGACAGAACTGAATTTCCACAAGATTCACTCTCATTATTATTCTCTTCATGTTGTCATAACTTTATTTAATTCTTCCCCTCCAAAAGGTTAAAAAGGAGAAATATTTGCACTTTGGCATTTCTTTTCTAGCACATTTAGGAGTCTGACTTTGTTTTTTATGTTTCACTGTAGACTGGATTCCTGAAATGGCCTTCCATGAAGTTTTGCATCTCACAGGATGCCAGATGTTACTGACTTAACAGGTGTGACAGAAATAGTTCTACCCCAAGATGACACTGCACTGAACCACACAAGATACCATGAAACATTACAGAGACAATTCTGACTCTTGGTCATTCAAATGATTTGGGGTATTCATGTAAATGGATATTTGACTAAGAAGATTAAAATGCCATCATCTTTCTTGTGTCATGATAGGACAAATGACATCATTATGATGTGTGTGAGGATCTGCAACAGAGGAGCTCTTTGAGGTCACCCCTCCCAACTTTAACCAAATTGACCTCCCTGGTAACAAGTGATTTATCCTGTCTTAAGCACTTTGGGAAAAGCAATGTCACAGCTGCTAGAGTAGAGAGACATCTGTCTTTGGTCAAAGCAACCTTGTCATGCTCACCTTAACCAGCTGTAACACAGGCTGACATAGAGGGTAGGTCTGTTAAACAAGAATGTTTGAGTAAGTAAGCAATGAAGAGAAGGATGGAAAGGACTGGGTAAAAGCTAGAATGGATTATTTAATTGCCCTTTTGAGAAGACTAATGCTATGATTATAAATGCCCAAGGCACTGGGGAATTTATGCTGAAATAATCTTATAATATTGTTTTCCTCTTGGAATTTATTCTGAATTTCTTTCTAACTCTTCCTAAACAGCAAAATTATCTTTATTTCCAAGCCTGGAACAATAACCTTGTAAAAGATACTACTCTTTGGGGAACTCAGATAAAGTCACTTGTTTTTCCAAGTAGGCTTCTAGTTTTTTTATGATTTCAGAAAATTATGTCTCTAATCGCAAACAGTGCTTTATGGCATCAACAAGCCATGGCAGAAAGTTACTTTTTATTATCCTGCTTTTCAGAAAAGAAAACAGGCTCCTGGAGATTGAATCAATTTTCACAGAGATGCCATAATGAATTACACTTGCTGATTAAAACTTTGGAGGCAGTTTTGTCATCCAGCATTCACACATAAGCTAAATCTTAATTAAAACTTTACTGAATTAGTGTATATCAATGCTACAACTGGAGAATATTTAAACAGAGTAGAGAATTCAATGTAATCAGGGAGCAATTCTGAGAGTTTTTACCCAGAAGATCCTACACATCTCAAAAAGGCAGGAAGATCAATTAACCACTCTCTGAAGCCAGTGAACAAATTCCTTTTGACTCCATTGACTGCTGTAGAGACCTAAAGGGTGAACACCGTAGCACTGGGTTTTGATGACTTAATGAGCAAACCAGTCATCAAGAAATATGCTTGTGAGTGATTCTGTTCATAGCAGTTACTGGTATATATTTTCTGAGCTTAAGTAATAAGGATTTAACAGTTTAACAGATTTTAAGTAAAAAGGTCCATGCAGGACCTTTAAATAAGTAAAAAGGTTCACAAGCAGGGTTTTTTTAACCAACTCAATATGTACAGCAACAATACCAACAGACTTTTAAGGTAATTTTCATGCAGTCATAAATGGTTCATTGTATTTGAAATGTGGGTTTACAGAAAGTGACAGATCATTAAACCAAGTCTGTCTCTAGGCATGTCCTCATTTTTATGCACAATCACTGTAATTTCTCAAGACTTCTGAATCCTCATCAGAATGTTTCTTCTGCTTGTACACTTTATTGTATCTAATAAACTTCATGATAAAATTACATTATTATAATTTGCCCTTGCTGACTTAATCCACCCATATGATGGAACACGCACTGAAAATTACAATTTCTTTGAAAATAAACTCTACAAACATGTTGACAACAAGGAACATTTTTGTGAATTTCATTGTTTAAGTAAGACCACAGCTGCACTTTGTGGATGCTTTGAATGTTCATTACTCAGCAACTTGCACTAGAACTGATAAGGGTTTCCAGTATTCAAGAGCCAGAATGCTGCATGATACCGTGATTTAGAATTCTCAAAGAACATACCATATCCGTCACTTTCACAACAACTAGGTCCCTAATTTCCAGCTAAATTAACTCAAAACCACCCCGCAGGTGCCTCAAATGAAATAGGTACACTTTAATGATACCACTGATGGGCGGACCACTCAGAAGTCAGTGCAGCTTCGGAGTCTATAGATGAAAATTTCAGAGATTTCCAGAGGACTTGACATTAGGAATTCCAGTTAACAACCTTGAATACCATAGATACTAATCAGAATTTTATCCTAATATTCCTTTGATGAACCGCATATATCTGAACTCGCGATCTTTGTGCCCTCTAGGAAGAAAATTGTTTGAACTTGCAACCCATCTCATTTCATCTTCAGTTTTGAAAGAGAACTTCAGAACTTCGCTCTAGGAGTGTCTATCCATTGACTAATGACATGTGGTTTGACCTGTCCATATATAAATATCTTTGATGCTGAGAATTAAATTCAGGAGCAAATCATCCCTTAAGAGTCTATACAATTACATTGTATAGGCAGTTGGAAAACTATTTTGCCAATAGAAAACAGGTGAATTTAGAATTTCTTTTCAATAGCTGAAAGTAGACTTTACCCTACAGTCTAGCAAGCAATTCTGACACATAAGATAGCACAAGAATAAGATATCTTACTCCAGATTCTACTGTATAATAAACAAACTGTACAGTTGGACTCGGTGATTTTGATTCCAACCAAAATGATCCCATGACTCTATGAAATAAATAAATAAATATCTAGTAACTGATGACATTTACATATGAGTAGGTGTGTCTGGAACAAACGTAAAGTTGGAATTTGAACACTCTTTGGTTGGCAAGTCTTGCCAGAATCTTTGAGTAGCCTACTTCATACATTTTTCAGGATAGTTCCAGTATCTATAATATATATTCTTTTCATATTCCAGGGCACAAATGAAATAAACCTCTGCACCTGAAACTATGAAATTCTTTGCGCAGTAACTTGTTCTACAAGATGCTTCACTGAAGTCAGTATACATTGTTTGCATTCAATGAAAGAAATATCCTAAAATACCAGAAAGGTAGTTTTCCTGTCATATATCTTACTCAAATCAAAAGGAAGTTCTGTGGAGATGGAAACATACTTGGATTGCTTGTGTTGCCACAGTATGCATCATGCCGAACATTGAGATCCAGCTGTTATACTTCCTGTAGACACTCAGCTGCTCCCTTCACCATACACATGGAACTTCAAGAAGTTTGGCAGAGTTTCTGGGCAGTTTATAAAGATATTTAAAAAAGACCACCAAGAACAAATCATATGTCATCATCCTTATGTTTTTGGCACTAAACAAAAGTAAATACCTTGTTTTATAGGGATGAACATGATAGTATGCATAACATTTCCCAGTAATTTTATTTGTTAAACCTGAAAAGCATACAAATTCTCAATTGCAAACACTGCTGTTCCTTCTCTGTCTCTGTTACGATAATGTGGAAACCTATTTACATATTTGCATATTTTTATATTCATGAATCCTTTATTAATTCAGCCACAAAATAATTGGATGATTTGGAAAGCATTACATGACATATGAATAGCTTTCAGAATGCAGAGACACAGTGTTGCTTAAGGGCATTCAAATGATTTATCTGCTTTTTTTCTGAGTCATGATAATGTACTGTTTTAGTAGGTGGGAGCCAATGCCTTTGATCTGAGAATATATGCTAAGAAATTCATTGCCTGATGCGATAGAATGTTCAGAAACCAAGACCACAAAAATTTAATGCTTTAAACAAGAATATGATAGCAAATCCTCAACAGCTTCTTTGGATCTTTCTTCCTGTAGAATTTGAACATTTGCATGTTATTCCTGTTGCTAATGTCTTCCTTTGTGCAGCTGCTTTTTAATACAAAGACAATACTGGCCTTAAGAAGTAACACACAGTAAAAGCTTTAATTCCTTAATATTGTTTGACAAATATTTGGCATTCTCACACTATGAGAAGTGCTTGTGTGCACTTAAATCAGTGAATCCACATGAACAAGGAAATAACAATCTCTACTAGCAGGAGGAGCTAAAGAGGAAAAATTAATGAGTTGTTTTGATATTTGTACGAAATTGCATTGTCCACAGAATGGAAGTAGATGTGAGAAATAACTTTAATTTCTCATGTAAGTTCCTTCCACAGAGGTTATTTCCTTCTCTATGCAAATCCAAATGCATGCGTCTCCATTAATATTTTAGTTAAAAGCACACACATGAAGCTATGTTTGGAATCAGTTGCAGTTGCAAGCTCAGTATTTGAGTCTCAGGCTTCAAAATAAAGCTCATTACTGGCCTAAAGTTACACCCGTTACTCACTGCCATTTTCAGCAGGCATAGGGATGAGTGGGTAAGTCTGTGCCTCTGTAGAGCTTTTTGTTTTAAAGAGCCTTCCACTTTGCAGAATGAGCCATTTTACTGCACTTGTGCTTCTGTTTCTGATTTCAGTGTCTCCAACAGTTACCTGTTTTTCCTTTCTCATTTCAGCTGATAATCATTTTCTGTAGAGACTTCTTCATTATCTCACAGCTCAAGTCCTGGGATATCTGCATCTCCTACTGTACCTGGATGGGACCCCTCTGGAAATCCCAGGAGCTGGCACTGTTTTCAGCAGGCTTTGAATCCAGAGCCGGGCTGGGATGCAGTGTTACTTTTGGTTTGACTTAAGGACTAAATCAGACAATTCAGATCTTGCCTCAGTTAAACAATTTTCATTCAGCTTACCTCCAAGGTGGCACACAGCAAGCATGGAAATCTCACAGACGTACATACAGCATCTAAAATATTGTGAAATAATTCATGAGCCCTATTTAATGCTGGCTTAAGAATCATAAAGATAAATTTGTTTTAAAAAATGAATAATTTGATTAAATATTAACCTTTTTCTGGCTGCTAGATTAGTATTTCAGTGAGTTGGATTATTGCTCCTTTTTCTCATCTGAATCCCGCAGTCCAGTAATTCCACCTATTGTGCCAGCTTTTAGTTGGAATGTGTCAGTAGAAGAGAGATATGCCACTAACCATTAGAGCTGTATTATTAAAATGCACGTATACAATTATAGATTTTATTTTTGTTTCAGCCAAAAAATGCCTTTATTTTATGGATTTTCTGATTGCTTAGTTGCAAAATGGGTATATTTTAATTTAGAGTATAGGGGTTTTTTTCCAATTTATATATAATAAAATCTGTATTTCTTCCTTTATTGAAAATAGAACTCTCTGCTAAGGCAGGGAAAAGTTTCTTTTTGTCTTTTAAAGCAATATATTGCAACATTATGATAAATGCATGCATTCTCACTATTTGCTGTGTTGAAAAGATTAAGGTACTTAACACCTAACACTGTTAGACTTTACCGAATAATGAAAGGTTTATTCTTCAAGTGAACTCAAGTAGTTAATTTAAGTATATTGTGCTTTCCATTGTTTTTGTTTTGCAGCATGAAAACCAGAAAGGGAACAAAATAATTTGATAGAACAAAACAACAGTAGTGGTTTATATGTCACTAAACACTTTAGCAATAATTGAGGGCATTTCTAATACAAAGCATGCTATCAAATTAGTTTTCTGAGAAGAAACTTGATCCTTTTTTGAATTATGTGCTTCTCTTTAAAAATAGAATTTTAATAAAAGACATTTATGCCATGCTATGTCTCATTCTCTCATCTGATTAGGAGCAGGAGAATTGTCTTTCAGGCTCATATTTCACTGGGCTGCATCTTGATATCCATAACTATTATTCTGATTCAAAGCCTGTGGAAACAAGAGAGCAGATTGATACTTTCACATCTGATCTCATATAAGATAGAAGTCAAAAAGTCACCAAGTTTGAGGATCTTCTGCTATGACCCAACTTTAAGGCAGAGTAACAGGTTCTTATTTATAGATCCCTTGGGGTGAATTAGAGTGAAACAACACAGAAGGATCCGTGTATATGTGAGGCAGGTTTATTAAAAAAAAAAAAAGTAATTGGAGCAGAAAGGAAGTATGTGACCATTTTGGTTATTTTCTTAAAAAAAAAAAAAACAAAAAACAAAAGTAATATCATGAAGAAAATATCTAAGGAAAGGAAAGACAGAGAAGGGAAGGACAAGAGTAAACAGTGGAAAGAAAAGATACCACCTGTGGATCCAGCTGTAGCACTTGATCTTTGCCGTTTCAGTGTCCATGGGCACACTGATGGTCGTGGTTTTGATTCATTGCGGGTGGGGATCTGTGCAGCAGACTTCTGTGGGTTACAGGCACTCAGGCTTATGTGGGAATGCTCTGCAGGGGTTTTACACTGTCTGACACAGCCCAGTGGAAATGACTCCGGGATCTTTGATGGTTTGTGGCCCCTTCTAATGACAAGATATGACAGCTGTTTGGCCTCCTTGTGACAGTGTGGTTGTGCATTATAGCAAGGGATGAAAGACTAATAAATAAATGAGTCATCAAATAAATGGAAACGGGAATAAAGTCATTATTTCTAAGTGAGATAACTGAAGGGGGAAACAGGAATATTATTTGGGATACTTTGATGTAGACAATAGGCAGAAGTAGGACTGTAAAATCTATCCATTCTATATGAAGCTTGGCAGGGCATGAACACAGATTTGATGAGGCGTGTTTGTAGTGAGTTTGTCTTTCCCCTGTATATTCTGTTACTAACCCCAGAGCATTTATAAAGATGCTTTACAGAATATCAATAATTCTCTGGGGGCTGCGCAGCTGTTAAGTATTGCATGCATTGATAGTGAAGTGGCTTTCCACAGACTGATTGCAGCTTGAGCTAACTAGAATCCAGTTCTCAGACATGGAAAAAAAAAATTCTGCTTTGGAGTGAAACCTTTGCATTTTGTGTCTAGTGCAGTTCTGAAATTTTATTTTGAAAAGAAAAAAAATTTCATTTTTAGCTACACTGATAAAAATTGCAGATGATTCTAGACTGATCTATCTACTAAGTTTAAGGTGGTAACATAACGGGTAAAAAAATCAAGAAATGGTGACAGAAGAGGTAGAAGTTGCATTTAAGTTGGTGAATTTCTGCCGGTCATTTACAGTTGGCCATGTTGGTACTTTTCCACAACAAAAATTCCACCATACCTACATTTAAGTTATATTCACTTTATAGTCACTGAATCTTTAAATCGCATTCTGCTTTTCTGTTTACTTCCAGTTTAATCTAGGGAATGATCAGATTTTTGCTGTGAAAAATACTTGAACCAGACAAAAACACATTTCATTTCCTTGACAGATGCAGGAATTTAATTATAGAAATAGTATAGAATAGTGGCTAGAGTCAATAATTTACAGCTTCATCTGTGTGTCTCACTTGAGGTGACAGTTTTGTGACAGCTGTCTATTCTACTGCTTGTAAATATAATAATTTAATTAAAGTTTATGCTATAGGTCTATTAATAACGTCATACCAAATACTAGGAATTTTGCCCAAACAAGTACTGCAAGTCAGATTCTTAAGCTATTTTGGCATTTAAACAAACAGACAAACAAACAGACAAACAACCTATCAAAAAGGGCTTTCAAAAACTTTAGGTGTATGCATAAGTTTGAATACATAGGAGCCTAAAAATTGTGTGATTGCATCTTGAATTCATGCTAATAAATTTAAATGCTACTGAATTTATGATAATGTAAAATTAATCATTCTAGGATATGTTGGCCCTTTCCACTGTTTTTACAGTATGCTAGACAGTATAAATCAAGTGTAGTAATTGAGCAGACCAATCACTCACTTTATTATATTGACATAGAATCACAGAATGCCTTGGGTGGCTTAAGGATCATCTAGTTACACACAGACACACACCACTGGTGGGGACACCTTCTGCTAGACCAGGTTGCTCATAGCCTCATCCAGCCTGGCCTTGCACATGTCCAGGGATGAGGCATCCGTAACTACTCTGGGCAGCCTGTTCCAGTGCCTCACCACCCTCACAGTAAATAATTTCTTGCAAGTATATAATCTAAGCCTGCCCTCTTTCAGTTTGAAGCCATCCTCCTCTTATTCTATCACTACAGGCCCTTGGAAAAAGTCCCTCTCCAGCTTTATCACAGACCCCCTTTAGGCACTGGAAGGTGCTATAAGGTCACACTGAAGCCTTCCCTTCTCCCAGCTGAACAACCCTAGCTCACTCAGTTTGTATTCATAGGAGAAACATCTATCAATGAAACATAGTTCTCAACTCATTAGTCTGAACTTATCTGCTATTTTATGCATTTCTGTTATTGTCATATTTGGCTGAAAACCTACATCATAGAGGAAACTTAAATGGAAAAAAATGTTTACCTATATTTTCCTTTGTGAAATTCAGAAATCAATATTTTTTATTATATTAAATAATTAATCAGAAACCTCAACATAATTAACCCAAGAGAAATTCAGATTTTAAATTATTTTCTCATCAGTAACATTGAGTTTTATTTGAAATAGAGGCCAGGCTAAATATCTAGAGATCAGTGCTTAGGTGATTCACATTCAGTTTCTAGACGAGTTAGAAATATTCCAATTTATTGTAAAAAACAAATTCTAACTTTAATTAGACTTAAGTGGAAGAGTAGATGAGAATTAAAGATAAAACACGGTTTGTTTTTTCCCAGCATGAAATTAGTTCATATTTGAAAAAATTATTACTTATATGTAGTATAGGGATCCAGTAGAAAGGTCCTGTCTATTTGCTTACTGTTTTTAAAGGATTCAAAACACAAGATTGCAGGTTATATTTCCTAGAAAAACTTCCTCAGGAATTTAATGTCTAAAAGATACAAGCCAATAACAAGTCCAAAGACAATGCATTTTGATGGCAGGAGTATAGGGAGACAATTTGATATTAAAAAATACTATAATTCTTAAGGCATAGCAAAAAATTCACACAGAGGTGAATAGAAAGGGATTTACTAGCATCCCACAAGATTCAGTCAACACGTTTCTATTTTAGCACTTTTATTTGTGCTTCGAAGAATGATCAATTAAAAAAAAATCCTTTCATCAGAAAACATGCTAGAATATAATTATACCAAATTTAAAAAGTGAAATTCCTCTACAAGCCTTTAGAATTTAAAAAAGATTTTTATGCATTTTCAGTCCCTAAACTCTCAGATAAACATTTATGATAGGAAGTAATTTAAACCAATTCTAAAAAAAAATTTTAGAAGTTTCATATTTCCAGTGAAACTTTCTTGGGGGAGGATTGTTTAGTAACTAAAGCTTAATGTAAATATATGATAAATTTAATGATATTTTTAGAAATTTTTTAGATATTTGGCCAAAACATTTTGATACTCATCTTTAGGTCTCTTAACTATGACAAAATTTCAACTACTTAAAATGGATATGTTGTTATTAGCCACTCTCTGGTGGTGTAAGAAATTGCAAAATATTTTCAAAGTATTTAAGAATTTTCACTAAAACCTACTGTATATTTTAATTGACCATTTTTTTAAAACACTGATAAAATAAATTTTTACTTTACGACATCCAAACAGAAAATAATTAGGGATTTTGCTTATCCAGCAAATATCCTTAAAAGAAACATCAATCAGTTTCCCCTTAGGATTTATTTCCAATTGTACCAGAAGTGTCCTATATGACAGTCTATTTCTACATTGCATGATTTCTCTGTATTTTCAGGATGACATACCTGATCCAAATGAATGCCGAAAGCTGATAGAGATAGAATTCCAATATTTCACTTGTCTGGAATAAAATGGCAAACTACATATTTTGAAAATTAAAATACCAGTATATTTCACTGGAATTAATTCTGCTAACAAATAAAATAAACAGGTGTTGACTGAATGCCATTTCAAGCAGATTCTAATAATTGAACAGTGCCTGTTGAAACTAATTAAATTATTTCTTAATAACTGAATATACTTTCTGTGTATCTTACAATAATGGTTTTCCCATTGGTGCCAATAATCCCACTTTTTATAAGTATCACAGAAAAACGGGATCACAGAACAAGCTGAGTTGGAAGGCACCCACAAGGATCACTGAGTCCAACACCTGGCCCTGCACAGCACCATCCCCAAGAGTCACACCATGTGCATGAGAATATTGTCCAAATGCTTCTTGAACTCTTGAATACAGGCTTGGGGCTGTGACCGCGTCCCTGGAGAGCCTGTTCCTGTGTGCAACCACCCTCTGGGTGAAGAACTAGTATCCAACTAGTATCCTAATATCCAACCTAAACCTCCCCTGACATAATTTAAAGCCATTCCCTCGGGTCCTGTCCCTGTCACCACAGAGAAGAGATCAGTGTCT
>VZRM01005543.1:52347-146124 GCA_013397955.1 Grantiella picta
AGAGCAGAGCAGGACAATCCCCTCCTTTGCCTGGCTGGCAATGCTGTGCCTGATGCCCCCAGGACACAGCTGGCCCTCCTGGCTGCCAGGGCACTGCTGACTCATGTTTGACTTGTCATCGACCAGGAGCCCCATTCTGTGGCACTGCTTTCCAGCATCTCATTCCCCAGTCTGTCCATCCAGGGTTGCAGAATCCGGCACTTTCTCTTGTTGAACTTCCTATGGTTGATGGTTTTCCAGCCCTCTAATCTGTGGAGGTCTCTCTGCAGGGTGACCCTGCCCTCCAGGGAGTCAACAGCTCCTCCCAGTTTGTATTGTCTGCAAATTTGCTCAGTATCCCTCCAAGTCCTCTGTCTAAGTCATCTATGAAGATGTTGAAAAGCACAGGGCCTAAGTTACTTTGTTACACCTTGTGGAATAAATATCTTTTTACAGAAATAAATTTTATTTTAAACAAAAATAAAAATAAACACAAATATGATCTTATAATAATGTCAAAGATGAAAATTCTTCCATGCTACCCCTAAGGTACTATTCACTTAGAAGAAAGTATAACAATTATTTTGAATATCTCATGAACACTAATACAGCCTCTCCCAAAATCAGATACCTGCTTGCCAGACTAAATAATGTCCTCTAAACCAGACATACCCTCGTTCATTTTACTTCAATTATTAAGCCTCATTTAAGTAAGGCTACATTGAAATGATGCAAATGAAAACTCTAATCTGATCTGTTTTCTAGACATATACTTACTTGATTTAATAATACCTGCACATGCCTCAGGACAAAGCAAATCACAGACACAAATGCAGACATACACACATAGTTAGGGAGCTTACTCAATTTCTCTGTTGTCTACAAAGAGATTCTAGATTACCATTTTTCATTAGGTGCGAACACTCCACTGTAGCCAAAATAGGCCTGATGATTTATATATGCATACCACAGGCCTTAAACGAGGTTAATTATTCTATTGAGCCAGTGAATCAACTGAGTTTTTAAATGTGAGATATTTCAACAAACAGGTTCTCCAGAGTATTTGCAACACTCTGACTTCATTTAGCTATGCAGCCTTCAGACCCAGTCCAATACTCTTTTTCTATCTGTGGTATTGAAGCATCTTGAACATTTAATAAATTAATGAGTAAAGATTAAAGACTAGAGAGTAAACTGAAGCAAATAAGTGCTTATTAATATTTAAATGACCAAATGCTCAGGGGCCTGAGAGGAAAAGCACCAGGCTGGCAGAATGTTTCCTAAATATTTAGAGATTCTAAGTAAAATGCATCCCTTATCTTTTAGCTGGTTTTGCTTTGAACCTTTTGTGAAATGTGAATTCTTTGTGACTTGTAGGTGAAGATAAATTTCGGTTACTATTTCTATGAAATCTTTTTTTTTCCTAGTAATTTTTTTTTTTAAATTTTCATTATCTTCCCTGAAGATCATGAATTCCTGATTAGCCCTAACTTGAATTACCTTTTTCTGGCAAAAGAATTGTAAGAATAGAATAAAAAGTCAGCTAATGAGTTCTGCAAACAGAGAAAAGTTGGTGGGCCTAATGGAAGCTGAGCAGATATAGAAAGCAGTTGAATTGCTGGATAACTCCTTGAAGACTATGGACATTTACAAGATGCATCAGATACCAATCTGGTATAACAGGTGACATAATTGTATTCATCTTCTATGACACAGGAACATTATATCAATATATACCACCAAAATACAAATCCATTCTGTGATGGGATTTTGTAGCTCTACATATTCAACTTTCCAATGGAATATCTACTTCATCATTTTATGCATAATTAAGTATTAACCTGATATGATTTTTTTATCTGGCATATTAAAAGTAAAGAACATCAAAAATATATTTACATTAAAATATATTATGATCCTACCATAGAATTGTTTAGGTTGAAAAAGATCTTTAAGATTATGAAGTCCAACTGCAAACGTAATACTGCTGTGCTCACCACAAAACCATGTTTGTAAGTGCCACATCTACACGGCTTTTGAGTACCTCAAGGGCAGGTGACTCCACCACTTCCCTGGGCAGCCTGGTCCAGTGTTTGACAACCCTTTTGGTGAAGAAATTTTTCCTAATATCCAATCTAAAACTCCCCTGGAACAATTTAAAGCCATTTCCTCTTGTTCTTCTGCTTGTTATGTGATTAGAGATTAGACCAGCACCCACCTGTCTACAATCTCCTTTCACTCAGTAGAGTATGATAAGGTCTCCCCTGAGTCTCCTTTCTCCAAGCCATAAAACCTCAGCTCCCTCAGCATCTCCTCACAGGACTTGTGCTCCAGACCGTTCACCAGTTCCATTGCTCTTCTCTGGACTTGCTCCAACCCCTCCACGTCCTTCTTGTAGTGAGGGGCCCAAAACTGATCACAGGATTGTAGCTGCAGCCTCACCAGTGCCGAGTACAGGGGGACAATCTCTGCCCTGGTCCTGCTGGCCACACTATTGCTGATTCAGGCCAGGATGCCATTGGCTTTCTTGGCCACCTGGGCACACTCTGGCTTATGTTCCACTGGCTGTCAACCTTATTGAACCTCATACAGTTGGTCTCAGCCCATTGACCCAGCCTCTCCAGACCCCTCTTCAGAGCCTTTCTACCCTCCAGCAAATCAACATTCCTGCCCAACTTAGTGTCATCTGTAAACTGATGGAAGGGGCACTCATTCCTCTCTTCTAGATCACTGGGGATATTGAACAGAGCTAGTCCCATCACTGAGCCCTGGAGAATCCCACTGGTGACCTCTCCCAGCTGGATGTAATCCCCTAACCACCACTGTGGGCCTGGCCATGCAGACAGTTATTCACCCAGCAAAGAGTGCACTTGTCCAAGCAAGAGCAGCCGGTTTCTCCAGGAGAATGCTGTGTAAAACATTGTCAAAGGCTTTAATGAAGGTCAGGTAAACAACATCCACAGCCTTTCCCTCATACACTAAGTGGGTAACCTTGTCATAGAAGGAGATCAGGCTGGTCAAGCAGGATCTTCCTTTCATAAACCCATGCCGGTTGGAACTGATGCTTTGATAGTCCCTCACGTGCTGCACGATGGCAAATAGTCTGATCTCCATAATCTTCCCCTGCAGCAGATCTCTTCCCCAGATTCTCCCTCCAGGCCTTCAATTATCTAGCATCTGTAATGACATTTTAATGAGGTTGTTAACAATGTATTTTGAAATAAAAAATGATTGCTTACTAGTAACTGAAATAATTTATGATTCACAGATGAATAGTTAATAATTCAGACTTTATATGTGTTTGCTTTTAAATGTTTTCCCCTTATATACGAGAACAATGATTTGATCACACAGAGGCATAATTGACAATGTTTTCATCTGAGATATAACTATTACAAAATATGAAAGTCTATTCTATCTTTTTCTAATCTCAAATTAGTTTTGCTCCTCTATTATCCCAAATTCACCCCAGCCTAGTTTGACTGATTTCAAGGGATAAAATTATTCTTTGAAAGAAGAATCAAGACTACTAGTTTTCCGCTGCATTCTCAATGAGCAAGCAGGCTATGTCCAGTTTTATCTTTCTACTTATTTTCAAGAGATGAACCCTGATAAGAATGTATTTGACAGTGATATGGGGTGCCAAGAGCCCAATATTGACACTCTATGCGTTTCAGAAGGTTTTACTACAGTTGGCCTTGAATAGTCCTGTGGATCTGTTTACAATTTCTTACTGAACAGTTAAAATTATAATTTAAATATTCATAGTCAGGTCTGTCCTCCATCAGTGTTTACAGAGTTTCAACTTTTTGATGGCTATTTTCATGACTTTGCTGCAAGGAAACAGTAGACAATTCTTAGAAACTTCACCAAATGTGAAAATGCAGTCTTATATCCTACCTCAGTTTATCAGCTCAGTAATTAATCCTGATCACTTCTGGTGGCTTAAACAGTTTCATTACGTTCATAAATCAGACAAAGCCACTTTGCCTCTACTTTTATTAATTATGTTTGTCAATAGATTTATCACTGTACATGTGAAATTTCATGATTTACAGTCATCCTATTCTTGTGTCTGTTGTTTTGCACAGTTTTGTTTTGGACCAAATCATCTTGTTTCCTCTGAGACAGGTCAAGGTCTGTTTTTGTAGAAGGTTTTTTCAGGAACAGTTCACAACAGAAAGCATAGGTTCTGCTATGTCATCCCAGCAAGACACTTCCTTGTGTCCTCATGCTTTTTGCGAGGCAGAGTTTTTTCATAAAAATATCCCCCAATTGCCACTTTGGTAAAAATGAAACCTTATCTGAAGAGATTTGAAGTGACCCTCTTCCCATCACACACTTATTCACAGTGCCACTGATGTACCATGCATGGCTCCAAGGATACACAAGACAAGGCAAGAGCTACATGTTATGTGTGCTCTCAAGGGTAAAGGGTAGTGACCAATACTCAGAGCAAACTCAAGGCACTCTGCTCTATTGATCTCCCTGGGTGTCACTGGGAGAGTGGGAGCTTCACACAAAGTTTACTAAAGCAGCCCTCTGAGTCTGAGGGATAGAAAGAATTCCTTTTTGTATTTAAACTCCCTCGTATTTTAGCAACAGTTTAGACTTAAGAAATTTATGGAGGTATAATTGAATGCCTTTGTCCTGCAAGTTCTAATGATGGGCAAATCAAATATATTACAAAAATGAATTCTTTAATAACACAAATGAACATATAAAATATAACAGACAAAAGATCCTAAATAGAATTACTCACTACGCAGTTTAAAACTAAAATAATTAGTAGGTTAGTAGATTACAACATAACATAAAACAGTGCACTATATCAAGGTACCTATAATAAAGTTAGAAAGAGTATTGATTAGGAATTGGAGGTTACTTTCCACCAAAATGAAGATAATATACATAGATTCCTTCATTTACTGCTGGGGAGTGACTGTGAAATAGGCTTCCCTATTCATGGGAGAAACCACACATTTCTAGGAAAATGAATGGAAGATTTCTGCTTTGTGAAAGTTTGGTATGACTTTTATAAAGTGAATGGCTCTGTCAAAAATTCAGCTTATCTTGTCAAATCTCATTTCAGAAGTAAGAAGTTTATTGGCAGCTGGGAGATGCCAGACCAGTGTTAACCCCATGGTGCCAAAAAATAACTCACTACAATGCAGTTTGTACTGCTTGAGTTATTTGATCAGTCAACAAACAATGGACAAGCTTTTGTGGGGGATAAGATGCCCTGCTACACTGGGTCTTTGTGCCCTTTGTACGGATGTAGACCTTGTCTGGAATCCCTACTCTGCTAGAGTGACTTAAGTCACCTTCAATAGGTTGTTTCCCTTTCGTGTGTTATAGACTCAGAAATTTCTGACCTTACAATGACTTCAGGAGGACAAATATCTCAAACTGAGGGTAGATGTGGTCTTCTGCCCATGTCATAGGTAGTGACCACTAGTTTTCCATCACACAAGACACAGGTTCATGAAAGGAGCCATCTCCCAGGACCAGGTGTCTGCAGAAGATCTCCCCAGCCCTCCAGGGGCAGATCTGTCACAGAAGCCTCATGAAGGTAACAGGTGATGTCTTGACATGCCACTGCCATAGCTAGGGACACATGTCTCCTTCTTTAGCTGCTCTGGCTCTCTTCCCAGGCACCATGTCATTTCCAGCTGGTGGGGAATAGTGCTGTGACAACAAGAATGAGAAAGCACATTAGTGCCACTCTCCTAGGGACTGCAGGCATATGTCAAATGGCTCAGTGGGTAACTACTGTGGTGCTGAGGGCAACTATAAATGGACAGATCCTCATCGTTACATTAAACTACATCAGTACACCTATATTTTTAACATTTGGTCTGTATTCCAAGTGCTCCAAAAGAAGCCATTAATTAAGCCAATAAATGAGAATTTGAATGATTAATTTGTTCACCTAATGCCTTACTGGTATTAATAATGCATTCTTAAATACTCTCCTGGTTAAAAGCTAGGGCCTTGGTAATGAGCAATGTATCAGCCTGAGAAAATTACTAAGCTCAGATGAAATAATGACTAACATGGCAGAGAATACCTCTTACCCAATGTAGGAATTAATTCAACAGGAATTTACTTTAACTGTTTTTGGGGATTCACATGCATTGGCTGTCAAGATGCATACTCTCATCCAAAACAGGAGAACACAGCGTCTTCAGTCTTCATGTTCTGCAGGAAAAGAGGCAAGGAGGAGGTGAAAGCAAAAAGGATGTTACTGACAGATTAATGCCATAGCCCATTGTACTGCAAGAACATCGTGAGTCATTTGCCTGAAAACGTCAATCAAGTAACCTAAGAAGTAGAAGGTGCTTTGATTCAGGAAACTGGCTTGTTTTAAATCTCCTTTTTTTTTTTCCTGGTTTCTATATGGAAAATAACTTAATTCAGGGCTCTCTATATACAGGACGAAAAAAGAAAGTATAAAATAAAAGTATCAATTCCTGAAGCCTTTATTTATTTGTCACACTGAGGGAACTGCCTCATACAACTATTGCTGTTCACAAAGTGGCTTTAAAAGTTTAGAAATTTTAAGAGAAAATGTTAGAAAACCTCTTACAGCTTTATTTCCTGGGGGTTTTTTATCTCAGCCCATGCCCCTTCCCCCAAAACCAAACCCTCCTTACTCAATTTGGCTTTTAGGCTTTTTCAACTTTCCAGAGTGCTTTTGCAGAGTAATTTGTATTTGTCAGGACAATAGCTTGATGGTCATGAATTGTAAAGTGGATACTTCAGTATACATTGGAATTGAAAAGCATAATTCTGTATGCCAAACCCAAAAAGTAAAGCTGAAGAATGGAGATGTTCAGCCTTGCATTATCTCCTTTCTCTTACCCTTTGTTTTCTTTCCTCCCTTGCCCTGGCTGTCCATATATTCTTGCTTTTGCAGTCACTGCAGAGCAGGGTTTTTTTATTTTATGATAACAGCTCAACAAATAGGCTACAGTGACACCAGTGTATGCATTACATAATCTTACATTTTCAAGAATGTTAATGAATAGTTTTCTCCCACTCATAGTACCAAATTTAGAACATGACTATCATATAGAGAAAATTGCTTTTTTTTTGTAGCCATTCCCACCTCTACCAATTACACCCTTTTGATTGTCTGCATGTTTTTATTTATGTCAGAGATCGAACTGTCAGGTGGCAAGATTACATGGACATTGTCCATTTTTTGACAGCTAATTTGACATTCTCAAAAAAAATATTAATGACTAAAAATTATGCATTCAATAAAACATCTAGGAAAGAGACTTGATTTGGTCTGAAGTAGAGTTAATTTTCTTCATTGTAGCTGGTACAGTGTTGTGTTTTGGATTTAGGATGAGGATAATGTTGATAACACACTGATATTTACATTGTTCCTGAGCAGTGGTTACCTGATGTCAAGGATTTTTCAGCTTCTCATTCTGTCCTGCCACTGGAGAGGCTGGGGATGCTCAAGAACCAGGACAGCTGATTCCAAATGACCAAAAGGATATTCCAAACCATATGGCATTATGTGCATCATATAAGAAGAAAATTGCCTCAGGGGCCACTGCTTTGGAACAGGTTAAATAGCAGGCAGTTGGTGGTGAATAATTGCTTTTCACTTGCAACACTTGTTTTTATTGGGTTTTAATTCTCTCTCTTTTTGTTATTTTCATTTTCATGATTATGGTTGTCATTATTATTATTATTGCTATCATTTAAATTATTAAACTCTTCAATCTCAACCCACAGGTTTTCTCAGTTTTATCCTTCTGATTCCCTCCCCCTTGCCATGGGGGAGGAGTGAGCAAGAGGCTATGTGGGACTAATAAATACACTATAAATGAAACACGATGGAATACGGATAAGAAAGAATAACCTGCACTTTCCATAAAAACCCAGATTTCAGAAAATTCAGACTATTGTAATTCTAAAAGGCATATTATAGGTCCTGGCAAAAGATAGGTGAAAATATCTTGAAAATATTGCAAAATATTCTGCAGTTGATCTCAGCCACCTCTCTGGGGATTTTTGTGGTGTCACACGTGAGAATATCTGGCAAACTTTCCCAATCAGAGTTTAGATTAAGATGTACTGTGAGGCATTTAATACTAGAAGTTGATAGCTCTTCCTTTTCAAAAATAAAAAGACCTTTCAGAGACTTAATGGTTTTTACATAATAGTTTTTAATATAACTTTTGGTGGATTTTTTTGAAACACTAACAATCACCCATAATCAAAAAGATTCTGATATCAGCTCCAGGAGAATATATTTTTAGGGATAACTATTTTTTATTTGTTATGACAGAGTCTTCAACAAAATTTTAATAACATATTGCTATACCTAGATGGACAAAACAGGTTCAGTCTTTGCTGCACTACCTAAAATAGTGTCCAAAACCACAGAATGAGACAGAAGTGCAGGCACCAGTTTTGGAGGACTATAATATAAGAAGTCTCTACTGTTGCATTAGTCTCTGGAGAATGTGAAATTAACATTTGCTCCTAAGGATTGTCAATAATTTTCACCACATAGACCAGAGTAAAGCCCCAGTCTAAGTCCAGTGCTCTTTGTACTGAAAAAGTAAATTTTGACATCAGCAAGCAGACAAATACGGAGGGTCAAAACCAATTATGCATGTAACTCAGATATATTTCCATAGGGGTATCAATATACCTGCATTTGAGCAGTCACAACAAATATGAGATCTTGACTAAATAAACTCAAGTGGAGCTTCTCTTGTTTTCATCAACATCACACATTATTTTTCAGCTCTGTGGTCTTCAGTCAATTAAGTTACCTATTTTTAATTCTGAAACATTTTCTGATACACATATTTAACTCACATATGCTACGTTATTCTTAGAAAGGAGTGGGATGCATTCATGGTTTCTTTGCTATGGTTTTCGTACAGTTTATGACGCACAAGGAGTTGGAAGTCTGGTTAATCCAATAAACTACTAAAAAGGAATACTATTAAATTATTTTTACATGTTAACCAATTTACACTTTAATATCTATAAAGGTCTCCCTGCTTTCTGTTGTTTTTTTTTTCCTGTCCTGTGATTTTTTTCTTTTAATCTGATGTTATTTGCTCCTGTAAAATGGTGAAACCTATATATTTTTAGCTTTCCCACTGAGGATGTAAAATATCTACAAACTCTGGGGACCACATTCATTTTATGTCTTTAATTTGCATTAAGCTATTTTCATCTTTTTTCTCTAATGACCTTAAACCAGCTTCTATAACAGTTCCTTCCAATTAATTTATTTATAGTGGTGGAGCATATAATTTTTTTGTCTGTTGGGAAATATGAATTATAACCCACATGAGAGATATTTTTACTGTTTTGTTAAAAAAATTCTTCACTGACACACTACATAATATATACCTGTCTTTCCATTTGGTAATGTAGCAGACAATTAACTTGGAACCCATGCCAAATATAGAAATGAAGATAATTTATAAAACTCAAACAGTGTGGAAGCCACATGTGTGTTTGCAGTGAGAACTGGTTGCACAGTGATACCTCCTGGTGCTGTGGCTCCAGTGCTTTGGGTTATTTCCCTTCCCTTTTCCAATACAACTCCAGCAGAGAAGGCCACAACATTTTTTTAAGCACATTTTTACCACAACTGAAGTCATCTTGGCTATTATCAATCACAATCTTTTTTTCCATGTGCCTTTACATATTTTTGAAGAGGATCTGCACTGCATTCTTACTGAATACAGACTCAGCCACCCAATGGTATCAGGGCAATTCAGTTATGAAATAACGAACTTGACTTTCGCTTGGGTTTCCTATGATTAAACAAACAAATTACCACCTAGACACAGTACATACAAAGGAATGTGAACGTGGCAGCATATTTACCGCACAGATTTAACACACTGTCCCAACAGCAAAACCGTCCACAATAAAACTTCAGTACTTCCAAACTTTATAGTGGTACCTAGGCAAACTCTGAAGGATATAATATAGCAACACCTTCTGCTGTTTTCTTCTGGTGAAAAACATTTGCATTTCTATCCTCTTTACATAAACTATTGGGCCACCGTGAAAAGGCAAAAAAGGGCAGGGTGGTCTGGGACTTTTATCTTATGTAGACAATTTGAAATGCATTTAAAATAGTCAATATATTTCGTTCCTAGTTTTCCTTCTTTTCATTTTTGTAGGGGATTTATCAGAGCATTGGGAAGTTGAGGCCATGATTTTTCTTCCAGGGAAGAAGAAAAGAATTTAGGACTCCACCAAAAGATCTGTGCTGCCAGCATGAGTTTTTTTCAAGGAGTACACAGGGGTTTGAGTCAAGGAACCGCTCTTGCTTAGCTGGACTTTCAGAGGTAAAAAAAAAATAAAAAGACAAAAAAAAAAGGAAGAACTACAAAGAATCCTTCGGTTTAATTTATTACTGCATTAATATGTATATTTTATGTAAATATTTTTCATCTTACCTATATTTGAAGCCTTTTGAAAGAAAGAAATTGCCTTGGACTGCTGCAGGATAACCAAGTAAATAAGCATAACACAGAAATGTTTCTACACTCTCTACTTTTCTACCACTTATGTAAGTAGCATTCAAATCTATCCCAGTGATAACATTATTCTAATCAGATCATGCCTGTTATGAGAGGGAATAAAGTGAAATGTGTTTGCAGTCTGCAAGGGGACATTTCTAGCTACCAGAGACATCCATTCCGTTCTTTTTTATTTTTGCATGCACTTTTTTTTGTCTAGAGTAGGCAAAACATTCATTTCTCATACAAGCAACTCAATTATTTATACCCAAAACAGCAGTAATCCTTGTCACTCTGGGCTGTTTACTGCTGTTTCCTTGTTATCAAAAATTCAGTGATAACTACTAACAAAAATCAAAACATTAAAACCCAGTTATAATAGATGAAGCAGTTATGGAGATAAACAAAACAACCAATTTAGATAAATTTAGTACCTGTTTCTTGTAAACAGTGAAACGAATACTACTAAGATTTAGTTTTGTTTTCCAGGGAAGATTGTCTTCATCTACAACTTCAAGACTTTATAGACTCTGTTTATATTTTAAGACCTAAGTGAAACACAGCAGATGTTCAAGTAAAAATCAATGTTCACATTGGCTTGACTACAGGCTCTTAAAAGAAGCACAAGTTTAATTGTAATACATTTCAGCAATATTTACTAGACATATTACTTCTTCTTTATGTGTCATTTAATGCCAGAACATTTCCATGTGTGCACAGGACAGCTAACATGCTTATAGAAAGTATTAACTCCTTTATAAAATGGAAAGAGGTCAAGGCTTTGTGCAGTTGGTACTGCTGATGGTAGTATTCAGATTCAAAAACTGTTTTGAGTTGGAACGGACCTTAAAGATCATCAAGTTCCAAGCCCCCTGCCATGGGTAAGGACACCTTCCACTAGACCAGGTTGCCCCAAGCCCCATCAAACCTGGTCTTGAGCACTTCCAGAGATGGTAAGTTCCTCATCTGTCCTGGACTGGGGACCCCAGACCTGGACACAGCACTCCAGATGCTGCCTCACTGGGGCTGAGCAGAGAGGCAGGATGACCTCCCTCAACCCGTTGTCAGTGCCCTCCCTGGTGTGCCCAGGTTACCATTGGCCTGCTGGCTCATGGACAACTTCTTGTCTTGTTAGCCACAAGCTCTGGGGAGTAGGAGGCTTATGGACACAGTAATTACTTATAGCTCTCTTTACTTCCCTGCAGCAGCACTACTACAGTGACCAGTGTCACTTGCATAAGATCCTAAGCTGCTCATCATTGCTTAGTAAGTCACAAATGTCTTAGATTTACCTCATGGATGGAGATTCTGAAGGTGAGATGTGTCTGATTTTTCAATCCCTACTAAAAAAACAAAGCATGGTCTTCAGTTTCTAGCCTTTCTTTCCTAAATTTTCCTACCCTTACTGTAGGTAGAACTGTGTTATTGAAATATTGCCTAAGCACCAAGATTATATGTAAAACTGTCTTCCATTTTTCAAGTAAATCTAGTATGAATGTTTAGCACTGAGTAAAGCACATTGTCTTGCCCAACGGATGGAATTATAGTCTTGGAAACATTTTGGACATCAATTACTGGGGCTTAGGCAATACTCGGAAATAAGAGTACTAAAATTTTTCGCAGAGGATCAGATCTGGAATGGTATGTAATTTCTGCAGATGTCTGCATCAAGTGGCTTCACTTTGATTATAGGACTATAAGAAGATTTTGAACAGTGAAAACTGAACAAATGTCCGAATTTTTATCTGAACAACAATTTTAGCTTCTCTCTGCTTTTCTGATCTAAGATTTCTCAGACTTTTAATCCTCAAAGAGGTAAGAAGCTCAATGAAAGCTTAAATTACAAGTCATGTCAAGAGGGCCACATTGACCCCACTCCAGAAAACAGTCTTTTTTTCCAGTAGTGACATAAGACAGATTTTGTTGTAACAGAAAATAATAATTTTAAAAAGTAATTATTTTTTCTCTTTTCTGAGAAAATCTAGAGAAGAGGGAAACTGTGAGGTTATCACAAAGGCTTGTTCATCCCACATCTTTCCTCTTTTGTCACCCATGAAAAGTTGAAGTCTCAGATGGATTCAAGGTGCAGGATTCAATATAAAGTGTAGTTTAGATACAACTGCCTGAGATAATAATGCTGTCTTAGATAACCTAGGGCATCCTGCGTGGCTTCCAGCTACCTCTTCAGAAGGATGAGGAGCCTTAGAAGTCTTGTATGAAATTTTCAAGTTGCTAGGTGTTTCTCAGTTAACGCAGAGCATATGAAGCTGCAATGGACACACACTGATCCAACTGATCTGAGCCCTTATGTAATTTAAAGTGCTGTAGTGTTCAGACTAGCCTTGCACTACAGCTTCCGTAAGTCTCACTGACAACCCAATTGAGTATTTTTCAGTTTCTCTTGGCTAATTGCATGCAGCTGTATCCCACCTAGGACACCACTATTAAGTGAACTGAATGCCTCACGTTTTACACAAATGAGAGTTTACTGTCTAGTCATCTTTAGATACACAAATTCATATGTCTTGAGACAGAGTTGAATCCTTCCCTATTAGCCTCCAGGTTTCAAAATTAAGCAATACCATAGGCTACTAAACACATTGTTAGAATTAATCTAGCAGCACCTGAAGGATTTATCCAATCTGGTAAACCCCATTACCTGGTGAATACCTGTAATTAATCTGGCTGGGAGGAGTTATGAAGTGATATGATTTTGATGTGTGTTGATTACACACCAGGATTCTGGCTATTGCTGAGCACCACTTACTGAGTGTCAAGGTTTTATCTTTTTCCCCACATTTCCCCTATAGTGAGTAAACTGGGGTGTACACAAAAATTTAGGAGAGGTCATAAGCAAGGCAGTGGATCTGAGCTGGCCAAAGGGTTATTTCAAGCCATATAGCATCATACTAAGCAATAAAAGTGAGGAAATGAGTTGCCTGGGAAAGATAGACATTTCTGGGAGGTTTTCTTGACATGAGTCTCTTTGGGGGAGGTGGTACATGAGTGTTGTTTCATCACTTGTTTTGGGATTTTTTTCTTCTTCCTTTGCTTATTAAAGTATCCTCATCTTAACCCATGAGGGATTTTTTCCTTTTCTTTTTTTCATCCTGTCATCTTCTTTGTCTGACTGGGATGAGGGCACTCCCTCAGTGAGCAACTGTGTGGTACTTAATTTCTGGTTGAAGTTAATCTAGTAGAACACCATACTAGTCATATAAGGGCTATTGTCTTCACCAGAATAAAGAACTACGATTTGTGGAAAACTGGAACCCTCACTGCTGACAAGACAATGCTACTAAAACACTCCTCCTTTTATGTCAATATCCTGTCTGCATTACCCAAATTTTCAACAGCAATTTTTTTGTAGGAACAACATCAGCAAATGCCCCAGAAGTGCTGGACATAGGATTTGAATATTCTGTTTTAAAAGTTTACTGACAGTACCAAAGTGGCAGGTGCTGTTAACTGTCTTGAAGGACAAGATGCCTTGTAGGATCTAAATAGATTGGAGCATTGGAGCATCATATTAATGGGATGAAATTAAACAAGTCTAAGCGCTGGAGTCTGCACCTGGGATGGAGTAATTTTGGCGCAGTTGGGAGGGGAGTGGCTGGAGAGCAGCCCTGCAGAAAGGGATCTGGGGATGCTGGGTGACAGAGGCTCCATGTGAGTCAGCAGTGCCTCAGCAGCCAGGAGGGCAAAGCCCACCCTGGGATGCACCAAACACAGCATCACCAGCTGGTCAAAAGAGGTGATTGTCCTGCCTGGAAGGTGTATCCTCTGAAGAGGGACTGAGGGCTTGTCAAGTTTGGAGAAAAGGAGACTGAGGGGTGACCTCCTTGCTCTCTACAGCTTCCTGAGGAGGGTATGGGGAAAGAGAGGTGCTGATTGACACACAATTTACCGGAATCCATTCCGCAGAAACCACTGAAGCCCAAGGGGAAATGTCTACCAATAAAATGGAATCAGACAATAAACCAGATGCTTTTATCTGGGTTGCTAAATACTGGATGAGTTTCATTACACATGATGTGATCCGTTGACATGCATATATAGAAACAGAAATACTATATTTACTGAATTTTGTTTACTGAATTTTATTCCTGCTGCACTTTTCCTGCTGCACTTTCCTGTCACACCAAGCACATATTTTCTTCTCACACTGGAAATTCTCATAGTTAGAGACCATGATTTTAATATATACTGGACTAAGGAAGCTTGTCAGTATTTAGACTCTTTGGGACTATAGTATATAAATGTTTTATGTACCACATGCTTGAGGATAAAATTATCTAGCTTTTCTTTTTTGTTAACTTCTCAACAATGCAGCATATCAGAGCATAAAGGCTGCTGTGCAGAGGCTGACCAGACTACTACATAATGCCGCAGGCTACGTGCTCAGTAATACTGTTCCTCCTGATAACAGCTTCCCACAAAATTTTAAATCAAATTCTAACCTGCTGTTTCTGTGGTGCTCCAATATCATACAATATTGATATAATATTCTATGAGTTCTACCTGCTGCCTTACCAAGCAGCCTCATAAAATGCTCATGGTTTGTCCTTTAGTCTGTAACACCTGGAGAGACTGAGAGAATTCATCCCTCTGTTGATTTTCACAGAGTAATGTCAAACAAAGATTAGGATAGTACCGTGTTGTAACTCACCTGTGGCTTTAATGTATTTTGCAGTCCAAAATAAAAAACCTTTCAGTGGGAGTCGTAAGGACAGATAATTAAACTGAAACAAAGCCGAAAATCAAACAGTTTGGGAAGAGATACTAGAAGCATTATGAGACGTTATCCAGTGTGTTGCTTAAAATAACAGGAGACAGGACTAGACCCAGGCAGTCATTTGCATTCTAGAGTTTCTAGTACATTATTGTTATGAAATACAGTACACCTGCATATATTTTATTTCCAAATTTCTTTTCCTACTGTACTTAATAAACAACATATATATATCCTCCCAAATCTTTTATATTTAAAATTCTCTACCACTCCACATCATAAAGAGACCTTGTAAAAATGAACATAAGCTTGTCAGAACTCCAGAAACCCTTTTGTTTGGCTGTTTGTTTTTGTAACTGTGTAAATATTGTGGTCTCTGGCTCTGAGAATGAAACCAATTATTTGCAGGCATTTGTTCACATAGTTGGGAATGGAAAGAGGAAATATACCAGCACCAATAGTAAAACAAATTATGAGCAAGGAAAACTTGTTTGATCTACTGGCAGTGAAATATAAATATTTTGACAAATTAACAGATCTTCTTGGGTTATTAAAACTGAATTGTGTCCCAGATGGAAAGGAGTGCAAAAATTAATGGGAAAATTCAGATGGGAGGGATTCTGCAGGTCATTTTAAAGCAAATTTGGCTTCAACACCAGGTCAATTTGCCATGGGGCTTATCATCATTCAGTTCTGGAAGCATCCAGGAATTGTTATCCCAAGGCTTCTGCTAGAAACCTGCTTCAGGACTTCACCATTCTCATGGTGGAGTGCTGTATCCCTATGCCTGGCTGCAGTTTTCCTTCCTGCAGTTGTGACCTTTTGTTGCAATTTGTGAGCAGCATCTTACCACGTCCTCTCACCCTGCTCCTCCAGGAACAGTCTGGTTCTTGCTGCTGTATAATCTCCCTCCATACAGTGGAAAATGGTAGAGAGAGATTTGTTTGCAGCAGGAGGTGCTGGTCTATGACCAACCCAGTCAGAAAGGCAATCAGACTCTCTGAAGTATCATTTAAATTGTTATTCTGGAGTTAAAGGGAGAATAGCAGAGGTAATCTGACATTCCTTTAGATACTGGTATCTAAAGGATACCCTGAATTTGTTCTATAACTGACCAATGTGCCAAGATAAGGTTTGGGTCTTCAGAAAAGTTGTGTATGAAAAAAAAAGACTAAGTTTTGGGGCTTCACACTTATTTTCTCATTCGGAGGGTTTGGGGCTCATTTTTTTAATTCAGTGAGTCAGTATTTTTTATAAACAAGAAATCTTTTTATTTTTTTCAGGTGAGAAAAATTTGTAGTCTGAAGGGAGTAAAGATAAATTGACATGTTTTTATATTTATCATAACATTAATATTAGAAAATAGCCAGTAATTTTGTCATTAAAACTATACTAAGAAAGAAATAGAAATTATTGCAGGGACTTCTTGTTTTGTCGTTATATATGCCTACTATTTACTCTCTTTGTCTGACATGGATGTGGAACATTAAATATTGTTGAACAGTTGAAACTCCACCTTGGCGTCAGTAAAGGTTTTTGAGACTCTCAACAACTAGGATTTCACAAGGAATATTCTGGAAACTTGAGTTCATTCATTTTGCGTCTGTTGATTTTTTTCTTTCTTTTTTACTCTTTGATATTAATCTACAAAGTGCAAACTAAAGTGATCTGTTACCTACAGATTTGTGACCCTTTGGGTATTAAGGTGCTTGATAATCTATAAAATCTACCCCAGAATTACCTCATTGAAATATTTTTCATGAAAGGTGGATATTGTATAAAATCAAAATAGGAGTGAAAGTCTTCTCTTGCCTTACTTTCCAGTACAGTTTGTTGTAAGATTAGCTCTTTTACAGCCAATAACTGAGCAGCTCCAGTACTCAGTTTTTACAAATATATTATAAATTAAATTATCTACCATTTGTATTTCAGCTGTCCTGGGTGTGTCCCCTTGTAGCTCCTTGTGCAGCCCCAAACTGTTCACTGCTGGGGTGGGGTGAGGAGCAGAAAAGTTCTTTATGCCATATAAGCACTGCTCAGCAGTAACTACAAAAGCCCTTTGTTATTAGAACTATTTTCAGAACAAATCCAAAGCACAGCCCCATACCCACATACAAGAAAATTAGCTCTATCCCAGAAAAAAACAGCACCATATATCTTGAGAATCTGGCCACCAGAGAACAAAATATGAGTGTGCAGCCAGGAAGCCCATGAGGCTCTTCTTCACTCTACATTTCCTTAACTATCAATTCACTTTGTAAGGAAATATTTTGCAAGAGTTGTTAAAGATTACAGAGAGGAACACAATGGGATTTAAATGTACCTAGACACCTAAATCCAATTAACCTTTATTTCAAGTGCCTTTAGATCTTCCTGAAAATTCTAACCTAAGAAAATACTCCAACTAGAAATAATACAGCAAGAGATGCAAACTTTGACAGACAAAAATAAAATTAAAGTAGAAAACTTTTTTTTATCATGGAAAATATAATGGTTTACAGTTTACATTTTTGCTTTTACTTTTTGTGTAGACAATATATTTCAGTTTTGTGTTTACTGTTATCCTTGCCTTTCATCCTTCTTCCCCTATGCTGCAATTACTATCAATCATCCAGAATCTTTGCCCATGTTCAAATACTTATATAGCCTTTACATATTGAATATGTGAACTTAAATCCCTATTTCTTTTCTGATATGGTTTTCCGATTTCTGTGAATCATAGAGCAGCCACCGATGACGTCAGTCTGCAACCTAGCACTGCAAGTCTGTACAAACAGACATCATTCCTTCCCTCATAGGAAATATGCCTATTCCTTAATTCATCCTCATCGGCCTTCACTGGGCTGTCTCCAGAATGTCCATGTCTGTCTCTTGTGCTGAGGAGCACAGAGCTGGAAACAGAACTCCAGGTGTGTCCTCAGCAGTGCTGAAGACAGGGGAAAGGTCGCCTCCCTTGACCTGCTGGTAACACTGCTCCCAACACAGCCCAGCTTGCTGTTGGCCTTCTCTGTCACCAGTGAGCATTCCAGGGTCACGTTCAAGCTGGTGTTTACCAGGGCCTCAGAGCCTGCTTTGCCAAGCTGTTTTCCAGCCAGTCAGCCCCCAGCACGTGCTTGTGTGTGGGCTCATTTGTCCCTAAAGAGAAGAACTTCTCAAGCTTGGAAAGAAAGTTCACACTGCTCCATTTAAAATCTTGACACTCCCTGCTCATTTTGAAATCCATCATGTACTGGTGATAGATTTGATCAAGATATAGAAACCAATCAACTATTAATGCATGGTAAGCCTCATGCATGCGCCAGGAAAGATAAAAGAATTTTTATATATCCTTTGGTTTCATAAAATCATTGAATACCATGTCAGAAGCAGCCTCTAATATCATCTGATCTAACCTTTCTTGGCAAAAGCACAAAAGTAGTCTAACTGTCCAGCTGAATCATAAAATTTTCCAACTCTGGGGAATCCACCACTTCCCCAGGGAGATTATTCCATGTCTGTTTTTTCCTGTGACAATTTTTTTCCTCCTGTGTCCAATCAGAAACTCCCTGGAAGTAACCTGTACCCATTGCTCCTTGTGTTTTCCACAAGACTCTGTAAAAAGGGAATCTCCATCTTCTTTTTAACCACCTTTTAGATACCTTTAAATACTGGAACACAGGGATAGATTGTCCTCTAAGCTTTCTTTCCTCAAGGCTGAACAAACATAGCTCTCTTAGCCTTTCCTCAAATGTCAAGCCTGTCTTTTGATCCTCTCTGTATCCCTTTTCTGAACCCTCTCCAGCCCATCTACATTTTGTGGCTGGAATGTAGCTGAAATAATGAATCAGAATAAAGCTCAGTGGAGCTATGGATATTATTAAAAGGACAAGAACTAATTACCAACTTCTCAAATTTCAATTTTTCTTATAAAGTCAGAGTAGCTCGCATGCCACCTGATACATCCAAACTACACAGAAATCTGGTATAAATTGCCCTTATATATACATGTCCGTCTATGTGCAGACAGACAAAGTGGTGTGTACTTTCTTCTTGGCTGTGCCTAAAACAGGTATAGATGGTGATGCTAAAGTGAGTCTGTTTGAATTAATTCTGTTTACCAAAAGATTCAGAGTTCCAAAGTACTTATGCAAACATATTAGCATTATATGTGTCCTTTTTTATCATTTTACAAGTGTTTACCATCTGCACATCACTAGCAGTTTTTATATTAGCTTCCATGTCACTGATGACGATATTGGGCAGAATCAAGACTAAAGCAGTCCTCTTGGAAATCTCCCTTTTGAGACTGATTTAATTGTACCATTTGCAGTAATATTGGAAATAATATAATCTATTCTTAAATATAGCATATAGTGCCAATTCTTTGTCATAATGCCATGTTTTACAAAGCCAGTGCTTTTCAAATATCTGACTATTTTCATTTCTCTTTTCAGAAAAACTAATAATTTCCAACCACATAGTCAGATTTATTTGTCAAGGTTTATTTCCCATCAAATCTCCTCCATCCTTTAGTTATTTATTAATTTCCTGTTCTGCCTAGGGCTGATACAACACCACGGGTCTTTGCATCCCCATTTGCTGAGTATTGACATTAGTACAGTACAGTGCCAATCTCTTTACATCTCTGGGGCTGAAAACTGGCATCAGCAGAAAGGAAATAGTCTCAGTCAACATTTTGAATACACTATAATTGTTTATCTGGTTCTGCTTACAAATGGCTTCCTACATACTTCTTTGACATTCATGAGGCGGCTTCTGCACGGTTCTGTGTCCGTAAAGTAATGTAGGATATGAATGAGATGCTTCTGCCTACAGTATTTCTACTGTCCCAAGCTGATGAAATGATAACAGGATCAACATTCAAATGCTGAAATAAGATTATACATTCAGAATCAAAACCATCAAATACCTATGCAATGATATTCTGCTGCAGTCTATAGAACACATATGGAAATTAGTAATTTGATATTGTCCTGAACTCCTAATATTTCAGACAGCTTATACAGAAGGGCTGATTTTTGCAGGAGATTACAGATATTCGTGGGAATTCATTCTGTACAGTAAGAAGTTTCCTACAGGATTGTTGGTATTATGAAGTATTCAACATAATGGATAATTTACAGAGCAGGTGAATTTAACCTTTATGAGGAGGTGACTTTTTTGACCTTTTTCTTCATAGTCTCTCAGCTAATGAAGGGAAGTTCTGCTATGTCTGGTAACCTTATGAGGAAGTTCACTGGTTGGAGATCCGTGCCCTTTTATTCAATTCAGTCTCTCTCAAACACAAAGATGCTGCGCGTAACACGAGGGGGTTTTTGTCCTTTTGTGCTGATATTATGCAGCTCCTCAATCTTTCAGCATCTTTGTTCTTTTAACTGAAGGATGATCTAGTCATGCCTGAGAAAAGGTCATTAAGTTCCAATGTATTAATATATTGTCATTCTTAACAAATGTAAATAATAAGAAAAAAACCAACAGGATGGGTTCATGGATGGCTTGATATGTTTCAAAGATCCATGTCAAATTTTTCACCTATTGCTACAGAAAAAAAGTCTCTCTCATAGCAGTAAGAATTTATAGGAAATTTTAATATTTCAGCAATTACAAGTCACATTTTCATTTGTAGAAAAACAATCTGATGTTGCTCAAAGCATGTTTGGTTTTAGTCTGTGTCCTTCAATATAATTAGATAAGAATTTGAGAATCAGATTTTGTCTTATTAATGATCTTTATTTGATTTTTTTTCTCTAAGAGATACTCTAATGTCAATGCTTTCTATGAGCAAAGCATTATTTATAGATCTCTTCTTAATTTTCCTTATTAATTCTTGTGTTAGTGATTCACTTGATCATACTTTTTTCAATATAGACCATGAAATGAGTTTAATATCTAACAAAAGTCTTTGAGACACTGGACATGAAGGGCTGGGAAGAGCATATAAATTAAGATTTTATAATATAATTTAATTTATGGAGACATTAAAAATTGCTTGTATCCTAATGAGTCCTTCAAAGAAAATGGGGCTTGTTACCTCATTGATCTTCTGTGAAGATTGCCAGGGGTTCAACTTTAAAGAAACACTTTGTAAGGCCATGTTAATTGCTGGAGCAATTTTGGTGATATCAGCAGTGCCTGCCATCAGATGGACCTGATGGTGTCTCAGGGTGCATCTGATCCTTCCCTGCTCACCGTAATACAGACAGGGGACAGTGACACCAGCATAATACTCCTGAGCTTGTTGTAGCTTTGGTCCTCTTTGGTCTGAGCTAAGTCTCAACATCTCCTTGATGGAAATGAGCAGAGCCTTAACATTTTGCAGGCATATGACATGGGGAGTGGCAGCATCAAGGCAGTATGTGTGAGAAGTGGGCTGAATCTCACCTTTCTTTTTCCTCTGATTTTTGGCATGAGTAAATTATTGAAAATGACTATTTGCTGACTAAGTACTGAAACAAGAAACTTGCTGAACAATAAACTTATTACAGTATTAGTTTCATATTATGTCATGAAATCTAATAGCACTGGTCATACTCCTCACTGTTAATTGCTCTTAATTTCTTAGGTAATACAACTGGGAAAATGACCCATTTCAGCTGAAGTTGAGCTCTTTAACTTTGTTGCTGCCCTGGTTTTGAAATTTAAGTTGCAGGGTGCACAACTCATGACAGCTGAAAGTAGTTTTACTTTGGTTTCAGCCCAGATGCTCCTCATTTATATAGCTGCATGTGAAATCAGAATTAGGCCCTCAGGACTATTTCTTCATTGAACAACTTCCTTGCTGTAAAGTCTACAAAGCTGCCAGTCAGGGTGGGGGGAAGACATGTGAAGACACAGTCTGGCATGAAAAATTATCTGAAAAATATTCAAAATGCATGTATTTTTATATGTGGAAAAATTTATTTATAAATATTTTCAATCTACTTTCAGAGAACATACCATTTCTCTGCTGTTAATGATGGGGCCAAAGTAAAGTAGCCTTGAAATTCAGCCAGTGCTGCAAGCACTAAACTGTGGTTAAACTAGGCTTCTTATATCCATTTCAGCTCCAGACTGACAATAAATATGAAAGAAATGGCTAGTTGATACAGACTTTTTGCTGTGAAACTGAAAATCTAGATTCAAGAATTATTTTCACTTTTTTTGGATTGTCAGGATTAAAAAATAGTGATGAAGGCTAAAAAAATCAATTCAGCTGTAGACTGCTCAAGGAAGTGTGACAGGGTAGACAGACATGTTAGATACCTGTTATGTGATTGGTAACACCTATGGCATAAAAGTGGTATCCCTGCTGCTAGTTTGATTTTTTAATCACAGCTTCACCCTTCACAAATAAAAGCTTTATATTTTCTGTTTAGTGCTATGAAAACATCACACGTGTCCCAGATACCATAGCTGGACATCTCTCTTCCTCATGCCTCATACTGTAACCCACATGAGGAAGACACCACTGGCATTACATTTTCCTTATGTTCTCCCAGAATTTGATGTTGTGGTTCTATTGTAGCCAAAAGTGTTTTGCTTGATTATTCTGGGTATGATGTATCATTCCACCCTCAGGCACAGAGACACTATGATTTCCAGAAGCAGTAACAACAGCGCTATAGCAAAACTTTAGGACAAAATTTTAGTTTTCCTATGAACTTTGATTCCTGCCTTTCTGATTTTCTCTTTTCTGTTTTTCTCTTCTAGTATTTCAACTTCCTTAGCCACAAGTTGGCTCTTTCTCTACCCAAACTGAATCAAGGCTTCCCACTTTTGATCTCACTGAAGTTCTGTGTGCCTCTGTCCCCTTCTCCTATCCTTGGCGTATCCTGTCCTGCATGGAGACTCCACCTCTGCAGGAAGCACGCTACCACTGAGGAAAATGCAGGAGCTCCTGTGTCCTTGCCTCTCCCCCTGATGCCTTAAAAGCTGGTAAAAATATGAGGCAGACACAGCAGTATAGGGAAAAAGTGTATTACCTTGGTTTTAATAGGATCCCAGGTGCACTCTTTTCAGAGGTGGAAAGCATGCCGAGGAGCACCCCATGTACAACATGTATACAATTTTATGGACCTTACAAATTAGCATATCCACCTAAAATCCCCCAATAAGAAACTTAACAAATGAAGTAATTGTCTCCTTATTCCAATTACCTTCCCCAAGTGAGACTACAGCCTAGTTTACAAAAACATGTTCCAGAGAAGAGGCTCTGTCCAAGGTTGGAGCTTCTAGTTCTGAGATAGTTATGAATGTTTCATCTTGAAGAACCCCCAAACTAAGCTAAATATCAGACTACAAGAGTTATAAACATATAGGGCTAAGGTACAAGGAGTGTTTGTGAGGGGTACAAGGAAGGGGAAAGGTTATGAAAATGTATAAAAAGGGTACAAAAGAAAGGTGAAAAAACCATTAGGCGTCACCCTTGCATCTGCTAACACCCAACCCCCCCTCCCTGCCTTGTCTCTTCTGTGCTACCACTTGCATGTGCTTTTTTTCACCTTGGCACTCTTTGCCTTCAATAAGCTTCATTCTTCCCTGCATGTCACTGTACCATGCTAGAAACTTCTTTCTCTCCTGCTTTTACAACTGTCCTCCATCCAGCTTCCTGGCTTATGACATGCCATCACAAACATTTTGTGCTCTCCCTTGGGGCTGGCATTGATGTTGCCCCTGCTTATATCTCTCTCATTTTCCATGCACATGCTCTGGGCTCAGATTGCTATCATCTCAGTGCTACTTTCATCACATTTTTTTTATTTCTACCACAGATGTCTTTCACTTTTGATGACCCACCTGGATGAGCCCTTTATTCCAGCCTGGACATAGTCTCTCCAGGGGTGCTCACCAGGCTGCATCCTGTCTAATTGCATTTCTCCCTGTTCTTTAGTCTCACAGCCCATTTGACTCTGCTTTCTTGCTCCTTTGACATCACCTAACAACACTGAAAAGTAAAACCCTCTTGGCGGGACTCTTTTTTACAGAGAACATACCAGCAACATGCATGCTATTATATACAAAAAGTTATAAATAAAAGCCAATCTAGTGTTTCAATATAATGAGACACTGAAAATAGTACATTTCCCTGATTGTGTATGGAGATGGAGGGACAATGGCTCCTAATTAAGATAACTTAGAAGAGTTTTAATATTGTTCAAAATACCTTGTAATATCCTCAGAGTTTAAAGGAGACTTAAGTGTTTATTTTCCTTTTTCTTACCTAACCTATCATCTTTAAAGTCAATATGGAAAAATACCAGCAAAGGAGATTTGGTTTTACTTTATATGAAAACTCTGTGAGTGTTGGGCCACTTGAAGAGGAAGACTCTGCAGGCACCAAAGGAAGAGTGACAATGTGCATGAAGAGATTTCTGGTAAAGTCTGATCTATTCATCATGGTGCTGGAGTCTGTTTTTCACAGAAAAATAAATTGGGATGGAAATTAAATACGAGGATTATATAAAATTGCAGGATTTTTTTTAATTTCTGATATAAACGGGGTAGCTGATTACTAGAGACAATAAAAATACATGACAACATCAAAGACCTTGGGGAACTATTGTAGTGGAGTTAAAATATTATCAGGTAAAAGCATTATAAGTTTATTAATTATATTAATTATATTGTTAAAATATTGTGTCATAATCTCTGATTATGTGATTCTGTGATTGTCACAAGCTCCTTTGTTTAATAAACTAAGAATATCTTTATCAAAATCAAATTCAATGTAAGTATTTCAATCTTCAAAAATAACAAGGCAAAATCAGATTTTATCAAGCAGCAATATGGATAATAAATTTCACTTTTCTTCTATTAATCTGTTGATAGACTTTCCTAATCTATTATATTGAAAGTGAATCTTGATATAGTTATATTTCATTCTTTATATCTAAACCGTTTACCTAATTTTGGAAGAGAAAGTTTACAGTACATTAGCAAAGCATACAGATCTAAACCAGCAAATGGATTAGATAATTGAAGAGAAATATATATTTACATGACAAATTCTTTCTAAATTAATGTTATCTTCTACATGGACTGCATCATAAATTAATAAAGTAAAAGTTGTAGTTAATGACAATGACTGCAATGTGAATTAAACAGGGAACGTTATTTTTTCTTCAAGTGTCTGAATAACGTTTCATTTAACTATGTCTGTATTACTAAATTATACGTAGGCAGGGAATTTTGCTTCTGGAATTTCTGCATCTTACCTGACAGATTTTTAAATGGTTACTAGCATCGTCTAGCCCAGAGAATGGTACAGGAGCTCTTAGAGGCTGAACAAGGATGTGGGGACATCAGAAATGCCCTGCTGGTTCAGAATGATTCATGGCACACAATGTTCTGTTTCAAAAAACGTCAAAATGAGATGAAACAAGTAGGCAAACCTGGATTATATTTTTAGACTATTTATTTCATAATTTCTCTAGCATCCACAGTCTTTATATTAGAAGTATTGGAAGGCTTATATTTCTGTCTGTTTAGAGACCTATTAGTCATTAAATAGCTGTTCTTTTTGAATCTGCAGATACTCTCTACCTTCAAAATCTCCTGTGCCAATGAATTCTGGGAATTTAATGCCCAGTGAGTGAAGTAGCACTTTTTAAACCTCATTTAAGCTGGTATGCTACCAGTTTCAATGAGTGCTCTCTAGTTGTATAATTTAAGTGTTGTGAGATAGTTATATATTCATACTCACTCTTCAGAATTTTTTAAATCTCAATTGCACACTCTTCAGACTCTTCTCGTCTCTCTTCATAAGACAGTAATTCCTTCCCCTCTTCTATTTCAGCTGCCCTTTTGCGTTCCTTTCCTTATGTCCTCGTTTGTCCTTACCAATTAACAGCTGGGACGTGGTCACCTTAATCTGAAGGATAAGAGGATTTAATGGGCTATTTCAATCAAGAATGGTCTTGACACAAAAAATGGATTCCAAATATTGTTGGAGGGAAGAAAAAATAACATTGAGCATGTGGGCCAGGAGACAGGCACAGCACACAGTGACAGATCTCCCAGTCTTGCTGGGAGTGACACCGAAGGGTACACTGAAGAAAGTACAACCCTGACCTGGTCATCAGCTCTTGGAGATCACAGTTTGAAAGAAATCACTTTCATTATGTCATAAGCACAAAATATTTTCAAAACCTCAGAGCACCAGCTGCATAGACAGAATGGACATCCCAGCAGGAGCCAAAACATAGGGGGTGAGAATTTTGACCACCATGATAAAATTATTCCCTTAGAGACCTCAGACTGAGTGATTTCCACAGTCTTTGTGAGTAAGATGGGAAACTGATTCCAGAAAGGGTGCTCCTGTGAGCATTTTTTCTGGTAAACAATTCCCTTTTTGACTGAATTCCACTCAGCATGCATGCACAGAGGATCTCCTGAGGGCTGTTTCCAAATATATAGCTAGAATTGCCTTCTGGTTTTTTTTTCATATAGCCTTCTCTGCTTTTTTTTCTCCCCTAACCAGATGATATTACTTACTCTGGATTAATAAACAATGTCTGATTTATCACTGGAGACTCCTACATAAGATATCTAATTGAATTCCATTTCTTTTTCCCACTAGTGATGTAACAGGACATGCTGTTTTTTCAGTTTCATGATATTTCACTTTTCAGCACTTTAATGGGATGTAATATAACTTAAAAGAATAATTTGTTTTAAAACATTAACTGCTATTAACTTATTGCTAATATTTATCCCTGCTAAAATACAGTTCTCTGCACACAGCTGAAAAAAGTTATCGATAGCATAATTTTGAGGAATTTTCCAAACCATTCATTGTTTTGGAATTTTGCTCTATTAAATTTGTTAGAGAAAATTGCATAATTACAGAGATGTGATCTCCCTAATTTTTAAGAAAAAAAATGTTGTAAAATATACAATATACACTGTGGCCTGAATTAGCTTACCTACTACTGCCTCCTCTGGAAAGATCTCCTTGTAATCATACTTCTCTTCCCATTTTTGTTTTTTCAACACAAGTCTTTGACTGATACAATTCAAGTGTGCTGCAAAGAAGGGCTTTTTGAGGGCAATGAGATGTGATTAAACTGCCTTTGCTGGAACTTTGGAGGGTAGAAAACTGAATTCAAGTTAGAAGAGCTTTTAGTATTACTATTAGTATTAGTAGTATGCTAAGAACCACCCAGTCCTTGACTGGCATGAAGAGCAGATCATATAATAATTTCATTTAAAGTTATGCTTTTCTTCTGGCTTTAAGTCTGTTAGTCAATTTGTTCTGTTTTGTCATTGTTCTGTTCATTGCAGGGGTGTATGGTGTGTGTTTCTTGCCATAAAACCAGCAATGTGTTTTCCTTTTCAAGTAAAATCAGAGATAAATTATCATAAATCTTATAATTAAATTGGTACATGTGTTCTTCAGCAAGAATTTAGAAATTAGTGATAATCTCAGTCTCTGAAGAGAAAATTTAGAAACTAATATTATTTTTATGATCAGATCCCAACTGTATTAAAAGAATGTGTCATATTAAATGTAATGCTAAATATTTTTCAAAACTATTATTTTCTTGGAAAAGGTATTTTTAAACCAAATGTCAAAGGCTATTTAACTCCTGACCACTCATTAAAATTTTTTTTGTGTAATTTTCTTCATAATTTTAAATACTGTTCATTTAGCAAATCTGTAGTCTGTATGTGCAAGTTTATATATTATGTAACTGCATATGAAATATATAAATATGAATATTTATAGATTTCTGGTATTTTTCTCTTCAGAAATATTTTTTCTGAGACCCACCTGAGCTTATTGTGTTTGGCAAAATCTACTTTCCTTTGGATAGTCATTCTGTTCTAAGTATCACTGAAAAAGAGAACATTATCAGACTGTATTATAAATAAGTGCACTACATTTTCAAAGTTATAATTACATAGGTTTGAAAGAGACTTCAGAGAACCATATTTTCATGTAACACAATATAGCAATTAACGGAAACATCTAAAGGAGGGACAATGTATTCCTTTTTTCCTGTTACGCAGATCAAAGGACAAGGGGTTTATTTTTATAGATCTCTTTTGTCTGCTTCCATGCTTAGGCCATGAGTGGGGTCCAGAGCTGCAATTCACTGGCTCAGGGATGCAGCTAAAGCAAGAATAATGGCTCTGCAGTGTTTTTCAGGATGCACCACTCTGCATTCTGCTCCCTGCTTGCCCCTTGACCACTGCAGCAGTATCCAGCAGTGTCCAGGAAGGCTTTTTTTTTCCCCCCCCAGCATTTGGAAAAGCTTTGCAAGGAACGTTGCCGAATACAGCTGAAGCTCTTGAAGTTTCTGGGTCCCCAGACACTGAAGGCTTTGTAGAAATAATAGTGAATTTTTGTGCCTACATAACACTTTGCTAACATTAATTTTTTAATTGTCAGAAACTTACACTGTGTGTTATGCTCAGAGGATGGGTAAACAGAATGAAACACATACATTTTTCTGTGACTCCTTGTGCCCACCTACTCTGGTGAGTAATGACCTCCAGCCCTGAGCTGCTCGGCTCGCGCAGCACTCCCAGCCTCTGGAGTTTGGTTCCCACACCAGGTGCTCAGCTTTCCCACAGTAACCTGTCAGTCCTGACGAATCAAACCTGTGTCGGGGTTGGGATCAATTTCATGCTCTTGGCTCTTTGTTCCCTGGGGTGGAACTGCTGCCTCTTACACTGTGAAACTTCATCTCCTGGTGTCTGGAGGAGCCCTCTGCCGGGAAGAGCCCATGGCAGAGCCTGGCTGCTCACACCCAGACTGGACACCTCTTCAGGGAAGGGGGAACACTACCTTCTGCAGCTCCAGCTCCCTGGTGGCCTTCTTGAGTATCAAAGGAGTCATGGGAAAGATTTTTCTCCTACTTTAGAAGTTCTCTCTTCTGAATAAATTCTAGTCTCAAAGCTTTGGGTTTTTTTCCCCTTTTTTAACACACTGGATAAAATAGCAAATTTAGTATGCATTGACTTATATTTTATAAGAATTATGCATGAAAAAAACCAATGTATTAGACCACTTTTGTTTGATATTTCTATTTTCTTAAGGGTGCACTGACACACAGAAATTTGAAGTTTTAATTAAAAATTTTATGCTAAAATAGCAATTTCAAAATTTTGATATTTAGATTTTAAAGCAGGGAGAGTAGTTATCAAGCAAAATCCTGAAGAACATTAAGGCATAGAACATACCAGAGAAGGACCCCTTGTAAATTAACCTTATTTCAGGCAAACTGATGCTAAATTCTAAAAATGATCCTAAGGGATTATGTTAGTGCTCCTGAGACTACTGCTAGTGATCTCTAAGACACTAGCTCATATGGACACCAAGAGATTGATATTGTTCAGGCTTTCTTTGCTCGTGAAAAAAATATTCTAACCCTAATTCTTTATGGATCATAGAAAACCTAAAGATCAAAGCCTAGTTCAGATCTAAAATTGCAGATACTTACTCCAAGACTCTCACCACTCCCAAAAGGGTTTTTTTCACTGCTGTGTTTATTCTCAAAGAGGACCTGAAAAAAATGCATAAATTATTTCCTTTCACATGACTTTACAAAGTGTGATCGTCAAGGTATTGTTATGTGAATTTTATGTTTGCATGAGCTCATAAGTAATTAGCTCAGATGGAGTCGATTTCCTTAAACATAGATATTGGGAGCAATGTTAGCACTTTCTATTTATTGGCTAGACAGAGACAATAGCACTTCTCAGGCTGGGGAGGGGAAGTCGACAGTACTACAGGCACAATGTTCCAAACTGACATTCTGAAAAAGTGATGAAGCACCAGAGAGCTGTGGAGCAGCAAGGACAAATGTCTGAGCGTTAATGTAGTCTGTACAAAGAAGATGGGCATACCAAGACTGATGAATTCCACCATCCAGATTTCCCTCAAGAAAAGCAATATCCATCCTGTGGATCTTGCCCTACAAATGTATTTCAACAAGTAAATCATATCAGCACGGTTACAGTTTGTTATCTAAGTGAAATACATAGACAAACTAAAGTGTACTTAGTGCTTTATATGTACCTGCCTCTAAACACTGCAGTGCTTTATCTTGGTTAATTCTGGGGTTTCTAAAGATTAATTACCTACTCCTACTTTAATGTTGTCTGATGCAGAAGTGATTTTAAAGAACCAGAAAGCTATGCCTAGGGTTGAAGTGATTCATGAGACACTTTCACACTGCTAAATGTTCCATCAAAAGTTACACAGAGTAGCAAATGACTTGGAAATATTCTCCTGTTCTTTTTACAGCGTGGTAACTTTGCTATTGGCATGGCAAAAAAGTTTCCTCACGTGGAAAATTCTACCCAACATATATCCGGTATGGTACAAGACTGAAAATGGGCCTAAATTTCAAGGTTCAGTGCTGATCAGCTTTTCTGGTTGTCACTGATGAAATCACTGTAGGATCTGAGTTCTAACTGCAGTCAATGTGGATTTCTCTCACAAGACTTCATCCCCATCTGAAGGCTTAAGCACTCATCTAAAATGATCTACTGGACGTAAGCCTCCCTAATTATGAGCTGTCTTCATGAATGGGATACCTGCTTGGTCAATATTGTCCCTCCAACTGCTTTTTTTTTTTTAGCACCAATTCTAAGGAAAAATATTTTTTGTTTGCTTGTTTTCATCCATGGCATTAAGAAATGTAAAAAATAGTATTATTTATTAATTTTTTTTTAATGTCTGGGGCATTTTACACTGCCTTTAGTAAAAAATTTAATGGTACAAGAGTTAGAATAGTTTTAACTAAATGCTTCTGTAGTTCAAGTTTTATGGTGAATACAAGCATTTGTTAGCGAATGCCCCGATGACTTCTCTACTTTTAAAAAGCAAAAAGGTTATTTTGGTAATTGGTATTTCTAGTATATCTTGCACTGTACTTGTTTACAGACAAAAAGCAAGCCCTCACATGGAAAATCTTCACATCTGTGCCTTTATGCTTTCCATACTGAGCAGTATGTGCAAGATGTGGAACATGGAGTTGTTGAAAAAATTTCTGACAAATGAACTATGTTAAAAAATTTTGGTTCACTGAACTAAAGATATTTGTTCTGCAACACCTACAGTTCCAGAAACCCTTACCAAAATAAAAGGTTTTGAGGAGACCCTTTGCCTGAGTCCCAGGAAGACTATCTGGGATGAAATGAGTTGGAAGCTGCAGATCCTGGAACTGCTTCCTGGTGGACTTTTTTAGCAAGGATGAGGGATTCCTTTACAGTTATCTGCTTAATGGTAAGACACAATTCAGTTTCCTTTTGAGTACTTCCATTTTTCAAAACATTGCCAGCAACAAACCTGAGAGGTCATCAGTAATCAAAGCAATTGACTGGATTCCAGTTCAGAAAAGTTAGAAAATCAGTTTAGCCACCCCTTGGCCTTCAGACTTCTGAAGTACAAATTCTTCAGAGCTAAGCTGAGCATGCCTCTGAACTGATAGTGTGTCTCATCTTTCTGTGTACAAGTTTTCCTTTTATTTCATTTTATAAACATTTTTAATGTATTGACGTATTAACTCACCAGCCAAATATAATCCCTAATTTCTTCATATTACAGAGACAATATATCCATTCTAGTTGTTAAAAATGTTGTGTTTTATAAATATAATATCTGTGATCCAGCTAATTATTGGTCAAATCCTTCAGTAACTCTTAGGCAAGATCTGCAAACTGAGCTCAGTTACATGGTGCTAAAAGGGGTGACCAATTTTAATAGAGATTCTGGTAGAGGAAAAATCACTCCAACATCTTCTGGAGGAATGCATAAATCAGTCTTGACAAAATCAGAGCACCTCTTGGGGTAAGAATTCAAGCAAGGGAGATCTAGGAAACACCACAGAAGATGGTTAACATACACGAAAAATGTGGTGAGAACAGGTTGTATTGTGCAAAACAGAGCATCAATTTTCTGCATCTGTAGTGATAAAAGCATATATAAGGTGCCTTCAAGTCCTTGATGGCTTTGTAAGTCTTTCTGAGTCCTCACAGGTTTTTTTCTCCCCTTTATCTTCTCAATATCTCTTGAAAACACTTGATATCCTCATTCCCACATTAGAAATTTCTAAGCTGTATATCCTATGTCTGTTCCTAAAATGGGGCCATTAAATAGTTCCTGAGTGAGAGCCATGCCACTGTGGCAGATTAGCCCTGCCTGGTAACAAGATCCTCACCCAGCCACTCTCACACTCCTCAACACAATAATGACAGAAACTGAAATGAAAAAGTTCATGTGTCAAGATGAAGACAGAGTGAGCTCTTACCTCTTCTACCTAATTCCCTCCCCAAGTACCAAAAGAGGGATGGGGAAGAGGGGTTGTGAACACTCCTAAACACTTCATCTCTACCTCTCCTTCGCAGCTTCCTCTTCACAGCTTCTCTCTTCCTGTTCCCCAGCTCCAGTGTGGGATCCTTCTCACAGGACAGTCCTTCAAGAACTGCTCCAGGATGGGTTCTTCTCACCAGGCTGCAGTTCTTCAAGAACTGCTCTGGCGTGGTTCCCTTCCACAGGTACAGTCCCTTGGATATAGACTACCCCAGGGTGTGCTCTCCATGGGCTGAAGTTTCCTTCAGGGATATGCACCTGCTCACACAGGGGATCCTTCATGTTCTGCAGGAACACATTGCCTCACCATGGTCTATACCACGGGCTGCAGAGGCATCTCTGCTCCTGCACTTTCTCCAATTCCTTCTGCACTCACCTTGGTGTCTGCAGAGCTGTTTCTCTCACATTTTCTTATGACCTTATGAATTCAGTTTACATCCCTGTCCATTCATGTTTGATTTTTGTCATTCAACATACTTTTATCTACTGGTGTGTTTTACTGCAGCAGCTATTGAAATGTGGTTGTGTAAGTTGTAGTTTTCATCTGGGAAGGCTCACATAAAAATAATTTTAGTTATAAAGGTGGAATGGAAAATATTCTGCAAAATAATGGCTGTTTGAGATGAGGTGTAAGTGATATTTTACAGTAGATTTCTCAGTGTAAATACCCCCTGTACTTTTAAGCCAAGTTTATGTGTAGAATACCACTGACAAATTTCTGTTGACATACATCAATTACTTACAAAACAGAATAAACATAGTGTTCTTTGTCTGCTCACTTAGAAATTGTTCTCTTGTTTCTTGTAGGATGAATTATCTCCTGATTTAATTCTATGAAATCAAAAGTATGCCCCCTACAAGAGCATGCTTTTAGTTTATCACTGTCATGAAGGTTTTCTGGACTCCATAACTACTCAAGCACCATAGTTGATTGAAAAATGTTAGAATTTATGTTGTAGAGAAATGCATGTGGATCCCCAGGACAGCTTTCATGATGTCCAAAAATGGCAAATAAAGGTCTTGTGTCTACATAAAAAGCCCTCCATCCAATATAGTAAATACAAATGGGGAAGCATTGATAGCTGCTAGCAAATATATTTTGTTAAGGGGTAATCAGTTTTCAACAGGTGAATAGAAGGTAGATCTGAAGTTTGTCTGCCATGGATAACTGCCACTTAGAGTACCTCCACTGACTTAAATCAGTTAAAAATTAGATAGTATTTGATACTAAGTCTTTATAACAAGCTAGAAGATAAGTGCTCACTTTTAAACGGGTGGCCTTTATTGAAAGTTCGGAGGTCCAAGTTACGTTCATTGTGAAATGGAGGGAAAGTTGAGCTGAGGCAACTAGAAGACTAAGCACTGCAAGAACTCTTAGATCCCAGATGGTTAAAGTATTTTTTCTTACTTTTGGTTTGAAATTATTAAAGAGCTCCCTATGGGATTTTCTTCTGGCACAGCAACTCTTCACACTGCTGTAAGCAGTACTGCTTATATCATATGAAATAGAACAATTGCATAAATCTTTCTAGAACTAGAGATGGCATCCATTAGTAGTTTATTACATGATTATTTTGATGCAGTATGCTCAAGTGTAATAAGTGAAATATTCAGCAAAGGAGCTGTGGTTTCGGTAGCATATAAATTGAAAAGATACAAAATTAAGGAGGATAAAGATTATGCTAAACTGAATTAGCTGAGTGCATGAAGACACTGTTTTTAGCAGATATACTATTGAATAGAGAATGGGATGGCCATTGGCATGAGGACAAGGACCTGGGATGAGAACTGAGATAAGATTAGCATTGACAAATAGTCAGGATCTGAAAGAGGGGCTGGGACTTCAAAGCAAATATTGCTTCAATCAAAAGGTATCATAACCTACAAGACCATCTTCCACTTCTGAAAAACAAAAGAAAACAAACCAAAAAGAAAGCTCACAGGTCTTTTAACACTGGAGCATTAATTTCTTTTTGTCAGTCTTATGAAATGCTGTCAAAAACTGCTGCCTGTTGAACTGCACCAACAGATGTGAATAGTATGGAAGTGTAAAGCCAGTCTTCTAGAAGATGCTGCTATAAGACTTGAAGTGCTAGTATTCACACCAAAGAAAAGGAAGATTTGGAGAAGGCTCAATAGTGGGTAACTGAAGAGGAAATATTTTCTAGGAGCCTAAGTACTTTAAGTTGATCAATTTGTTTTTAATATATCTATTTAAGATGTAATAGATTTTTGAAAGGCACAGACATTTTGCTAGTTAATAGAAGACTATAGTGTCTATTGGCTAGTATAAATTGAGTAATAAATTTGATGATGTTTCAAGACATTTACCAAATATTTGGTGTCTTGACAACTTAGTAGCCAACAAGATATGATGTGGTAGAGTCATTGGACTCTGCATGTCTAGCATAAGCCTCTAAAGATAAGGAGAATGTGTGATGTAATTTAAGTTCAGTCACATGGAATTGGTTACATGTGGTACTTTGCTATTGTTGTCAAGTTTTATACCAAAAATAGTTACCTAAAGGTTGCATGGAAAATAGAAGGGATATTAAAGGTTGATATTTTATATTTTTTCCTCCACTGAGACATTGTAATGCCTATCAGTTATATTTCTCACAAGCTGAGTTTTTGAGTGAAATTACATGTGAATTTTGTTGCTATTACTGACTGTGGTTTTCATCTTGTTCAGTTTTGACTGTGAAAATTGACAGATCAACAAGAAGGTTTTTACATTTCAAGTAACAAATATAAAAAATTAATCTGAAATTGAATTCACCTTTCCTCAGCAGTCTTATGACAATGGCAATGGCTATTTTAAGGTAGAACATCAGATCTGAATTTGGATTTAAAACACAAATGGAAAAAAATAGAGAGAAATAATTCTGTATTAGACGGGATTAAAATATAGTGAGCAAAATGGTTCTGGTTTTCAGTTGAACGTCTAGATTTTGTACCTGTTATTGGTTTTTTCTTTCAATTTATTAATTCATTTATTTTATTTATTTTTCTGGAATCTTGTTGTGACATCTCTTTTCAAATAGAACAAATTCTGCTTGTTAATATCCTATCATGTCCTATCGAGAGATTGAGTCAATATGTAATGTAAAATTGTCTGATGAGTCAGCTCTACATTACAAACACATGTGCGTGTGTTTGTGTACTATGCTTACACATTATTTGTGTTTTTAAACATGCAAATTAATAAGTAAATTGTATAAATATTTGTCTCACAAATGCAGTCCTTGACACAAGTATCGTCTTAAGGGTCATAAATAATGTATTGATTTTTAAATACATATAGAAAATAATAGCAGCAGGAAAAGTATATTTTATATTAAAGCTTTAAAACAGTGTATAACACAGCAATTGATATGAATCAGTGTCTTAGAAACGTTTTGAAACCTGTTCTGTTCTCATCTCGTTTTTTCCTACCAGAAAATTATCACCTAAAGTACAGCTGCAGAATTTATCTGCTTTTTTTGTAATGATTTTATGAAGAGATATCATTAATGATACTTGAAAACTATGAAAAAAAGCCAGGATATTTTATAAATTAATTTCAATAGCTACTTCTTTTTCTTTTTCCCCTACAGCATTGGGTATTATTTAAAGTATGTAAATATCACAGATTTTTAGCTTCATGTATTGCAGGTATCAAAAGCAGTTATAAATATCATAGGAAAGCCTGGAGCAATAAAAATCTGAATTACCCATTTGATTAGTGATATGTAGTTCCATGAATTACAGCATCCCAACTGTCATGGTTTAACTTCAAACATCAACTAAGTACCATGCGGCTGCACCCTTCCTCCCTCTGGTGGGATGGGGAGGAACAATGGTAAAACCAGTAGGCAGAGAGAAGTTCAATCATTGAAATAAAGCAAAATATAATGATAGTACTAGTTTGTATGGAATATCCCTTTGGCCAGTTTGTGTCAGCTCTCCCAGCCATGCTCCCTTCCAGCTTTTTGCCTCACAGGCAGAGCAAAGGAAACTGAAAAGTCCTTAATTTAGGGTAAGCACTACTTAACAACAACTAAACCATCAGTGTATTGTCAACATTATTCTCAAATTAAATTCAAAACACGGATCTTCACTAGCTGCTATGCAGCAGTGTAAACCCTCGGGTCAAAAGGGGTGGGGTCAGGGGAGGGAAAACGCATTACAACACTGCTAGGAAGAAAATTCACTCTATATCAGCTGAAAACAAGACACCAACACATCAAATTTCCCCAAAACTTTATGAAAAGTGTATTCTTTAAAGCAGGATCACCTGGACATGGAAAGGGTAAGGGCAAAAGCCATTTCTGTCAATAAATCAAATTTCTTAAATACTTTCCTGGTTGAAATAAAGAGAAAAGAAACATATTCACAGGACCAATTATTTTAAATAAAAAATTATCATAATGCCAAAATTTAATTAAGTTCTTATTTGCGCTGGAGGCAAAGAACTGAACTGTAGTTAATACTCAAAATGTTTGGTGATTTTTTATCAAATTTGTTTTCTGTGTCAGTAGTGCGATAGAAGTAGTTCATGGGAAGTTAGCTGTTTTATTGATTTGTTCTTATGAGATTATTATATCTTATATTCTATTGCTTGAGTTTTCAAGCCTTTGAACCTTATTCTTGCTTTTGTACTTATTCGTGCCAGTAAGACTCCATGACTTGAAAGAATGCTGAAAGCAAACATGAAACAGCAATGTTGTTCTTCTACTGAAATTTACTTTTGAATATACATGGAGAGTCAAGGGAATTTAAGAAGATGTGTCTTGCCCATCTTAGTCCCCTCTATAGTTCTGAGCAGTGTCAAAGGGTTTTAGATGAAGTTAGACTTCAGCTCTGAATTTTTTTAAGCTCACAGATGTCAAACTACACTAATACGAACACTTTTCTCTACACATAAATGACTGCCTTTCATAAACTTAAAGGCAAAAGATGCTGGACTGTATAATTACCCAACTTTTACTCATATGAAAGAATATATTATCCCACAATTTTTCAAGTACTTCTTTCATGACATTGCATAGAGTGCAATTCAGTTAATTGCATTTGATCTAAAGGATAAAACAAATTTCTTTCAGTTTTGTGTCTGGTCTCTTTTGCTTGCTGGCAAGCTTATTGAACTTTTTTTTGGGGGCCTGATATAAACCAGTAAAAACCAATTGGAAAAGTCCAACTAAATATAAATTCTCTCTGAATTAGGCTCTTTTCAGAAACCTCATTGCAGCTCCATTTCAGCTCTGATGATTACAATTGATTGAAAAAAGACTAGAAACCTCAAATCTGAAAAATTTGAAATTTTATTTGAAACAGAAATTACAATTATTCAGTATCTGTGGGACTGCTACACTGCAGATGGACTTAGCTGTTTTCTACATTCCCTGCTGAATACGCCTTGAAGTTACAATATTTAATCCTGAAGAGCTGCAGGAAGATTTGCCAGCTCATCACAGGACTGGATTTGCTACAAGTTACATACTTTTTATGTCTGCAGCAAATCAACAGAAACATCCAGAATTTTTATCCAAGTACAATTATCAGAGACCTTCCTTAACATATCAAAAGCTCAGATACTATGAAAATATTAAATAAATGAGCAAAGTTTTTCTAATGGGACACTTTTTCAATTGAGACATTATTTTGTTCATCTATTTATTCCAGCAGTCTTCCTCAGAGTTGCTATATACATGCATTTTCACTGACACACAGAGAAAAAGATTCTACAGAGTTCTTACCAGTTATAAAAATCTTCTTTCTTTTTCTTCAGCTTCAAAATTAGAAAAAATCAGGCAATAGGTGTAGAAATGTTCAAGAGAGTGCAACAGCAAAAGACTATTTAAGTAAAATTACAAACCACAGTACAGTTTAAGAGTTTGCTTAATGAAAACTGGCTTGGAATCACAAATAGTCCTAGTTAGTATTTAGTTAGAATAATATAGAACTCCCTTACTTATAAAGCACCCTGGCTCTTGTGAGTTTGTTATTTTCCTGTCTGTAAATAAACAGTAATTCTGTTTATGCAATATGACCATTAATTTTCTGGATATTCCCTGTATGTGAATGAGCCATACTCATATTTTTTTACCATCTTGAGTACATATAATAGGTGCTGTCCCTGTGAAACTGCTTGATTCTTTGAGAAAATTAGATGCCTTTTGAGGACAAGATAGGTCAGTGTCTCTGATATCAGCATGACAAGGCCAGGTCCAGAGCTGGAATATCATTGTAGCCAGGGTAAGTGATTAGGAGAGACCTGACGTGAACAGAGCAGAAATTTTGAATTAAACAGATATAGAATTCTTTTGGTAGAGGAAGTTTTTTCATGAAGTTGTGGATAACTTGAGTTTGCAGGCATTTCTTTAAAGAGAAAATTTCTTTGAAGAGAAAATTTCTTCTGCGGTTTTGTATCCTAAAGTGCAGTGCCTACCAAGCTGCCTTGGACAAATTTCTTCTTCATTCAAATCATTAGTGTGTATACTGGTGTGGTGGGTTGACCCTGGCTGGATGCCAGGTGCCTAAAAAAGCCATCCTCTCACTTCTCTGCTCAACTGAGCCAGGAAGAAAAAATATAACAAAAGGCTTGTGGGTCAAGAGCAGGGATAGAGATCACTCACCAATGACCTTCGTGGGCAAAGCAGACACGATTTGGGGAAATTAGTTTAATTTATTACCAACCTAATAAAAGTAGGATAATGAAAAATAAACCCAAATCATAAAAACACCTTCCCTTCTCCTCTCCTTTCTTCCCAGGCTCAGCTTTCCACCCAGATTTCTCTAACTTCTCCCCCACAAGTGGCACAGGGGAACAAAGAGCTGGGTTTGTGATCAGAAAAACATTATTTCTGGTGCTCTTTCTTCCTCAAGGGGAGGACTTCTCACACTCTTCCCCTGCTCCACGGTGGATCCCTCCCATGGGAGACAATCCTTCATGAATAGGTAGCTCCAGCATGGGTCCATCACAGACTCACAAGTCCCGCGAACAAATCTTCTCCAGCATGGGCTCCTCTTTCTGCAGGTAAACAGGTAGAGTGCAGTCTTCCCTCAGTATCACAGCCTCCCTCAGGCATCCAATTGCTCCAGTGTGGGGTCCTTCATGGGCTCCAGGGGGATATCTGCCTAACTGTGGTTCTCCATGGGCTGCAGGGTGCAGATACTTCACCACGGGTTGCACCATGGTAAACACGGGAATCTCAGCTCTGGCAGCTGGAGTACCTCCTGCCTCTCCTTCTCCAGTGACCCTGAGGTTTCTCTCCTCTTCGTGATTCTCTGTCTGAAGTTGCTGTTGTGCATTTCCCCCTCCTTCTTAGCTGTGCTATCCCAGTGGTGCCACCATCACAGTTGAACAGCTTGGCTTGGCCAGCAGCATGTCCATCCTGGAGCCTCTGTTGAACATAAGGGAAGTTTCTGGCAGCTTCTCACAGAAGGCATCCCATATTCCCCCACTACAAAAGCCTTGCCATGCAAAACCAATGCAATTAGATATACACCATGGAGCACAAAGTAGGGGGTCCAGTGATGCCAGGAAAGAAAAGAACTGAATTAAGTTCCTGAATTACTTTTAGAATTAATGTACATTACTTTTAGAATTAATGTACATTAGAGTGTAACCTGATCTATGCAGTTTGTAGCTGCAGCAGTAATGATTTCAGTAAATGCACTCTCTGATGCAGCTGTTTTGTGTACTGTGTGTGACTTTGGGCCAAGAGGAGGCTGATTATTCCTATTTGTGTCATGTGACTGGAGTGTAGAGGTGCTTGAAGACCTTAGATCAGCATTCAGACTGAATTCTCCTCCATTTTCCAAGTCTACCTAACACATATAGTCTATATAATGCTTCAAAATACCCATTTAATGTCTGTGACTGTCTAGAATCAAAAGTGAAGCTTATAGATGTCATAATGTGTGGGAACAAATTCATGAGGGAAAAGGGAAGAAAAGGATATTTTGGTGCTTTCCCCATCCTTGAACATGACAAACAGAAGAATTAATTCCGATGAGACATTTCATGGCTGCATAGTTCACTCATTTAATCCTGGTTCTATCTGCTTCTCTTTCATTATGCCAACTGTACAGGTAAATATACCCTTGAAATTCAGTTTTCCATGTTGAAAGGTATCTGTATAAATGTTATGATCCAATTTAAATAGAGAAGAGCAAAGAAATGTTTAAGTCATGAACTATAACATTTCAGTCTCCAATGATAAATAAGGTTTGGTTACTTCTACACTGTTTGCCCAGCAAATCCTCAGCCTTTAATGGACACCTTTCCGGTATTTGTCATGTCAGGTGGCAAATCAGAATGAAAAAGATATGATCAACTTCTCCTCATGTACTCCAGGGTTTAATTGCTTGTGAAGTTCTCAGAGGAATCTGATTGAAGATTCTTTCAGACAGCGATGAACCTGGGGCTGCCTTTCAGGCCACTTTGGTCACAAACATTCTGTTCAGTAATTAGTCAAAATGACAAATCAAAACCCACATTTCTAAGGGATTCTTTACACCTTTCATCTCTTCTTCCTTTCCAAGAAAAATCCCTTTCACAGTGGGTGTAAAGCTTCTTAAAACCTCAAGCACTGGCCACAGTTAAAGGAATTAATAGAGAAACTAGATTTATCTTCTGAATTTCAGTCTTTTGTTTTCACCTCTGTATTATGCTCTCAGCAACCAGGTTTTCTGAAGTTTTCTGTACATACAAGTTGATGTCTTATCTATCTTCAGCAGAGTGGTGTGTTCTTCACTCTTTTCACAACTAGGTGATCAGGGAAAAACTTCAGGAAACATAAAGGGACAGAGATTACTTAAATTCAGCACTGTAAAAGAAGAAAAATATGCTGATTTAGATGGCAGAAAGCCTAGATGATTTGAACTCAGACTTCCTCCTTCTCCAGTTCCCATTGAACCATAAATGCCTGCCCAGGGCAGAGTAATAAGGGGGATATGAGGAGGCTGCATTTCAAAGTAATTCTGTCTTTACAAAGAAAGAATAGCCACTGATTCAGACACTGATTATACGTGGTAGTTTTTTACTCTTAAAAAAAGAAAAATCCCTACAGATTAGATATAGCTACATGTATTTTTCATTTCCAATAGGCATGAAACTAGGTTGTCCTAAATCATCTGTCTTCCACTTTCTTACATTCATACCCAGAGCCTGGAAAAAGAAGCAAACAGTCACGGGAACATCAGCCTTGTCATAATTAATGAAATATCATTTTAAATGTCATCTAGCCAAACATATCATGAACATTTCTAATCTATCTAAATACTAACTTATAAATTGTAGCCCTAGGTAGGATATTGCCTTGCATTTAGGACAGCTAATATGCCATTGTCTATTACAACAGGCTCATCAGCACAAGAGAGACATTCTTGAGTCTGGTTTATTTTGGTGTGTGCCAGAAATAACCCTAAAAGCAAGTTTCCATTTCAAGGATTTATTTTAAAATAAGTAATAGTTTTGTAAACTTCTCTTTCCAACTTAAACCAATGAAATCTTTGGTTATAGTCATTTGTTTTTTGCACTGCTTCATTGAGAAAATGAGACCTTTTCCACTACAAATAGCAAATTATGGAAACAACATTGTGTCTTCAAGATGTAAGTATTTTTCATGTTAGTAGCTAGAAAAGTTTCAAGTCCAGTCCTCCCAACATTATGAACATACTTATTTTCACTCATGTGTGGTTCCATTGAAACCTCTCCTTCGTGCACCACTCAGTGTGTAATTGGATCTGCTCAGGAAGGATGTACTACTGTGGGGGTGCTTTCCTGCCCAAAGAAACAAGGGGTTGTAAGACGTAGCTGTATTACTGATCTGCCTGGTTTCTATGTCAGTGTTCCATGTTTTGTCATGGAAAGTAGAAAGCATAGAATTAAAGAATTATAGAACATGAATTTGCCCAGGATATTACATTTTTGCATTCTTTTCCTTTCTGCACTAGCTTTTTGAAATTGTGTCCTGTGTTCTAGAGACCAACAGGGAGCAGTAAGTAAACCAGACCTTTAATTTTCATGTCTAGTATATAGTACATATTTTGCATTTGCTGTTATAAAAGAGGGCTTAATTTTGTTCCCATCAAAACGTGAAATGAACATAGTTTGGTTTGGTGCTGCATCTATAAATATTTCTCAGTTTTCCACTTTCTGAAAGTCTCTTTAAATTGATAAAACATAGATAGTCCTCTGCATCTACTATCATTAAATCCTTCTTGGTGCAGATTAATTATTCATTGATTACCTTCTGTTTCTATAACAGTCTACATATAAAGCTTGTGTAATACTAGGGTATGTGGATCTCAAGATCATATTGTTCAGCTGAGGTCTGAAATATGGTTGCTGTTGAGGCAATCTTTCCTCTGACTGAGTCAGGCTAGGTCAAGCCACAGCAGTAGACATAAGCATAAAATTTTTGGTAGATCTGTGGTTTTTTCTTCATTGAATTTTCTTTTTAGAAAAAAGAACAAACTTGCATGAAATTTTTATGCTAAAATAATGCTTGGTTTTCTTTGTCCATTTGTGTCTGAACAGAAATTATTCAACTGTATCTTAAAAATGCCATTGTTCTTCTTTTGTTACACTGTAGTTGAAGATCTTCTGCTTCAAATATCTAAGAAGCTAAACTTCATGAGTTTATTTTAAAAAGGAAGACTAATAATGGAAAAGAGCAATCACCTGTTGCATTGTTTCTCTTCAAAGGAAACAAAACATTCAACCTAATTTTATCTCTTAGGCAGGAAATGTAATAATACTAGAAGTTACATAAAGACTGTCTAACAATAGAAATTTTATAAAATTGAAATCATATATGGAATAGGTCAAATTCATAACATATGGAGGGCTATTGACTTGTAAAGGCTTGCAGCATCTATTTAAATTGCGTGCTATACAGTAATTCAGATGGAATTGTTTGCACACCACTTGTTTCTAAGACCAACTGTACTCAAAACTTCAAAAATGCAGAGGATCACAATTTCTTTATTGCAGTTCCAGTGTTTTCCGTTGTTATGTTTTTTTGATAGAGTAACTGGAGTTACATTTCAATGCTGTTATGCATTATTTTAATTATTAAAGTGTACTTCCACGAGAGGCAATGATAAAACCTATGATGAGAGAGTCTAACTGAATTTTCTTAAAAATACAGCAGTAATTTTATAATGGTTAGTGAACAGCCAGGCTGAAATAGACACATGAAATCACTGCAAAAGATATGTGATTTTTTTTTTGTTTTCCCAAGGAAAGGAGCACTTGGAACTAGGTTTTATCCTAGAATCCAGATATCCAAAGCTATTTGGGTTTCATTGCTCTCATGGGAATTAGGATTTTAGACAGCTTTAAAAATTTTCATGTAAGAACCAAGGAATCCCTGTGATGCTGAAATATTTCAGTTCCCTTTGAAGTCAATAGAAATCAAGCAGCCCTTACACAACAGCCTGCACTTTGAAGGTTTGAACTGGATGACAATATCTCTTTTTAAAAGTTGCATAATTTAAGTAAAATTAATAATAAGAATTATTTTTAAAAAATCAATTTAGGCATGAGTCTTTACAAAGAAATCCTTAAGATTCCATCTTGCCAGAATAGCAAAGTACAATTCATTTAGAGAAAGACATTTTATTTTTCTGTAACTAATGTTTCCCACATAATTCCTCATATTCATAATTTCTTGATTACTTTCTGCAGTATGGGGAAAACTAAATAAAATCATAAATGAAGGGAATTTCTCCAAAAGTACCAGTGTGACACTGCTAAATGTTTCAGTAACAAATATTTGGCACTCTTGTCACCAAACGAAATCTTCTGCCTCAAATTCAGTGGTCAGATTCCTAAAAAGAATAGGGGGAAATTAAAAAACCCTTTATATCAAACAAAAATATTCACAGAATCTAATTATTTGAAAAAATCAGAAAGAAATAGAAAATTCTCAGGAGATGCACCTATTCAAGACCAGAATGCAGTTCAACCACTTTTTCCCCCATCTTTAGAAATTCAAGACAGGTCAGCGCTGTCTTTCACAAATATCACGATTCACAATGCACATAAGTTGAGGGGGCAGTGTGTTCCCCAGGCTGAGAAAAACAGTGAGCATCATTAGAAGTTGCTGGCTGGAGTGCTCATTTGGAAAACCCAATATCATACCCAGGACATATATTGTATATGTATCTGCATTTTCAAGACCGCCTTGTTTCTCTGTTCCCAACGGATTTTTTTCCCATCTTACCCAGCTCTATTGCAGACTTCAGCATGGAAGGCTAAGGACAACATTGTAGCAATGTGGTTTTTGGGATTCCATGCGCTCCCTTTGTTCCCTGCTCTGTATACCATTGGTTCATTTTGAAATATGCTCTGCTGTACCTGAAAACCTATTGGTGTGTACCCCTTTCGCCAATCTTTCCTTTCTTCTCCTGGGACTGGCTCTCAGAGAACCAGCCCCCGCCCCCTTCCTTTCCCCTTAAAAGCCAGGTCCTGGGTCTGGAAGGGTCTGGTCTTATCTACGGGCTGGCAGCCCCTACCCTATCTCCCCATCTTTCTTCCCCCCTTTCTCTTCCCCTGCAACCCCTCTCCCCGTTACCCCAAATAAACCTCCCTGCCAGAACAGAGATGAGTCCAGGTTCATTCCTTCGTCTTACTTCATTTCCTGCTACAATTTCTGTGGCCGGAGACCCATGCCACGCTAAGCGCACCCCGGGGCCGCCCGGCCTGGACTTGGTGGAGATACGTGCCGAGGAGACCTCGAATTGTGAGGCCACCACTTCTTGCCGTCCCCCCGAAGAGAGAAACATCACAACGTGTTTTTCCCACCCAAAATATTTCTTCCCAACTGAAATTGGGATTTCTGGCTTAAGGAATGGATATCCCCTACTACTACCTAGGGTCAAAAACACCACTTTAAAAAAAAACAAAAAACACAGCTAAAATATTATAGGCAACTGAAACCTTACTATGTGAAGATTCTAGGGCTTCAAGGCATGGGCAGTGGTGATTCTAAGTGTTCATACTAACTAAAGGTAATATAACTACACCTAAGCAGAATTTAGATTATTTGTGTACCAAACACCTTTGTAACCCTTAAAATATCAGATATAGGCAGTTTAAGAACAGGGAGTTTCAAGCTTCTCAGTGATGCCTAAATCTTGATTTTGAAATCTGCATTGGAACAAATGCAATTAAATTATTTCGTGAGGTTGACCAAGAATCACAAAGGAAGTTTAAATTTAATAGGGGGCTGAACACAATTTAGTGATCTCACTACCAGAGCCCTCAGTTTAGAGACAGTTTTTCAATATTTTTCCAATATTATAAATATTATTCAGTATTATTCTATATTATTCAGTATTTTTAAAATTATTGAATATTTTGAACTGGAGTAAGCCCAATTAAATACATCAGTTCCCTTCTAGTAGCAGTTAAATCATTTGAAGATTCCATATATAATCCATTTGAGTTTGTAAGTTAGAAAGTTAACAACTAAGTCATTTTTGTAAGTTGGCCAGTTAACAACTAAGTCATTTTCTAAAATTAAAAAAGGTTTCAGCATCTTCTGGTCATAAATACTAAAGAAGTTCCCATACAGACACCGCAGAAACCTTAGCTGACAATTTAGATCAAAATTGTTGACACACATCATGTGCAGAATGGATCATATAACATGATTTAACTGATTCATATATTGACTTAAACAGGGCTACTGCTTCATCCTTAAAACATGAGGTTTAATGAGTAGGAAGCTGTACCTGTTATCATCAGCTCATTCTTAGACATCGAAAGCAAAATAATTCCAAGTAACTAAATAGATTCCCTAGCCCTGAAAGGAGCACTGATGTTCAGAACTGAACATGCATGGAAAGAACAAGAGAAAAGTGATTAGTTTTACTCAAATAATTAGCAGCAATAAACATGAATACATAGTTGAAAATCACTGACCTGATTAATGATCTTTAAAATGAATTAGAAACTCTCTTAGGGGAAAATGCAAATGGAGCAGTACATTAGTAGTACATAAAAAATAACATTAATATATTCTGTTGCTGTAAAAATTTTGGGTGAAGGGGGGTTGAATACCTACAACGTTAGCTCCTCTGTCTCATCTAATGAAACCAGTTGCAATTAATTTCCTCATCGAACCTTAATTACAACCATTAAAGAGTATGGGAATATTTTGCACCTGAAGATATTTCTGGGCCACTCTTTTGATTACTCTTTGCTCCCATTAACAGTAAAAATTCCAGGGCTCTAATAATACATGCAAGACGATTGAATTGGATTGAACTCCCAGTTATAGACACATTAAAAGCCCTGTCTATAATTTTCAAAGACAATACCACAGACTATAAATAATTCACTACTCCTTCCCACCTCCCCTGTATGCTGTCAGTCAAACTCATAGCATTCAATAACAAAATCACAGGGTGGGCTTTCCACCTAAAATTTCAATATGCTTTCATCAATTAGCAGTTCAGACTTCTCACTGAGGATTGACAATAACCAAAACAGAATAAGATTATACTTCATCCCTCTAGGCTGATTCTATAAATGATTTCTTGAACAGTATGACATATTTGCAGTCCAGCATGATGTAATTTCATTTTGCACTTGGGACTGAAGGGCTCATGCCTGGGATTCAGCATCACTAGTATACTTTTCTGTTTTTCAAGACATGACCTTTCTTTAAGCTGAGATATTGCTATAAATATTTAACCACTGTCCGGATTCAAGAAAAGGAAGACTTAGTCATGTTGCCTTCAAATAGTTATGATCTTAAACAACTGTTTGACAGGAAAAAAGAAGCCAATAGTCCTGTGTTCTGTTCCTATGTTTGCCAGAAGACCAAAACTCTCACATTTATTGAAATCAATACTTGTGATTCCAAAATCAGCATTCCATGTCATTCAGTCAACCTTTCTCCTGACAATACTTAGTCCTTCAACTTATTCTTCCTTCAACTCAATTTACTGAGTTTATAAACTAAATACTTGCAATATGTAATTGCATGTACATTAATCATTAGGTGCTGGAGGGTTGGAAGCACACCTTTTTGTTAGGAAATGAGAGGAAGAATGGTTATGGACAATTTTTTTCCTGTCAGGTGTATTCAGAAGTTTAAGCAGCCCCAGAAATAATAAAGGAGTTTGGTCCCATCTGTTATCAAACAGAGGAAAGCTGAGATACAATGAAAGTTGGTGTATCCATTTTTTTCAAGGACATTTCTGAAGTGACTGAAACAGGAGAACAAAACGTGCAAAATAGAACTGAAAGAGAAAGGAAGAGGAACTCCCTCTTGATGGTGTGGACAGTTTCTGTGTGGTGGTCACTAGACTACCTTGCTACAAGGAGACCTTGGTCATCCACGGTGATGCAAAGAAACTTTTTCATATTATTCAAAAAAGAGTTTTTGTGAAGGTGTAGGGAACATGTATAGAGCCAAGAGACTGTATTGTCTTCCTTAAATGTCTGGGTATTCTGAGGTTGTCCTGTCCAGAAGCCCTGAACTGTGATTGCAGTTTATTGGACTGATAAGGAAAAATATATTGATGATGACTATTTCCTATCAGAACATGAGAATTTTGATGACATTTATTACCAGAAGTGGGTTAATATAAATTATTTTTCATTCATGTATTTAGATTTCTGGGTCCTCTGTTTTTCCACCTCACCTCAGTGCTCTTATTTTTGACTTTACGTTATTAGTTCTCCTTATGATACACTCTTATGATTAAAGAATAGTGAATTACTACTCTTTCATTATCTCAGGAAAGAAATTTTGAATAAGACCCGGAAGTAGTGACAATTGACTAGATAGGATGACTGCATAAGGATCCATATCTTTAGCTTGACTTTTGAATAGATGTTTACATAAAGAAATCACATAATGATGAGGACTAACTAATAAAGAAAGGAACTGACTACTGCCTTTCTCACATCATATTTTCCTATCAGTTCTCATTGTCTGCATTCTCTCTGCGTGTAATCATGTTAATATTCTCCTCCATGTTTAAACTTTCAGAATCCATGGCATCTTCAGAATAACAGCAAACTTTCTAAAATGTCATCAGATGAAAATCTTGTGACATGCAGGAAAAAACCCAGACACATGCTGCAGTGTCATTTCAGCCATCATATTCAAGCCTTTCTCCTACCCATAATGTGTTTCCCAATGAATGGGTTATATAGGACCCTCTCTCCAGACTGACCCTTTAGCTGTACCAAGTAAAGTGAGTGGAAGCAGAAATAAAAGTAATCTGAGCAAATGTATAAATTTTTACAGACCTTGGCATCTAATATGGTCATCTGTACCCCTCTTCCAGAGCAGGTGTTTCCAAGAGCAGTTCCACTTATCCGAAACAGAAATCTAACATATATCAATCATCCTTTGTAGGTATCTATGCCTCCATTGCTTCTACTGGGAATCAATTTTGACACCATTTCCATGCTTATTTTTGCATAAGGTATTCTACTACATTCAGAGAAAAAAAATATTTACCTGTTCTCATATTTTAATAATTATGGGTTTTTTAAATAAAGATAATATTCCAGTTGAAAAGTAAAGAGTGAAAAGTGGGATATGCTATTTTGTGTCTTCCCATTTTAATAAGGTTTTTTTAATCTATTTGTGCTAATTAATGAGCTAGGACCATTCCTTAATGGTCCTATAACAGATAATGGTCCTAACAGATAAATTTAATATAATATTATCTGTTGTTTTCACAGAAAATATATTCAAAGACATAACAGCAGATAATTTGAATAATGTTAGAAAGAAAGAAAGTGGATTTTCTTCTGGGATTCAGTGACAGGCAGAGCCATGAGATAGACATCTCCATTTGAGTTAGTGATCTAGACTGCTTTTATAGCAAACACAGGAAAACATAATTAAGATGTCAAAAACTCCAACGCCAAAGCCAACAGATGACTCACACCCCAGCAGTCCTACAAGCTCTTCTGAAATCACTGCTTCATTTGCAGATATCTTCAAGATAGACACCTAACATTTACGCTTTTTGTACTCTATGGCTTTGTCAGTATAAAGCTGATATGATACACATTCTTTAAATTAAAGAGGTTCTTTTACTCAGATATCTTCATTCTGTCTGAGCATTTTCTAGCATAGTGTTTTCTGTATGTAAATCAGTACTGGAAGGCAGAACTGCACATTTAACAGTGGTGACATATTTAGCTATTAAAAATTATTCTCTCGGATGTTAAAGGGGGAGAAAGTGTAAGTTTCCTGATTAAAGTCTTTTTGCCAGCTCAGAAATTTCAATTATTGTTAAAATAGTTTTTCTCCTCCTCTCCCAGACATGGAGGAATGTGAATAGAAAATCACAGTAAAAATAATTCTACTTGTAGTTATTTGTACATTAGGAAAAATAAAAGCTGACATTTTAATCCCAGAGATAAGGATAATCATATTCATAAACCATTTTTTACACTGATCAAACAAATTTGTTCATTTACTTCCTTAGTTTTCCTCCTGGTAATACTCTGTTTCAGTTCTTAACACAACTAAAACTTGTGGGGAAACCTACTCTTTGCCTACTACTCTTCAGTTAAAAAATTGAGGCATTTTTCAAGCTTTATATACTTATTTAAAGAAAAAAAAAAAGGTATGCATGAATATTCAGATGAAAAAGGAGACGATTTCCAAGTAGGCATGTATTTCTTTGACCAGCAGCCAGGATATCTTGAATGACCCAGAAGGAAGCTGGATCCTGACCTGCTAGATGCCTGTTCATATATTCAAAAGGGTAGTCCTGATTTGACAGATCATGACTTTTATACTTTTATATAGAAAACAGAATTTTTAAAAAAAAAAAAAAGAGAAATAAGTGAATTCCCAGTTGTTTCTGAGGTGAATTTTGGAAGTATGATAGAAAGGGCCAGATATTAATACTGAAGTCCACTAATACATTAGAACCAACAGAGCACAGACTCAGCCCTCATGAAGACCTCTTCTGTATCTGTAATGGCTCAGCCTCAGCAAAACCCCATATGTCCTTCAAGCAGCCAAGAGGAGGAAACAGTCTGGGCTCTTGGCTGACTTCAAAGGCACACCTATACCCCTATATTCAACATTGGACAATGAGCATTAGCTTGCAATCATCTATCCTATTAAAATGTTAGATGTGCCTGGCTTGGTTTTACAGGGCAGTTAAGAGTCCCCCAGTCCTATTTAGGAGTAGATCCAGGAAACTTCCGAACAGGTCACTTGGTCATTTTGTCTCAGACTTAAGTCCAGCCAACAGAGCTTGGTACTTCTAATCTCCTGTTACTGACACAGACAATAACTCCAAGCTCTGAGAATCCAATCAGATATGTGCTTATGTGAGGAAAAGATCCGCAGGGTGTTCTCCTTAATATCTTCAGAATTTAGTAAATGAAGGGTTAGTGGAACAGGAAGCAAAGCTGCTGACTAAGCAAGGTAAAGAACCAACAAAAGGATTCCCATTTCTGTATTTTGTTGAATTATCTTTTTTTAAAAAATTAATTAATTATTTCATTAGCCATTTCTTCTGCTTACAAAAAACCAATCTGTTGCAACATAGACTTGAAATAAGCTAGTGACTTGTAGTCTACATTTTTGTTGTCTTTATTTCTCTGGACACATAATGGCACTATAAGCATACTTTGCTTAACTTTTAGATCCAAAGAACATGGCCTGTGTTAAGCCTTCTTTCCTTCGTCTGAGTAGTTCTGCCTTAGGGTATAATCCAAAAAGCACTTTGTGTGCAATCAGTCTTAATGGACTTCTGACTGTATCTATAGTCTATGCTCTTGAACTCAAGAAAGTGTCCTAAATGTTTTCCATCCACAAAAAAAAAGAAGTCACCAGTTCACTTGGACCTTAGGTGAAGTTTGAACTTTAATATTCTGGGAATATTTGGACAGCGTGTAGCACTGCATGGATGTTAAAATTATCTACAGTTTTGGACCTGAGCAAGAATATTTTCAGTTTATGTTGCACTTTTGTGACTCATTTTATAGAGAGTGCATTAAAATGCTTGCAAAGAGCAATCTACTGTGTTTCTTTCACTGATTCTTCCCTTTTTACTTCACTGCCCCACGGGTCCTAAGTTCTTGCAAATAATTTCTGTCCCCCTTTTCTTGCCCAGAGTCTGAAGCTCTGCAGGCAAAGAGAAAATGCTAACAAATAACTCTGTCATCAGAAGAATTCATGCTTCCTCAGTGAAACTCACTAAATTACTTATTTCCAAACAGGTATTTCTGTTCCTGCAGAATTCATGCTAGCTTTGGAAAAGGTTTTTGGAGATGACTATTCCCCTGAAATTATCCTCCCACATATTCAGATACACACACACACAGAGTGAGTTACTCATTGCAGATTTCTGGTTCAGTGCCCCACAGTGGTCACCATTGTGTCTATGTGTGTGTGGATAATTTTAAAGTGACTCCAGACACCCTGCTCTCAGGCTTACTCAGACCCACCAAAACATGGCATACATGACCTCAGTAGGCAATACTTTAGCAATTCCTCTGTCCTCCTCCTGAATCAGTGAGCTGCTCTGGCTTGTGACTCCAACCATCCCAGTGGGCAGCTTCTTGAAATGAGCCTTAACATTACTTGTTGGCTCCTACCCCTCTTCCCGTGGGGTCTTCTCAGGGCATTCCATGGTCCCTGTGTGAGGTAGATGAACAGGGCAGGGAATGAGTGACAGAAAACCATTTCTCAAGAGATCATGAAAAGCCACAAGCTCTGTATCATTGGGATCCACACTTGAACTAAGAGGTGTAGAGCATGGCCAGGGTTACAAGCACAGTGGCAGCATGATCTTCAGGTCAACAGAGAATCACAGAATCACAGAATCATGGAATGGGTAAGATTGGAAGGAACCACAGTGGGATCATCTGTTTCACCCTACATGCTCAATTAGGGTCATCCCAGAGAACATTGCATAAGATTGTGTCCAGAAGAATATTCTTAAATAACTCTCAACCTCATCAGTGGGCAAGCACAGCAGTGGACACAGGTCGGTAAAAGACATCACCATTTTACTGCCATGGTAAAGATCAGGCAATGTGATGCTGCACAGGTTCTTGACTGCTGCTATGAAGGACAGGATGCACACCTTGCTGCAAGTTGTTGGCTTCCTTAGCTGAACCAGCAGTAGTTTTCCAGTCATGGGTTGAGCCATATCCCTCTGTGTGCATCTCTGCTCACAAAAACCTTTTGTTTAATTTATCAACAGCACAAAATAATCAACACCAACAAAGACCTGAAACAGAAAGTGATTTGTCCTCAGTAAGAGATGCTCTTTTTGCTTTGAGTGTAACATCTCAAATATTTATTTTTAATTTTAATGAAGTTACTTTGCTTGATAAAGGTCAGTGCTGTCAACACAGAAAAATGTTGAAGTTCAAAGTAGCTTGTTTGCTCAAAAGATTGAACTTTTGAATTGATGATATATATATTAATAGCACTTAGTGTTCACAATAAATACACAGTAAGATGAAATTCACTAATCCATCCTATTTATTAGGATTCTGAAACAAATCATGGAGGCTTTCAGATAAATATCTGTGAGGGATAGTGGATTGGGAGCATGTATTGCCAATGGTTTATTTCACCATAAATATTACAGTTTAAATTTCTGTATTATTCTACATTTCTTGGAAATAGAAGTTAATTTTATAATTTATGTATTTGCAATTTTCTGAGTAAGAGTTTTTATAAAATAATTGCAATGAAATATTATATTTGGAAGCTCAAAAAATAACTTTTCTTAACTTAGATTTTATAGAAATAGAGTCAGCAGACCCCTGTTCTGGACATCTGACCACATGCTCAAGATGGCTGGCTGTAGCTATGTCTTCATCTCACAGAATTTCTGTTCTCACTCTGTGTCCCACACTAGTCATAGTAGGTGCCCTCAATGAGGACTGCAGTGCAGGGCACAGAGTGAAATAAGGTTAAGACAACACATAAATCTCACAGGAGATGTTAGCAAACTGTTTTCACCACAACTAACTTATACATCAAGCAAAATTCACTGGAGCCACAGAAAAAACTAGAGTGAGGAGCTGAGTGAAAGGTTAATTGGATTAACTTTCTATGTAGAAAATGGGTGGCTATTATTCCAGTTACTTACAGAGGTCATGATACAAAAAGATCATTAAATGCTTCTTATGTGCATGAGAAACCATTAGATTTCATCTGTTTCCACTTTAATGAAGCCAGTAGCTTGTCTCTAACCAAACCATTACTCGTTTTGTGTTAAATATATGGACAAATGCTTAGCAGAAATTCAAGGTACTGAAAACAAAATTGAGAGGCACTAAAAGGCACAAGATTAAAAAAAAACCCAAAAAATTTAAAAAAAAAAAGCATTTGGACAAGGCTCTCAGGCACATTCACAGGTATGATTCTTGGGGCTCCCCTGTGCAGGGCCAGGAGCTCCTTGTGGATGTTTTCTGACTCAGAACATTCTTCGTTTTCTTCCAATTCTGGGATTCTTGGTATGAACTCTTTAAAAAGAACTGATTGGGAGAGATATTCTGTGTCAAATATGGCATTATCTAGTTCCAAATCATTGACAGCACAGGAGTCATCTTCAATATTTGTGTATTCTAACATATGATGTTAGAATTATACATGGAGTATATAATATAGTAGATATTCGATGCTGTCTGCTACAAACCACCAAATCACACTAGAAAAGAGCATTGGTTTCTCAAACCTCTACCAGTGATGGGATAGGGGGAAAAGAACTGCTTATATTTCGTGACTTCAACCTGAATCACATAAGCTTTAGTTCACATGCTGGAGGTGCTCAAGCAGCCTTACAATATCTAAATATCACTGCAGTCAGTTTTCGAGTTCAGGAAAAGTTCCAGCCAACAGACAGAGTTTCAATCAATCCTCTCTTATAGATAAGGAATTTGATCAGAGCAATAAAATTAGTGATGGCTCAGGACCAACAAAGGATGATCCTTTTAAGTTTGCTTCGAGAGTAGAAAAGAAAACAGTGCATGCCTTTAGTGTGCTAAATATGACACTTTCATAGAGCTGGAACAAAGGATCCAACATACCCAACTTAAAATGGAACAAAACGTCATTGTAAAATAACTTCAGATTATTAATTATATTTAAAATAGAAAAAGAGAAATTTGATTCTCAAGAGAGACTTCACATCTATTTTTTCCTTCAATCACTCTATGAACATTCCCTCCTCCATTTAACAATCCTAATCTTCAGTTATTCAGAATAAAGTTTATTCTGAGGCATTTTCCAGATTTTGAACATAAACATGCTCATCAAATATTCATTCCTCTGATTAGTGGCAGGAGAAGAAGAAAAACCTCCACCAAAGTCAGATGTGCCAGCATGGTATCTTTTAAGACAGTTCCTCAATATGATGCCATTCCATCCTATATTTCATTCAGGATGGAAATTCTTTGCTGAAGAGATGTGTCACTTAAAGCTTCTTCCATAGGGAAAACTTCCACATGTTTATCAGCCTTGTTAATACCTTCTCTAGAAGAAATTTATCTTAGCGCAATTTCTAGAGGCTGATAAAATGGCATACATTGTCTCTTATGCCAGTAGAAGGGCAAACCATAGCCACCTAAGGTCCTATTTTTTTTTTCCTTTCAGATTATAAAAGCACTATAAATATTTTTTAAAATATTTTTATCATTAAAAATATGGCCATTTCCAAAGGGATTAATATAAGGCACTCTATAATATGCACAAACTCAAACTAGGTGACCCTATGACCGTGTTCTAGCTTCCAAAACCATTAGCTCTGAGTATCCTCGAAAAATCCTAAAACTTCAAACTTTCAGCATCAACCTGCAAAGAATCTTCTATCCCCCTTGGTATTCTGTTCTAGTGTTCCATAACGCTAAAATGAACATCTTTTTTTTAATTTGAATTTGGTTTTTTGTCTTCTATACTCTTATTACAGACTTTATCAATAAATTATTGTCCTTATAGTGTAAAATATTTCTGATTTGTGAAAAAATTTTCTTTAATCAAGTCACTTTTTAATCCTGATAATCTGAAAGAATTGAAGCCTTCTGATCTCCCTCTTTGGCTGTTTCTTGGTTTGGATGTTTTTGGAGTTTTCTGTGATCCTTTTAATTGTACAAACCGTGGGAATGGTTATGGTGATCTAATACCAGGATGATCAGTCCCACACCATTGTTTCAGGACTTAATGGTAAAGGTCCATAAAAATCTGTTGTCCGTGATACCTGTTCTATTTCCATTATTGGTTTCTTTTATGACATATGCTCATGTGGAGGGAAAAAAAAGCATGAGGTAGTATCTGATGGTCAATGCCAAAATAATCTGACAAGAAGAATAGGAACGTTAAATATACTTGCAAAGCAACGTGAGTTTTTAGTTTGTAGACCAAATAGGTAGTTTTGTCATGGGACTTCCAGGAATTCCTTCTAGAACTGTACCTGATAGGTAGCAGTTATGAGAAATAACCTTTACTCCCTGAGACTTAGAGGTAGGAGATGCTACATTATTCCCTTAACAGTAACATGCCTCATTATAATGCTACCCCAGGCTATATTGTAATCTTTAAAGAAAAAAAAGGACAAAATGCTGAGCCAAGCTCTTTTTTCTTGCCATAAGCAGCTCTTCTACTCTTCCACAACTGAGAATTGTTGAGAAATTTGTCTGTGTGAACAAGAAAAACTAAACAGTTAATTAAAACTCATATAGTGCTTCTATTGTAAATCTCCTTTGATTTTACCTGCAGAGTGCTGCAACATTGACCCTCTTAACAGTTGTGTCTCAGAATTTCATCTCCTCACTGAGGGCATTTGTGGAGTTTCTTTTTACATTGCAGTTTAGCTATTATTAAAGAAAAAAAAACAAACAAAAAACAAAAACAAAAAAAACCAAACAAAAAAAAAAACTGTGACGGATCTAGGAACATTGGATTTGCCATGCTGGATTAGTGTATTCAGCTATCAAATCAAGCATCCTGTCCTACAGGATATGTAATGAAAATAGAGGTTACCTTGTAGAAGTTACCACTGTATGTGTTCTAAAGAGAAATTAAACAATGCCCAGTATGCCAGAAATCTTACTGCAACTTGTTCTTTTGAAGTGATATTTGAAGGCACTGAAATGTGCATGCCTTGAACCCAAAATAATTCAAAACAATAAAAAGCAACAAAACTTGTATATTAATCAGTTGTATAGCTTCACAGATAATGAAGACAGCAAGGGAAGTTGTGATCTATTTAGACTGATTTCTTCTGTAAATTATGTTATAGTTAATTTCTTGGATTATTTCCCATTTCAAGCATGACATAACTTTCAGAAATATTTCAAAACAGAGGGGTTTTTAACTGTTAGTCATTATATTTAGATGCTTAATGAAAATGTCATTGTATTCTTTAATAAAATCTGAACACTTCAAGAAAAAAATTATAATAACAGCATGATCTAAAGCAGCCTCACAAATAACTTTTTGGTGGGAGGAATAAGCAAGACCAAATTGGCAGTTCTAGAAAAGTAAAGATCTATGCTGAAAGATTTCTCTAGCATCATTCTCAACATTAAAAAATACCAAACTCCCCTAACAAAAAAACTCCACATGGATTCAAATCCTCAATATTTGTAGAACTGTTAACACAGGCATTTTCCCCGTTTAATCAGTGAGTTCAATGATAGCCTTGCCATTATTCTTCCTGGTGTCTCAGCCTTTAGACACAAGGGAACAATAAAACTGTCCTCAAAGGGCTGGTAACAATTTCCCTGGCCAGAAAGCTTTGCATCACCTACTTTTGTCTTTTTACATTAAGTTTGGCAGCAGGGAAAATTTATGGCAGCCTCTGGCCCCTTTAATTAATTTTCCATGACAAGACTCAAAGTTAAAAATCCTGTTATTTCAACACCCAATCTAGGGAACCCTTTAGTCTATAAACATTTTTCTACTCATGTGAGAAGACATAATTTCATTGGGACTGTTTTTTCTCCACCATTGTGTGAAGTCTGGACTGCTAGGACTGATAAAATATAATATCATGGGAGAGAAACACCCTATGACTTCTAATCAACAGAATTTTCTTAGTCATTCATTCAAAATGTCCCAATTTCTTTGCCCCTTTGAAGAAAGGCACAGCAAGAAATCACCAGAAATGCATACATACCATCAGGGTACACTGCAATTCTACTTGTTCATATACCATGTTAATGGCTCATGGAACATTTTAATTTCTTTTTAAAGATCTTGATGTCAGTAGCTGTTTCACTCATAACTTAGGAAGCCTTAGCAATAGAAATGACAGTCATTCCCTATGAATATCCTCTGGTTTACATTAATAATCATTGTTATTCTCAAACAAAAAGAAAACTCCAGAAAATAATTCCCTAAGGTCATCTTCATGACTTCAAGTCATTTCCATGGAGATCAAGTAATAAAAGACCATTTCTCAGACAAGCCTGTTAGTGAGTTAGGATAAGACCTAACTGATCTGGTGTTGTCATAATAATGTCTCCAAGTAAGTGTCCCATAAAACTAGAAACATGCAAGTATAGATCTCAAGTTTGTTACGTAATGGATTTAAACATATATCATAGCAGTGAATCCAATAATCTCTGTTTCTCAAAGTATTTAATCAATAATTCAGTGGAGCTTTGATATCTGTTCCCAATATACATATAAATAGTTTTGATAAAATAGGTTATTTGTAATTGACAGAAGTAGGTTTAGGCTTAAAATTAAAATAATATGTTTTTTTTTTTTTGTTTCAATTTGGAGCTTTGTGTGTTATAAGAGGCTTCTCTATATCCTTTACAGATGAAACAGGAAGTCGGAGGTTTTTGTTGTTGCTATTGTTGTTGTTTTCAGTGAATCTACCAGGATTAGTGTATTTCCGCATCGCTAAAGGAAAAAAAGGCTAATTTCTAATCTAGTATGTATTTTGAAATGTTGAAATAAATTTAATTTAAATTGAATCATTATGGAATGTAGCAGGTGGATGTTTTTTATATTTTATGATGCTTTACGAAGAAAATTTATTCAAAATCAATAAATATAAAAAGAAAGAGAAAATGTGTGGTTTGTTCTATTTTTCTCAATCATATTTTAGAAGAAACTCTTAAAGTTGCATATCCAGTTTTACTACAGAAAACAGGAGACATAACAACTGTGGATAAAATAAATTTCAGCCATGAAAATTTCCTTATGTTGAAGAAATAATTTAGCATAATTTTATTTATTTTAATAGATATAGTCAGTTTACTTGTGTCAGGAGTTTTCAAACAAAACCAATATTTATGAATCCCTCAAATTCTCAAGCTGTTTGTTGTCAAAAAATAATGGAGAGATTTGGTGGCTGGTCAGGTCAATGACAAGTCGAACATGAGTCAGCAGTGCCCTGGCAGCCAGGAGGGCCAGCTGTGTCCCGAGGGGCATCAGGCACAGCATCACCAGCTGGGCAAGGGAAGGGATTGTCCTGCTCTGCTCTGACCTGGCGCAGCCTCACCTCGAGTGCTGGGGGCAGTTTGGGGGGACACAATGTAAGGAAGACACTGAGCTATTAGAGAGTATCCATAGAAGAGACCTACAAAGATGGTGAAGGGCCTTTTGGGGAAGCTGTGTGAGGAGTGGCTCAGGTCACTTGATCTATTCAGCCTGAAGAAGAGCAGGCTGAGGGGAGACTCATTGCAGTCTAAAACTTCCTCCTGAGGGGAAGAGGAGGGGCAGACACTGATCTCTTCTCTGTGGTGACCAGGGACAGGACCCAAGGAAATGGCCTGAAGCTGTGTCAGGGAAGGTTGAGGCTGGATATTAGAAAAAGGTTCTTCGCCCAGAGGGTGTTTGGGCAGCGAACAGGCTCCCCAGGGAAGTGGTCACAGCTCCAAGCCTGAAAGAGTTCAATAAGTGTTTGGAGAATGCTCTGAGGCACATGGTGTGACTCTTGGGGATGGTGTTGTGCAGTGCCAGGAGCTGGACTTGATGATGCAGCTTAGGTTATTCTGTGATTCTGTTGTAGCTGAATATTTATTAGTATAGTTGACTCAGCAAGTATTCTTATCTTCATCAAATGTTGCTCAACTTTTTTTGGTCTGTCCAGGCCATGGATGCCCATTGAGTTGGCACAGCACTTTAATCTAGCCAAATAAGAGTGTCTCAGATAATTTCCTCTAAGGGAGGTTCAACATTGATGGTAAACTCAAAATAATAAATCCTAGCATCCTCACAGGCGTTATTTCTTTGTATTTACTTTCCTAAACCGGATGTAGCTCAGTCATTTTCACTTTGCTTGCAAGAATTTCAAACCAAATGGTACCTAGGCAGTGCAGGCAATCTTGAGTTACTGTGTATCTAGAGTTTCTGCTGCAGCATCATGACTGAAAGGTGAGCAGGCAAGGCAAGTGTTCCGCACCTTCCCTTCAAGTCTAAAGCAGGATCATTAGAAAAAATATGTACAAATTATTTCCTCTTTTTTTTCTTATTAAGTTTTTATGCAGGTTTAGACTGTACAACTTAATCTAGAAAAGTAGTGATTTTAATTGGCTCATTACAGGTCAACAACAACAGCAACAACAATGACAACCACAACAAGAAAACAATAAACCTACCAAACCCCAAACCTTCTGGTTTACTTGTCTCTTCTTTGTCTTCTTTGTATTGTGTCTAATGCAACATTCATTATGGAAAATGCACCCCTGGGAAGAGTTTTGTCATGTTTATCCTAACATTTGGGTGATACAACTTGGATACTGCAATAGTCCTTTGGGAATACTCATGTGGTTTTACAGACAGCTACTAGTATATCCTGTGTCTGTTTTAATAACAGATGACAGAAAGAAGAGAAAAAGAATAGGCAGCTACTCTTGTGATTTTTATAGTTATAGACAAAGATTATGCTAAAATGTCTGATGTGTATCCTCTTTCCTTATAATTTGTCAGCCTTACAAGAAGATGGCCATCAGAAGTTTGGAAGTAATGCCCATCCCTTTCCTGTTGCGGTGGAGAACATGGAAATTTACTACTAGACAATGAGTTGCAAGAGGTTAGACAAGAACTGAGTATGATTTGTAGCTAAAATAAAGAAATAGTGAACATTGGCTTAGGTTTATCACACAGTAACATAGAATGATTTGGACTGGGAGGAGCCTTCAAAGATCATCTAGTCCAACCCCCTGCCATGGGCAGGGACATCTTTCACTACATCAGGAGGCTCAAAGCTCCACCCAATCCGACCCTGAACACTTCCAGGGACGGGGAATCCACACCTTCTCTTGACAGCCCATTCCAATGGCTCATCACCATCATCTTAAAGAACTGCTTCTCTATAGCTCATCTAAATCTATCCCCTTCCAGTTTAAAACCTGTGCCTTCTGTTTTGTTGCTACAGGCATTGATAAAAAGTCCCTCTTTATCTTTCTTATGAGCCTCCTTTATATATCAAAAGGCCACAATAATGCCCCCCAAAGCCTTCTCTTCTGAAGGCTGAACCACCCAGACTTCCTCAGCCTTTTGATACAGGAAGAGTGTTGTGATACAAACTGCAGTTTCCCCACCCCTTCCTTAATGTGAACCCTTCTCACATTGTCCTGTTTTCCCCACCCCTGGCCCTGGCCACTCCTTTGGGTTTTCCCTGTTGGTTCCCGCACCCTAACTCCTCCCATGTACTGCCCCTGTGCCCAGAGGTCACTGGGCAATGTGCTGTCCCCACCCCCCTGTCTCTCTAGAAAACCCTCGCCTTCCGCCATGATGATTGTCTATGCATGTGCATGTTTTTGCATCCACAAGGTCTTTGCATGAGGTCTTCTGCCTCTGCAACCATCTGGTGACCATGTGATTAAACAACTCCCATGGTCACATAGACCCTTCTCGCCTCCTTTCCACCACCAGTTGCGAAGAGCAGATGAAATCAGAGCTAGCCTGTGGCTCCCCGGCCGATGAAAAACGCAGTGTCCGGCCCTGGGACAGAGGGTTTGGTGCACTAAGGTGCTGAACCAGGGTGGGCAGAGACACTCTGCGGTAAGGTCTGCTTTACCATCCCTCTAACTGCAACAAATGGCTCCCAATGTGGGGCAGAAGCTGCCCTGGAGAGCGTCTCCTGCAGCTGCCTCTGCAGTAGAGAAGTTGCTTTTGGGAAGCCATTTCCCCGACGAGAAGCTCTCATCTCAGCGAATGGACCGAAGGGGCGGCTGGTAGCCTTTGAAAGAAAGTCACGCTTTTCAAGGAGGTCGGCCGAATGGCGGTGGACCATCCCAAGTGCTTTTTGTTGATTATCTGTGCTTGGTAAGCCTGCTGGAAAGCTCCTGTGGCAGGGGAGCTGGGAGAGGCCTGGTCGTCTTTGTACGGGGGTTCTTTTTTCTTTTTAGCTTATTCTTTTTGTCTTGGGGTGGGTGCAGGGTTAGAAGTGGCTTTTTGTCAAGGTGAGGGGAGTTGCCCTCCATGCAAAATCTTGACAAGAAAAAACCCCACTTCTAACAAGAGATGACCTAAGTTTTCGTGCCTCCACTTTGGGAGGAGCTTTTCTTTCAAGATTAGCCATCTTTTATAAGGCATGGGGAATCAGCACAGCTCTTGACTGCTTCAATTCTGGTGTATTCACTGCCATAATAAGGGTTTAATAATTTTTATATTAATGCTGTTCTTAGGTGATCAAACTACAGCTGTATACAGAACCTTCCTATAAAGTCTCTACAGAAGAAAATCCTAGAGAAAGTGTTGAAACCTAAATAATAATAAAGAATTCTTTTGATCTGCTATCTTTATTAAAATACTTAATAAACAAAATATTTTGCTTTGACAGATTAACATAAAACTACAGCAAATCCTAATTCAGAGAATCTGCAGAATGATCAAAGGCTAAAAAAAACCATCTGAAATTAAAAAGGAGTTGGAGGTTGTTTTTCTCTTTCCTCCACATTCTCTCAATGAGCATGGATGTCAATTATAAAGGTAATGCTGTGATGTTTAAGGTTGAAAGGGTTTTTTTTAATACATACTGCTCAAAGCATTATTCTCTAGAAAACAAATTCCTATGTACCCCCTGTGTATAACTCAATCAAGCCCTTCCTGACAAGGTGCAAAGAGACAATGTTTTGATGTTTCCTCCCCTGGAATACATTTTTAACAGATTTTTCTCTACTTCTTGTGTTTAGCTTTCTTGGGTTTGATGCTTTATCCTTTGTGAAATATCCGTTCTGAATTCCTTTAAATCCTATAGTTATTCTATAGAACTGGGAAATTTTCTTTTAATCCTTTAATCTTTTATTGTCAATCAAATCATTTAGCTTTGATGTGCAAAATTCTCATAAGTAATTTAAAACATGGTCCAATCATTATCTTAACTGACCATGTTTTTATTTACATGTGTGAGGCATTTTTTGTTCTTTAGATGTGATCAGCCTTCCTTTCCCAACTCTTACCTTTGCTAACAATGTTACAAACTCCCTAACAACGCGAGGCTTTTTGATTGCTGTGAAGTCTTTGTGACTGAAACGTAATATGTGAAATACATTTGTCTGTCAAAATAACAGCAGTCACTCAAATGTCTCAAGGGATATATAATTGGATACATTGTACTTTCAACTTATGACACAGTTTCAACCACCATAGGTGAGCACTGAACAATTTTTAGTCATTTTTTGTGTCCTAGATTGATGGTTTCACGTCACTTCTTAGACCACATGTGAGACAGCATTGTGGTACACTTAGTGGTAGGTTCAGCTGAAAAGAATTGTGTTACCAATCATAGAAATAAGAATGTGTTGTTCACCACTAGTCATAATGGCTTCACATCTGGGGCACAATGTCTGGTTTTGGACTTCACACCTCCATACAAATACCTTCTTCTTGTGTAAAAGTTTGGTTGGTAAAAAGCTCTCTTCCAACCGAAGGAAAGCATTGCATATACAGCATGTACTCACAAAATCAAAAAAAGTAGCCACTAAAAGTTACAAAATTTCATTATTATGACTGTAAATGCATACAAAAGCTGACACTTAAAAAATTAATTAATGGAAATAACTATTGTTTTGTGGAAGTAAGAGGAGGATTCTTCCCAGGACAACTAATGTTTTATCTGAGACCCAGTGTAAAGCAATGTTAGTGAAGCCCAAACTGTAACAGTTTAAATCTTAAAGCACATATAGTGTCATTTAAATAAAATAACAAAAACAAAATATTACCTTGTGCACTGAATGCACATATTATGCCTGCAAGGTCAAAATGAAAATTGTATTGTTCTCACAGACTACCATAAAATTCCTGGTACTTTAGCTAATCTCTTTTTCTTCTGAAAAGTGAAGAGATTTACCTATCTGACTGTATACCATTTTGCTGTATGACAGCTTTTTCCTACTGAATATATAAGAGATAGAAATAACCTCAGCTATCCTTAGGTATTCAAAAGTGAAACATCTGAATTTCAACTAGGCACCCTTGGATCCCTTTGTGCTCTGAAGCACAAAGGCTGCTTGATCCAGACACTTTAGGATGAGATGAATCACCTTACAAAGGTTCCCATTTTTCTCTACTGCTGTAGTCTTTATTGTCTGACTTTTAAGTGTATAAATTAAAAAAGATGGATCCACTCTAACTCGGTAGTGTATGTTGTTTGTTGCCATATTTATAGCTCATAAGTGGACTTTACATTATGCTGCTTATTCTGCAGCCAAATCAAAACAAATGGTAACTTAACTGCACTGAATTTTGCAAGACACCTGGTTGGGCTTAAACCACAGCACTGGTATTTGCCATTTCCTATATGTCTGCCAGTTGCATCATTTTCTGTCCTCAAATTACTTGTCTTCAGAAGGGAAAAAAAGCAAATAATATTAATGGCAGTATTTAGGTGTGGCAATGTTTTAGCAGACCATTGGAACAATACTGCTAAGAAAGGAATATAATGTAGAGCATCTGTCAGACTCCTTTTTTTTTCTTTTTCTTCTTTCCCCTGCTCTCCCAAGAGATTTTTCATTCAAAGTGTCCCTTCATAGGTATTTCTCAAATATTTCCTTATTCACAGTAAAAAAAAATGCATATTTAAGTCTCTAAAAAGAGCATACAATTGTTTTTTACCTCACTGTTCCTTGTGTCCTCTTTGTTACCTCTCAAGTGATGTCTGAAATGATTGTCTAAAAAATAAACAGAGTTGAAGTGAAAAGTTGTTTCTTTGATTGTTTCAGTCCAAGATGTAACAAGAGATAAAGTTGCATCACTGTCATGTTTATCTTAAAATATTTAGAATGAGCTTTGGCTTTCTCTTACCTGCCTCACAAAGCATTAAATATAGCCAGTCTCTCAAATTTGCTTCCAGAGTATTGCAGATTTTCTTTACATTTCTCTTTATTTATTTATTATCTACATTCTTCTCTGCCTGTTCTATAGCTACGGGTGAAAACTTCCCCAACTCAGAGAAGCCACTAAGATTTTAAAACAAGCAGAAGGTTGCTGTTTAGGTCATTATGACAAGTACAACTCTGAAAACAGATAAATATGAATTTTGTCTTTTCAAATTTCTTAGCAAATTTGAAGGAAAAGGAAGCATGCTTCACCATATTTGCTTATTACCAGTGTTTGTTAAATTTTGCACACAAAAATATCTGCATAACATTTGCTGCTTAGTAAGACTAATCTTAAAACATGGTCGTAGAATATTTTGAGAATGGAAGCCACCATCTAGTTGAAATCTTGACATCACCCCTCTCATAAAAAACATCACAGAAATGCTATTGTTTGAGCATATGTCTTCAAGCAGGGGAAGTATAATCAATCTATTAGGGAAGTATTAAAGCCACAATATTACTACTGATTCAATGGCATACTAAGACTATACTGCAATATTTTCTTTTTTATGTCCTAGCATTTATTGTCCTTCTAAGATAGTGAATATACACTGTAAGGTTACACCACACTGTTGAAAAGCTGCCATTTCTAAAATGCATCTTTCACGAAACTGCAAAAGGCAAATTTTCATTAGATTTTTAAATTGTTTATGCATAAAACATAATTTTCCCCAGAAATATTCTCATACAGCCTTCATGTTTACATGTTAACTAATTCTAAAAATGTGAGGATGCTTTCAATTATTGCATTATGAAGAAAAATACTTTATCTTTCTCGAAGACATTTAAAAATAACAATAACACAATAAAACAGAAAATCCTGCATGAATCCTAGTTGTCCCTTTTTATATATTGTAGTACCCAGTGGCTTAAGAACCAATTATGATAAATGAGGTAAATATATGTATGAAAAATCTGAAGCAACCTAAAGATTTTAAAATCCAAACAGCTGCATCTAGTGGTTCCTTCAGAAACAACTGTTACTTTACTTATTCAGAAACATAATCCGGACACCAGCTTTATAATATTGTAGTCCTCTACTGTGATCTAGGTATGACAATACCTTTTTAGAAGAATTTTAACTCTTTAAAAATTAAATGCCAAATGTAATTCCTTTGCAAGCAAAAACTGGTTTAAATTATTTTGAATAATCTAATTGCTGGTTTTATCCATTAACCATCTCCAAGGTATCTTCATTAGCTCCCTGTCAACCAAAACCAGCACACATGCTCAAGTTAAAATTCTAATTACATTTACACTGCAAAGTTTGGGACATGTGTCCAAATGAGTGGTATAAAAGGAAAACAATGAATCTTTGCTCTGTTGTGAGCTGTACATTATAAATCCTTGATAGTGAAATCAGCAGAATATGAGCAGGGCTATTTACCAGCAACAAATAAGTGTTCTAGAATGCAAATCAGAAAGATAAGACTAAGAAATGGAAGACATAAAATTCAGTAAGATTTTGAATTTGCTTTTCCCTGAAAATGTCTGCATATTGCATATACACCCATCAAGATATTTTATTTGCTTTCAGAGGACTAACAGTCATTCTCTGCCAGATATTGTGATAAATTCTCTAGTTTTGAGCTTTTACACAACATTCTCTTAAAATATTTAAAAGTGAGCTCAGAGGCTTCAACTCACATCAACCTATTTGACAGTGAATTTAGACAACAATGCAAAGAATCATTTTTCAGTTATTCTACCACAGGTTCCCTATGTGGAGAAATAACTGGCAGCTTTCTTAGCTGTTCAGCTCTTTCTAGAGTAATTAGGACAGAGATGTGCTATTTCTTTCTCTGCGTGCTTATTTTCAGTAAGCCAGTTTAACATGCTTCAGCTGAAAGTGAAAATGCCTATACATCATATTAAAAATATTATTTTCTCTATGTAACTTTCTGTTTTTCTTCTATCAAATGTAGACAATCTGCAAGTACTCTCTCTTGCACAGTCTGGCCAGGAAGGTACACAAGCTGAAAAAATAAAACTTCAATATAGTCATACCAGCAAAGACACAAAAAGACTGTTAAGGCCAAAGAGCCAAAACTTCAACAGAGAAAGTATTTGATGTATGAACACAAAATATGTGAAACAATGCATTGGGCTTGTCTGTCTCTCTCACCATTACTACTTCGCTGCTGGCCAAATTGTTACTGGTGCTGTAAAACCTGGAGATATGACAGTTTTTAAATCAGATCAGTGTAATACTATTCACTTTATGCCTGCATGCAGCAACATACAGATATTGCATTTAAGGGTTAGAAGTCTAATTGTCCTCCACAGCAATAGCACCAACAAAACCACTTACACATAATCTTCTCCTTTACATGAGCAGCAACTCATGTTCAACTCGAGGTTCTTAATCAGAGCCCTTAAGTTGTTTCAAGGTAAAAAGGCAAAGGATTTATGAGCTTCCTTCCATCTTCCTCAGTAGCTTACAAAAAGACCAGGAACAGGCAATTTGTGTTATGGCCACCTGATGAAAGTGACTTCTGAACACAGCCCTTTTCTGCTCTTCCTTTTGGGATAGAGGGAATCTTCAGCATGTGTAATTCACCACTAACACCTGCCATTCCACATGCCTTTCAGGATCCTAAAATGGCTAATGGAACTCTTTTGTCAGAATAATTCTTCCTGGGCCTTTTACTGCCCAGATGTTTTAGGCACAGAATTAGGGTCAATGGAGTTTTCTGTGTTACCTCGGAGCAATTCAATGTTCACAAATTCACACTGTAACTCTACAACATCTCAGAGATACTCAGTTTCTCTCTTTTAAAATTCTTGAGTTTAACTGATGAAAAGTATCATACAAATAATAATAAGTGTAATTTTTCCAGTAAATCAACCTGGCAAAAGGTAAATTTGCTCTAGGTAAACCAAAGAAAAAAGTATGTATTGGTTTTAAAGTTCTGCTCAACCCTAAGAGTCTGGTAATAACAGCTGAAATGCTCAGCTACTCTCTGCCAGAAGAGCTTGAAATCTCTCATGGGATTTCAGTTTCTTCAGCAGCTCCTCACAGACAAGTTCACCAGGTTCTGGCAATCTACTACCTTTTCCTTATCAAGAACAAAGTTGGCAAGAGAAAGGGAATTAATCTAATATGCAACCAAAATAGTAATTTAGGCTAATCTTTTGAATAAGTTGTAATTTTCTCATTAGCAAAAGTATGTAGGTATTTTGATAGTTTGATATGAGTGATTGAGGAGCCCGAATTTTGACTGGCTAAAGACTTTTTGCCTGCACACCCAGGATGTAACTTTTATGCTGGAAGGTACAAATCTTCAGGAAATGTGTTAATAAATGTATCCAAATCTCATATACACCAGTGTTTTTCCTCTGCTCTCATTCTTAATTTATTAATTAAGAAGCAATTAAATTAATTTTTATTTAATCATAGCTGGAACAATCACATCCTCTTCCCAAGGTGCAGACCGCTGTGGCAAAGTCTGAAAAGAAGCTCAGCCATGTAGCCTGAAAGGTTTCCTCTGAGAATTTTTGCAGTTTTGATGTCTTTGGCAATGTTTTGATTACAATTGACTATCTGAGTATTTGTGGGATGAACCAGAAAGCAAGCTGACAGGCAGATGATACACAGTGTGAATTTGGTCTTGAGAGAAATAAGAATTCCTTTCAGCACAAGACTGTTTGGAAAGACAATCTTAATTTCTAAACAAGTGACCTTTGGGGTATTTTGTTTCTTCAAAAGTATGTGTTATAAGCTCCCTAAAAGCTTCACTATTCATCTATGATAGAAAACGATGATAGAAAGATTTTGTGCTTTTACTTGCAGAAAAACCTCCCTCCTCAGCCTCTCTGTCAGTCATTCTCTAAGCACCTGATTTGGTTAGCTGGAAAGGCACAGGGTCTCTGATTGGATACCCTGAAAATAATCCACACAGACCCTAGCCACCGAAAAAGTGCTCTAAAAGCATCTTCAGCTTGGTTAACATGGTCTAACATGGCGAAGCCATAGCACAACTCTAGCCAGAGTTTTTAAAAAATAAAAGAAAACAAGACACCTCACAGAGTGAAAGTAGAAGATACCCTCCTGAAATAGTTAAAATTATTAAACTTGTTCTTTTATTTTGAAAGTATGTATCTAGAACAGACATTAAACACACTGCTAAAGACAAAGTGCTGGCAGCTTTTCTACTTTGCTCTTAAGTGATAGTTTCAATGTAGTCACAAATATTAAACTTAAATATTAAACTAAATGCTAATGAAAGCTGAGCATATTTTAGGCTTGAAATAGACTATGTCACAAAGCTGAATTTCTAATTTCTTGAATTTTGAAAAGTAAGAGAAATCTTATGAAGATTTAGAATTTTATTAAAATAAAATTTTCTAAGTCTAAGCTATCCATTTTAAGCTCCCTTTACTCCTGATGAAGAAAAACGTAGCATGAACCATTGAATGGATTCACAGATAATATGGAGAAGGAGTTGATTCTATTTCCTGGGAATAACTGAGAACAGGATCTTTGAATATTGAGTAACTGTTAGTATAATTTAATGTAAGTTAAACACAAACCAGAGTGAATGGGGAAGAAAGCAGTAAACTTCATCCACGCGGTGATGGTCCTGCAAACCCAGGAATGAAACCTTGTCCTTGTAATGGGTAATTCTCTTGAAATGCTACTTCAATGTTCAGTGCTGGCCAGAAAAATATAATAAATGTTAGGCTTTATTAGGGGGAGAATAGTGAAAAAGAAAAACCAACCAACCAACCAATCAAAAAACCTACCCAGTATTTTTACTGAATGTACATTAAAAAAAAAAAAAAAAAGAAAACAGGTATTTTAGATTATAACTGGAGGAAGGAACCAACAGGATTAACATCATTCCTCTGGAAAGGAAAAACTTGCTGGCTGAACTTGCCACTACTTCTGCTGCCCAGGTGGCCATGCTCAGGACAGCTGGAAGAAATGTACCTGAAATGTTCCTCTTGGGTAGATATGACTCCTGTTTTAAGTAAGAGCAAGGTATCTATTGGTGACATGACCTCACCTCTAGACCATGTAAAAGAGCACAGACAAAGAAATATCATGAAGTTGTTCATGTGGGATACAAAGGGTATCACAGGAAACAAATGACAATAAACACCAGAACAGGATACATACATTGTTGTAGAAATAGCTGTTTTTGTGTGTGTGTGTGTATAAATAACAGAAAATTGAAGTAATCATATCTATTGCTGTCATTCAAAGGCTTTATGTAAGTTCCTCATTATCACAATTTTTGCCACATTATCAGAAATGCACAGTAATTGTCTTTCTCTTGTTCCACAGGATAGAATATGCTCGTATTATTCCATGATGTGGTTTATTTCAACACTGCTTATATGGAACGTTCATCTCCACTCTGAATGTTCTGTTTCTTTGATATGTGAACAGTCTGTGCTTGAATGATCAATGTTGAGTGTTGTCTATGGACTTAACTGTGATTTGAAAATTTATAATGTTAATAAAATCACAATGGGTAGCTATAAAACAGGTGCTTGAATTACAGGTGAAAAACTGCTCAACTTGGAAACTTTATGTGCCCATATATTGCCTACAAAATTTATTTTTCCAGTATTACATATGATGCTATAGTGTCCATTCTCTGACTGTTATGCATAAAATGAACAAGTTCTTATGATACTAAAGCAACAAGTTTTTATGATACTAAAGCAACCAAGATTCAAATGTCAGCATATAAAGCTAATACAGATAAATTCCATCAAAAAAAATGGTTACCCAGAAGGATGTAATTCAGATGAAGCTTCTGCATAGAAATAAAAACAGCTGTAAATCATGTGATATTGTATTGCATTTCTCCTTTCAGTTTTAATCATCCACAGCAATGATAGGTGGCAGATGAAGACATAGTGAAGTGGAACTGAGTGGATTTAGCTGTCTCATTGATCCTGCTTGATACGGTCTGTCTGCCCAGGATTTCTCAATGCCAAACAGCCCATTTACAGCAGCAATAATTTTGAATGTGCTGCATGGCTCCAAGAAATCCTAGGCAACTGTTCATTGCATGCACAAGCTGATCTGCACATCTGCACTATGTTTAATCTGTACCTTTTGTATTTAGTGTGAATTCTCTGTAAATGTATGGTTGGCACCCTCTGCATGCTGGTAGCCGAGCAGTCCTTGTTAGGGAGCAGGACACAAACCCAAAGTTCTGTTCAGGTTTATCCAGAATTAAAATCATCTTAAAGCATGTGCTTCTATGTCACGTGCTGCAATACCTGGGTAAGGATCAAGGTACTTGTGCTCTGGGTGGCTGGCACACATACAAGATCATGGGATGTTGTAATGCTAGTTCCCTCCCCTAACCCCGCCTCCCTGGCCCTTCCTGACTGGCTGATGTGAGTCAGGACCTCCTCCCAGCCCCACGGATAAAAGCCCAGAGGGACGTGGAACCACCTCTCTTGGATTCCAGTCTCCATGGAGCCCACATTCTCCCCCGATTCTCCTCTTCCCTCCCCTGCTCCCCAGTTCCCCCCCTTATTGCAATCCCAATAAATCGCTTGGAACCTGGAATGGAAGAGCTGCCTCTCTCGACCTGTCACCATCTACAAAGACCTCATCTGGACAGCCTCCCAGCTCGCGGCCGCTGAGAGCCCTCCCTGCGTGTTCAGGCTCAGGAGCAGCTCTCCCCATGCAGCAGGGGGAGGGCTGCTTGTGGGTCTGCGCCTCTGCTATGGGAGGCAAGATAATTTGTTTTGTTTATTGCTGTCTTCATCTACATAATGAAAGTGCACAGGAAATGGACCTGGACTTTTCTTGAAGGCACACAGTAACAGGAGAAAAGGTAAAACCCACAATTCTGAGACAAGAAAATTCCCCTTAGATATAAGGAAGACATTACCATGTGAACAGCAAAATATTGGAGCAGGCTGCCTAGAGGCACTGTGGAATTTATCATTGGAGGTACTCCAAACTCAGCTGAGCAATGTCCTGAGCTATCTGATCCACTGAGGCTGCATCAAGCAGGAAGTTGGATTGGATGACCTCCAGAGACACTTATCAATTTACATGATCTGCGAGTCTATAAACTGCCTGAAAGAGACTGAAATTGGCTGCTGTTTCTAAGTCTGAAAGTCACACTCTATCACCTTGTCATCTAGATAGTGTCTTTGCTATTGCTTATCATAAAATAAATGCAATATAAAACAAATTTTTGTTTATCCTTTTCCTTTCCAACAAGAAAATTATTTCTTTCAGAGACTCACTTCATCCTGATAATAATCCCAGTGTTATATTCCTCTTCTTTCCTTTGTTATTCCCAGGCTCACCAAATCTTTTTCAGATTCCAGGTTGTTTATTCAAGTAAAATCTATTCCACCAGAATTACTGTGATATACAGTCCTTAAAATTTTACAGTTGATTTGGATTGAATTGATTATATTTATATAAATTAGCATTGAAAAAGATAGTCTAATTATAAATTTTAGAACATCAGTCCTTTTTCATTGATGCAGGCTTTTTAGAAAGGACAGGTAGGAGAGATAAGGAGGCAGTAATGCCCTCTATGTCAGTGACCAGCTGGAGTGCATGGAGCTCTGCCTGAGCATGGACGAGGAGACAACCAAGAGCTTATGGGTCAGGATTAAAGGGAGGACATGGACAGGGAACGGTGGGGACCTGCTAGAGGCCACCTGACCAGGAAGACCAAGTGGATGAGGCCCTCTATAAACAGGGAGGAGCAGACCTCTATTTACCAGCTCTGGTCTTCATGGGGGTCTTTAACTACTCTGACATCTGTTGGAGAGACAACACAGCAATCCTAGAGGGTATGGGCAATCCTAGAAGGTCATGGAATGTGTTGATGATATTTTCCAACAATTTGGGGATTTTGGTGGATAAGAGGATCAATATTAGCTGGCACTGTGCACTTGCAGCCAAAAAGGCAATCTTATCTTTTCTTCTCATCAAAAGCAGTGTGGCCAGCAGGTTTGGGGGGCTGGGTGATTCTGCACCTCTACTCTGCTCTCATGAGACTCCACCTAGAGCACTGCATCCAGCTCTGGGGCCTCCAGCACATGAAGGACATGGACCTGCAAGGAGTGAGTTCAGAGGAGAGACACGAGGATGATCAGAACAGGGTTGGAGTACCTCTCATGTGAAGACAGGCTGAGACAGCTGGGATTGTTCAGATTGGAGAAGAAAAGGCTTTAGGCAGATTTTAGAGCACCTACCAGCACCTAAAGGGAGCTACAAAAGAGCTGGAGAAGGACTTTTTACAAGGGCATGTAGTGATTGGCCAAGGAGTAATGGCTTTAAACTGAAAGAAGCTGATTAAATTAGGTATTAGGAAAACATTCTTTGCAGTGAGGGTGGTGAGGCTCTGCAACAGGTCGCCCAGAGAAGCTTTGAATGCTCCATCCCTGGAAGTGTTCAAGGCCAAGTTAGATGGGGCTTTGAGCTACCTATTCTTGATATAGGTATCTGCTCATGGCAGAGGGGGTGAAGTAGATGATCTTTAATCTCCTTTTCAACCCGAACTGTTCTATACTTCAATGATATGATATGGAATTTCTTGCTGGATTTTTTTTCCCAATAACTTTATTCATTCAAAGCAACTATTGCAAATATATGTATTTGTTTCAGGTGGTAAGAATGCACATATATTGAGTGTCCTAATAAATCTACAGTTAAATATTAGAAGAACTTAACTCATTGACTTGACTTCAGTAACATACCTTCTGCACATGCTTTACGTAGTACAGAAACATCTTGGCCCCTCAAAGTGTAATTGAGAAGTAGGATACAGATTCTAAGGGAATTTTTAGGCACACAGCTCCCAGTAAATTTTAGCAGAAACTTAAAGCTCTGTTTCTGATTAAATGAACAGCAACATCCAGAACAGGATTTGAATGAAAATACAGGGATCAGACAATTTAGAATGTATTCTCTCTGATAATTCTCCTTTTTCTTCTTTAACACAAATGAACAATTGTTTATTCAGTCAAATGTTAGTGGTAACTGAGCATAGAAGATACATATATTTGTACTCATGGTTCTGGTTTTAAATCTGTATGACATTTTGTGAACAATGGTTGTTAATACTATCTTAGATTCCTTTCCCAAGATATAAATTCAGTGGTTTTGATTCAGCTAATGACATTTGGGAAATTAGTCTTAGGTCAACATTGATAGTTTAGCAAATATTCATGACAGTACCACTTTTTGAATTTTCCTTCTCAGAAAATACACCACACTGAAGAAGAGAAAAATACCCAGAGATTCCTCTCTTGCTCACAGGGAATATTCTGTTGCTTTTCTGCAGATATAAGCATTAGGATCAGTTTATACCAACACAGATAACAGCAGACAACATTACTCAATTTGTGCTTGTGGTACTCTTGGGGTAAGTTTCTACATAACAGTAACATCCCACTTCATTGTATGGGTTTTTTTCCCCAAATCTTTGCCACATATTTCTGAGTGATTATTTATCCTGAGATTAGCTCAGTTGGTTAAAGCATGGTGCTTTAATTGGTTAAAGCATGGTGCTACAACACCAAGGTTGTAGGTTTAATCCTTGTAGGGGCCATTCATGGAAGAGTTGGCCTCGACACCTTCCAATATTCTGGGATTCTGTGATTCTAACGTTAAAATTACAAGTGACCAATGAAGGAGTCACAAGTACCATATACAAGTGTTTCTATCTGTGTCTGTATAAGATCTGGTCTGGATCTTGATATAATATGTTTTCACAAAGCTCTGGGCCCAGACAATTTTTGTTAACACTTGAATTACTTGACTTAGACAGAATACTAAGGAAGCAGGCTAGCATTTTCCAGGGTTATATGAAACTTTTGTCAGTGTTGTACCACTATCTCACAGTCACAGTTGTGTGGTAGCCAAAAAGTAGGTATGAGCAATATCTTCAAGTGCCACAGGAAGCCTAATCAAAATAACCCAATTGGTTTTACTTTTTTTTTAGTATAGAGCTGGTGTTAAAATCTGGGTTTTTTTGTGCTGTATGTATATTTAGCAGCTGCACTCTGTCAGTAAAAAGATCTCCTCAGAAGTTGTCCACATGTTTTATAGTTTTGGATCCAAAGTACCAGAAAATGTTCCAGCTGTAAATAATGGAGCTGGAATTCTGTCTGGCAGATAGCTGCCATAAACTGGGTTTGTAAAATACCTTCTACGTTACCTCATACTGGGATTAGAACCTGCTCTTAGCCCTGCATGAAGTTTAACATCTGCTGGGGCTGTATTAATATGCCTGGGCACATGGAAACTTTTGGCCACAGGCTGTCACCCTGCCCACATTACAGGAGGAGCACGTTATGGGTTTGTCTGGAAAGGCACCCCAAACGGGCAGTTGAGACTTGGCACTGAAACACTCAGGCCATCTTGCTTCAACCATGGCCGTGTAATTTAGTGGCACTTTTCTGCAAGGGCTTTATTTCGAGTTCAGGAGGCTCAATGCTGACTGGAATCAGCAAAGCAGTGCAGAAGCACAAATGTTTACTTAAATTGCCAATAAAATGCTTTTTGGATAGCAAATCTTTTTAGCTCGTTAGGTGTAGTCAGTATGATGTGTTTTATTCTGAATTTGTTTAGCTAGAACTCCTGTGAACTAGAGGAATGGAGTTGACTCCTGTGGTTGTTAGTGTATACTAAAATAAAAAGAAATCAGGAAAAAGCCAGTCACAAAAAACCCACCCCATGGCCTCTGCCCCAGCCACTTACAATCCAAGGGCAAAGGCAGTTACAATCTAAGGACAAAACAGAACACACGGAAACTGGAAAAGAAGGCAACAGAGAATAAATGCGAAAGTTTACAAAAGGTGATAAGAAGTGGGGGAGGGGAAAGCCCTATTACTTTCTTAGAGCCACTCAGGAACATATACAACCAACTGCACATCCTGATCTATGTAAGCAACATACCCTGCCTCTTAGCAAAACATAACAGGTTAAGGAACATGCTGTACATACTGGATAAATATGCCTAAGGATGCTTCATATACACTCAGCTTTGACTCAAGACAGAACTTGAACCTATTTGCACTGTCCCTAAACATTACATATATACATATATATATGTATACGAAACTTGAGAGGCCATAATCTCAGTAGTGTATATATATCAAAAAGCAGACCAGAGGAAGACTTATAAGAAGTAATGAAGTAACTTTTCAGGGATCTAGAGTGATTAACAGTGCCCATAGAAGCTTGTTTGAAAGTGTAACATGATCTTGGGAGAAAATAGTATCAAAAATTGACCAAGGGTATGAAATGATCACTTTTGGTAATGACTGGAAGGTTGATTTGTTCCATGGATAAAGTACGAAGAACCAGGAAAGAAAAGGAAAATAGTTAGTCTCTGGAAGATGAGAACTGGTGGAGACATGTTTTGCCCCTTGAAACATGGGGCAAAAATGCAGAAGACAGGTGAAAAAATTGTTAAGGTAACAGAGAGGGAGGATCTTTATTATTTAACCAACACAGAGGTGATAAAAGAGACACAAAAAAAAAAAAAAAGGCATGCAATATCTGCAGAAATTTCAATGATTTTGAGTAAAACATTTCTTTTTTTTAGGTCCTCTGATTTGAAGAACGCTGCAAATATTTACAAAATGCTGAAATTTTTTTAGAGAATTTGGATAATCAGTCATTCTCGTTCTACATTAAAACAGTGCAAAGGTCTACAAACCATTTAGCTCTCACTTCAACTGAAAAAACAGACCATTAACATGACTTAAGTGATGCATAAAATTATGCAAGTCCTTTGCAGAGGGAGAGTTTCACCCTACTTACCTTCCCTTCCTTAGGGAAGGTTAGGTAGTACATTGTATATTTAAATGAATGGTTTAGTTCAAAAATTCTCAGAATAACAACACTACTGGCCATTCTGGGCAGAAACACGAAAGTTTATTTGTGAACTGGTTGTTTGATAATCAAATACCTGCAAGATTTGCTTGTCCTTATAATAATTTAGTAATTTCTGCATAGTGAATGGATGTACAAACCTTCAGACTTCTAGGTCTGTTTCAAGGATGTATTTTATACACCTGTAGGACTTACACATAATGGTGAGTTAGGATTACTTATGTTTTGCAGTGGGGATCCCCAACCTCCTGACTTTGATTTCTTCAAGTTGCATGCAGTCCTTTAGACTGATACCTCTGTTTTTTCCATTGGATGTACTCCTGTAAGTCCCTGAGCAAATCATTATATATGGGCAAAATAACAGAAAAAATTAGTTTTTGGCCTTTTTTGTGCCAATCTAGGACCTGTTTGCCTACTTATACCTCAGTTATAGTTTCAGCTGTTCCATTAATCACATTATTCTGGCAACAAAAAAGAATATCAAATAATTCAGACAGAAAATGACTGTAGAAATACTTGGATGCATTTAACTGTTATAACTGCTCTTCTTTTTTCTATATTATCTTCTGTGTGATTTTGTTACTACTAAATGACAATGAGTGCTGCCTGTTTTCATCTGCATTTCATTGTCTTTTTTCTGTGCAAATCCATGTTAAAGTGAGTTTCAGCATGAATTTGTAATTCTTTTAGGTTGTTTCTGAGAAGTTCAAAATGTAAATTTCATTATTTCAGTGTAAATATAATCTCTTTTCCCACAAAAGAAAAAAATGGGAAAATTAAAATGTTATATTTTACCCTTTTCCCTTTTCCTTTCTCCATTCCAGAAAATAAATTAAAACCTTACACTTTCCCATTTTTCTTTTCACAGGAAAATATGAATGCTCTTCCGTGTAAGTATATGACTTCCAGAAGTTAGAATGGTACCAACATACTCATTTTAATGTGATGCCATCAAATAGGAATCTCTCTTCCTAACTAATAATAGATGTCTCTGATTAAGAACAGGTGGCTATGAGCAAAAAAACTTTTGCAATTATCAGCATTTTAGCTGTAAATGGAACATGGAGAGCGGTGAATTCTACTCCTGGATATTGGGGACTGAATTGCTTATGACTGCTGCCCTCCCCTAAGAATATACCTAGGGTTTTTCTGTTATGTCCCCTTTAGGGCCATGAAAGACAGTAATTAAGCACTTTTACTAGGCCCTCAGTCACTTTTCATATGCAATATGTTCCAGATTCCCAATCATCTTGGTGGTCTTTTGCTATACTCGATACACTTTATGATTAGTGGACTAAAACTGGACTTGGAATCCCAAATGCAGCTTGATAGGTGTTGACACTTGACTAGTGACAATTCCTTGTCTTAAACAGCTGCTCGTGTTTAGCAGTTTAGCCTTCATCACCGCAAGGGAACTCCTTATCCTCCAGAGTCCCACCAAGGCCAGTGGTGCAGAGGACAGTTCCATGTTTCCTCTCGGCACATTCCTCCAGTTGTTTAGGATATCCCAGCAGAAGCATGGGCCGCAGTGTACCAAACATTCCGTCAGGCTGGTGCTACCCACAAAGCTGCAACTTCCAATTGCCTGGCACTCTCGGACACCCTGCTTCTGAAATGCTTCTGAGCATGCTTGGGTGCACACAGGTATGTACAGATTTTCAGGATAAGCAAGCACCCAATGCTATATGCATATTTCCATAGGATGAAAGGCAATTCAGGGAATCTGTATGGAACAGAATCAACTTTGCCTGAGAAAGTATTTATTGTTAGATTACCCATTTGCTTTGTACAGCAACCTACATGAGTGAATGATGGCCCAGCACAGGAAAAGCACTGACACCTCTTATTGCTGGAGTCCTAGAGAAGTCACTACATTATCTCTGTGCCATGTTTGCTGTTATTCCTCCTTCACCTCTTACATAAATTTTATACAAAATACTATCCCTCACCACCAAAAAAAACCCCAAAACAAACAAGATAACCCAAACCAAACAAACACCTCCCCCCCAAAAAAACAACCCAACTTTGACTTCCTCACTCCTCTCTGAAAGCAATATCCCATGTAAAAATGTAGTTTTTGCTGACAAGCTGTGAATATGCACAAAATGCAGAGGAGCTAATATGCTAGATTGGGCATAGAGCAGCTATTTTCTCTTTTTTATGTTGGACGAAAACTCTGTGTCTTCTGATGTCATAATTTCCATTTTCCCTCAAAAGTTTGCTACAATAAATATTTTAAAATTAAGATCGGCTTCACTGAAATAAATTAACCCAGAAACAAATCTCCTTTTGATAATACTACAATATTATGAATGATTGTGAATTGATATATTACTCTGTATAATCTATAGGGCCAGGTGTATAATTAATTTTTAAAAAAAACTAAATTGACTTCTCCATTTTTCCTTGTATTATTTGCCTATATATCAAAGCTTATTCTACCTTTCACTTATTCAAAGTAAGTTTTTAGAATATTTTAAAAATTTCAAAAAAATATTGTTCAGCTGTACTTTGAAATGTTGACTGTTGATTAGTTTTAAATGAAACTGTCATCTCTAACAGTAAATTTTATCATCAAGAACTTTAAGAAAATTTTAAAATGCTCTGATAAAAGGAATTTAAATAAAAATTAAATCTTCTGATAGCTTATCTCTGTTTTCCTAGGAATAATCAGTACATGTGTGTCATCCATTCAGATTTTTTCCTCTTTGAAAACTGGCTTCACAATAATATTGAATAATTAAAATCATAAATTCTTACACATTTTCTATGAAATTACATCAGAGTAGGAAAAGAATAACATTCAGATATATGTTTGTATTTACAGGCTATGTGGTTTTGCTCTACGACAAAAACAAATATCAAGCTGGTTCTGTTATTCATAACTAATGCTTCAAGCTATACCTAAATTGATAAAATAACTGGGGATTTTAGGAAAGGCGGAATTTCTATATATATATGGCATTTTTATAAGAAAGTTTAATGAGAAAGTCACTTTTTTACTTCATGTCAATCACTCTAATTTATTTAGCAAGCAGAAATGAACCTGGTCTTTTAAGAAATCCTTTCATATTCCCTCTGCTGGACTTTTAATAGTTGTTGAATTGATGAAGGCCACTCAAGGAGCTTGTAATCAGTCTTGCAAATTTCTAGCAGAGTGTAACTCTAATAAGCTCAGATTTTCATCTTAAATCAAATTTTTTCCATACAGTTTCAAAATCTCCAAGGAAAGTTTCTAGCACAATCAGTTCTAAATAAATTATGAAACACCTGGCAGTCTAATGAGGAAATTAAAGCATAAGACAGAAAATCTGTAATTTTGCAATTATTGAAATGGCAACTTCAGTGCCATAGGTGGCATAAAGTAAAAATATGCAGGAAAGGAGATGAAGCCTTAGAAAGATTTGGTTTTCATTTATTTTATGCATATTGAAATAAGATAGAATTAAACAATATACCTGATAACTAAACATATTGGTAAATATTGCTTGGTGATGAAATGTGTCACTTTGCTTGATTCCTTTGCTGAATTCCAGGGAAATCTTGAGGCATCATTTTTTAAAAAAATTTTATTACCTATTTTAAAGGTTCTTGTCCATTTGCATTTGGCACTAAGAAGTGTTGGCAGCAGAGTGCTGCAGAGGTGGCCCCTGTGAGAAGAGACTTTGGGCTGCCTCATGCCAGGGACAGTCATTCCAGAGGGCTCCAAAAGGACCCACCACTAACGAAAGCTGAGCCATCAGCAATTCTGGTGTCACTTCTGACAAAAGATATTTAAAAAATTTAGCTTAGCAGCTTGGAGAAAGAAGTGAGAAAAAGGTTAGAGGAACAGCTCTGCAGACACCAAGGTCAGTGTGGAAGGAGGGGCAGGAGGTGCTCCAGGCACCAGAGCTGAGATTGCCCTACAGCCCATGGTGCAGCCCATGGTGAGGCAACTGTGCCCCTTCAGCCCATGGAGAACCACAGGTATCTCATACCCACCTGCAGCCTGTGCTGGATCTCACACAGGAGCAGGTGAATGTGCCCTGAAGGAAGCTGCAGCTCCTGAGAGCATGTGAAGGAGATGAAGTGTTTTAAACTCACCCCATTCTCCATCTCTCTGTGGCAGTAGGAGATAAGAAGTAGGAATATACCCTATAGACAGAAATACACCCTGTAGACAGAAAAAAGCTTTTATTCAGCTTTTTGTTTCCTGTAAACCTAGTTTAGATATGTGAGGGTGTCTGGCTATTTGCATAATTAGATAAAAATTTATGTTTCTATACGATCCAGAATCAACCCAAATTTTCTAGTATAGTCAGCCAAGTACTAAAATCAGTCTCAAGCCATATGGGGTTGAATTTTCTTTAATGTCTTTGTATATACTATCAATGGTACTCAGGGAATTTGGCTTATCGGAGCATTGGATTGGATCTATTTTTGGATGACTTTCATAGTATTTTTAAATAGTAGCCTATATTTAAATATAAAACAACAAAGTGAAGAGCAGGTTGAATTTAATGATTTCCTGGGGCCCCATCTAATCTGAATTATTCTATGATTCTGAGATTTTGAAAAATTGACAGATGGAAAGAAAAGAACTCATAGATCATAGGCCTGTAAAGCCTGTAAGGGATGCAGATTGTCAGGTGCATAAATTCTGAATGTGAAAGCCAGCTGCAGAGGTTTGCAGTAACTCCAATTCTTCATGGCTGAGGATGCGGGGATTCTGCTACTCGCCATTGAAAAAGGTTGAGAACAGATCTAAGGTAACCTCCTGAGTGATGACCTAATCTCTTTTTGTTCTTTGCTATTGATGGTACCTTAACAATTTTTACTGTGGGCAAGACAATGTCATCAATTTTTAAGCAGAAGTCCTCATTAATATAAATGGGTTTCTCAACTTAGCAGGAGATAAGACCCTGAGTTTTTATGCTGCCTTCACTATCTTTTTTCCTTCCTTTTTTTTTTTTTCATCCTAAACAGAATGGAATTTTTTTACCTAATATTCTACTTCCACTTACTTGTTTTGCGTTACCCAATAACTTGATTAATCTCAAATCCTTCACCTTGATAGTTTTAACCAGCCTCCCTGAAGTAGAAGTGCACTGAAATCTCTGCTCATGGACTCTTCCTCCTTCTTTTCCTTCCCTTCCAAGATTTAATTCTCTGTTTTGTTCTCTGCTCATTTCTTCAAAAGAATGTGTAGTAGAAATAGTTGATTTCCACTAATCATGGAATTGAACTCTTGTCCAAGTTACTGGAATATTCTTTATCATAGATAAATAAAGCCTTCCATATTAGTAAACCTAAATATATTTACTTGTATTATTATTTGCATATTTCCATTGTATTTACACCCTGTATGTAGCAGAATGCACAAATAAGTTGGAAAATCTCTAATCAATATAATAGAAAAGAATTTTAAAATACTAGTAATAATTCTGCTGAAGAAGTTATTTACCACAACAGTAGAACACTAAAAGAAATTATTTAGCAGAAATGAGAAAGTATGTCACTTTATGGAACCTCTTCATGTGCACTGAAAGCATAAAGATTGTATTACAAACATGTTTTGACTTCTTAATGAAGCTTTACAAGAGTATTCAAGGCATTTGAATTAATGCTTAAGATAAATGCTTATTATAACATTCAAAAATATACTAATTCTCACACCAGCCTGTTCTGTGATTCTACTCTCACCACTTCCATCTGTCCATATACTCACCATACCCATTGTCCCTCCCCTGGTAATCATCCATTTTACCATATAATGTCATTTCCTTGTTCAATCATTTTCTTATAATTGTGCACAAATTAGTGAAAAAATATTAGACAATCTGACTTTCAGCTGACATTCAGCCTATAACTACTATGCTTATGTAAACAAAGATTGTTCAGAAGCTTAGAAATGGAGTATGTATTAATTACATTTACATCAGGGCAGATATTTCTTGCAACCAGGCAACCAACTGTCAAAATGTCTCATTCCATTTCCAAAATAAGGGAGGTGCTAAGTCTTCTCATTTAAAGATCTTCAGGAAGGATTTTGTATTCCACTTTAAAAATTTGCAGGACCTTGCTGCTCTTTTGGAGATTGGACAGCTGACAAATGCTGTTCTCAGAGTTGAAGGGATGACCTTGACTGCATCTTTCATCAGTCCCATGTGCCATAAGTTAGGAATGATTGGTGATCTCAAAAATCTACAGCTTCATGGAGCAAGTCCCTCAGTGGAGCAGCATGACAGTGAGAGTTGTGCTTTAGCTGCTCAGTGGCTGTCCTGTTCTAAGTGGAAATCTGCATTGACGTAAATGGGTATTTCTGACCACTAATCAATAAAAATATCTGGCCTTCAGTCTTCTCTCTGTTTTCACAGTGTTTATTTTTTACTTTCTCCTGGCAGATATATATTGATTTGTCTTCTGCCACTGGTCTCCTGTTTTGAGGTGACATCACCAGTTTCCCTCTATGTCTAATATTCCCTTCATTTTCTTTTTTTTATCCTATATTAGTCCTTTGCAAATTGGTGTTAGTTTTTCCAGAACTAGTTAAAATTTTATTTAAATAGATTGGAGTTAAAAAAATTCAGTTTTACAAGTCAAACTCTCATACATTTCAGATTTTATTTTTCTTCATTGTAAAATATTATTCCCTATTGTCTAATTTGCAATATTGCTTTTCCGGTTTATTTTGTTTCATTTATCAGTAACAAATTTATACATAAGCTGGACACCAGTGTTTTCTGAATGATGCTTTGAAGAAGGATTCTTCATCTTCGTAGAAAAGTACTAATAAAGGGATCAAAAATTAAATAAAAATCAATTTCTTCATTGTGATCTAAAAAAAAAATAGATTTAGTGGGTTCTTATCAGTCTTTTCATTAATACAATAAGGTTTTCATGAAAAGGGGATACAACATCATGGATTTTACTCAGTGCCTGGTTCTCAAATCAGATCTGAAAACTGATTTTTAACATTGGACAGTAGCATGTCTGGACTTTCCAGGGAACAAGTGGAGACATTCCATGTGGTAGAGGACAGAGACACAACCTCTTATCCTGTCCTTGAGCAGTAACTGTTAAAACATGACAAGAAGCCTAACAAGCAACTCCCAAGTTTGTAACTGCTGGTTGTTCAAGTCTTCCAGCATGGCTGAAGTATGAGATTTGATCCTGGGAGTTATCAAAGAACTGCACTAGGCACCAACTCAGTTTGTAAGATTTTGTTTCTTCACAAGTACAAAACAGCTCATATTATCAGCACTTGGAGATAGGGATTCCACAGCATTGAAATCTGGTAAGTACAACTCACAGATTACATGAAGACAATTTGTCTAAAATACTGTCAATAGATAACTCAGAATTAATACATATGTATATATTGTTCTCACATTATTTAAAAGATGTCATATGTTATTTCAATAAATCTAAAGTTTTAAAACTGCTGATCAAAGTCTACGATTGAAACTGGTGATAAAAAAATTACAAACAAATAAAAGACACTCTTTTAAATAGTTGTGTTTCTTTCAGGTACCAGGGAGACAAGACTATTTTAAGAGTGCATTCAATTAGCTTATATGGTGCCCAAAAACCCTGAAATTTAATTAAAATATTATTTTTCAAACAATTAGTATAATTAATATCCATTAACTTTAATTATCTAAAATGCATTTAATGTTTTGAATGGCATAAGATATCTATCCTAGCAGGACACAAAACTACTTCTGAGTGCCCATTTCTCTATCCTGACTGCAAAGACCAGAGTGATTCTCTTAAATGCTTTAATTTACTGTAGACGTTTCCTTTCTTTTCGTAAGAAATTGGTATTATAAAGAAGAATATATTTCTCATATTGCTTACTTTTCATTCTTTACCCTTATTAACATCAACACTTTGAAACCTTGTAGGAAACAGTGGCATGAATTACACAGTTTTAGAAACTCCAGTAGGGATAAGCATGTCAGTTAAATTAAAGCTGAGATGACCATTTCAATTTCTGGTTTCTGCATGAGACACTGGCAAACCTGCCCTCCATATTGCACATCAATTAGAAACTAAGGGTTAGCAAGATGATCCCTTCCTTTCTTTCAGCACACTACATTGAAAATAAAAGCCAGCTTCAAAATAAAACGATCCTCCAAAATATATCCATCTTTATGCTGATTTCTATTTTACAGAACTTCATAATATCCTTATATTGTCAGCAAGGAAGAATGTATGCCCTTATAAAACTTAATCATCACAAAATGAAAAAAAATCATTTCTCCTCACTATTTCATTGTTTTACAGGGTTATTCCCAATGCAATACTTCTGCTGAAGAAAAAAAGAGTGTATTTATGGAATAGCAATGCCACCTGCTTCTATTTGCATATGTAGATTTCTTGCAATGGATGCTACTCTTCATTTACAAATCCCTCTCTGTGGGAGATTTCTCCTTACATGAAACACTGTAATATTGCTATGATGGAAGTTAAAGATTAATTTGATAAGGTGTCATGATCAAAAAAAATTTTGCATAAAATTTTAAAATAAACCTAAATCTCTATATACAAGGGGTTTTATGTTTTTAGTTTTTTGGGTTTTTGTTTGTTTTTGTTGAGAAGTCTTAAAAATAAAGAAATTTATTTCTCAGGTTGTTTCATCCTATTGGTGTGCTTTCATGCTAAAGAAACTGTTTAAAATAGAAACTAAGACAAGATTTTTATACGTTGCTGACCATTATGTGTTTTTTTTAAAGAGGAAACTCATTACAGAATTTGAAAAGGTAAGAAGACGACTCAATATACAGCATGGGGAACATAAATTCATAATGGTCTGGAATCCAAGGGTAGTATATTCAGACTGTCATGCAGTTAATGAAGAAACCATTAGTCTAAAAGCCAGAGTAGAATCTACTGTTGGGCATATATTCAAAGGAACAAAAAATGAGTTATCTTGAAATAGTATTTCAGAGCTAGAGAGCTTGTCAAACTGCACTATATTAGTGCTGATAGAAGCACATGTGATATATATGGTATCCAAATTGCTTTGTAAAGCACTGCTTGACCTAAGGTGGCTAAGTTACACTAGATGTGAAAGAAAACTGCAGAAGGAGGCTATGTGTAAAACCAACATATTTCTAGCTTTGTCTCCTCATTCAATCCGTCTGAACTGGGAATGTGATTGCCTAATTCTCTCTGTATTGATGGTGGGAATTCACCTCTTTCCTTTCCTTGAACCTCAGTGGAGAGCTGAGGGAAGTAACTTACCTCTGAACTTAGCTGCTTCAATACCTTTTAAGAAACCTGCCAGAAATGATTATCTTCTATTTCTATTCTCTGCCTGCAGAGACACCACAAGATTACTCTAACTCTGATTAAAACTGAACAGTTTCCACCAGTCTTTGAATAGCCACAAGAGCTGGGTAATGTACAATTTACATACTAATTAATAAATATACTTTAAAAAAATAAGTGGTTTTTTCCTTTTCCCAGATGATGACTTTACTGGAACTAATGCAAACAGCAGAAGAACATGTAGAAATACAGTGCAGTCAGTGTTAAAATTGTACAGGTTTTTCAACTGCCATAGTCCAGTCTGGATTCCAAAATAAGTTTTCAACAAATAGATTACTATTTCTAGTATTATATTTCAGCTTTCAGCTAAGAATCTTTTCTATGTTAAAAAAAAACCATTCATTTGCAGCTATGAAGTTTTTTTCCAGTATCGGATTTCACCATAATCTGTGGCAGAGTCTCTGATCTAGCACCAATGAGGGGTTTTAAGACAAATCATATAAAAACAGTATCATAAAACAGTTTGGCTTGGAAGGGATATTTAGAAGTCATTTAGTTCAACCCCACTGCAATAAGCAAGAGCATCTTCATCTAGACCAGCTTTCTCAAAGTCCTGTCCAACCTGACCTTGAATGTTTCCAGGGATAGGACAATCTGCCACTCTCTGGACAATCTGTTCCAAGGTATTATCACCCTCATTGTAAAAGACTTCTTCCTTATATCTAGGCTAAATCCATCTCTTCTAGTTTAAAGCCATCCCCCCTTGTCCCATCACTGCATGCCATTGTCAAAAATTCCTGTTCAGCTTTCTTTTAGACCCCTTTAAGAACTGAAAGGTCACAGAAAGTTTTCCCTGGAGCCTGCTCTTCTCCAGGCTGAACAATCCCCAATTCTCCCAGCCTGTTCTCACAGGAGAGATGTTACAATCCTCTGATCATGTTCATGACCTTCCTCTGGACATGATCCAACAAGTTCGTGTCTTTCATGTGTGGAGTGGTGACCTAATTGAGGCTTTCCTGCAGGGATTCTACAACAAAGATGGAGAGGGACATTTTGCAAGGGTATATACTGACAAGACTAGGAGGAATGGCTTCAAAACGAGAGTAGGTTAAGATTAGATATCAGGAGGAAACTCTTTACTGTGAGTGTGGTAAGGCCCTGGCACAGGTTGTCCAGAGAAGCTGTGGATGCCTCATCCCTGGAAATGTTCAAGGCCAGGTTCAATGGGGCTTTGAGCAACCTGGACTGGCAAAAGGTGTCCCTGCCCACAGCAGGGGGCTTGGAATAGTTGATCTTTTTCTCTTCCAATCCAGGCCATTCTATGGTCATATAATTATATATAATTTTTTATAGTTTTATAATTCAATATATGTATCAGTTTATAAAAAGCAGATAGTAGAGCTGTCAAAAAGTATGATGTACAGGATAATAACTGAGAAAAATAAGAATGAATCTAAAAACTGCTGTGGCCTCAGTATTTTATTTGATAGTTTTATCCAAAGAATTAAATATCACAAGTATGCATAGAGACTGGAAGACTGAATCACACGAAATCTACAGAGGTTCTGTTCTCATGCACAATATTTTTTGTCCTTTTTTGTAGACTGCTGTGTCTTTTCTTCCCACAGAAGTGTATAACTGAGCAACAGTGGGCAAACTGTTGATTTACAGGCTTTGGTGGAGACACCCTGACTAGGTGAAACTCATGCAAGGAGATTGACTATTCCTTGAGATGGAATGTGAGAAATTCCTGGAGGACTATTCCTTGTTAAGCAAGTGCTGGCTGACTGTGAAACACTGCAGGTTTGACGTGAAGTCAGTACTTACCATGAAGAGTATTGTTCCTAGAGACTGAGGGGTTCTGTAGAATATGTTAAAGCAAACAAAATAAAAACCTGCTGAAAGTTTCTGAACTGAAATCAAACTCAGAAGAAGGGATTTTGCAAGATTTTTCAAAATCTGTGGAAGTTTCTGTCTCCATAGATTAGTCAAAAATAGGCTGAAATATATAAGGGTTTGAGAGGACTTTATCTGAAGTGGTTCTTCATTCATTACTGTCAACATGTAATGCCTAAGGACCTGTATAAAGAAGAGAAGTTCTGATCACACTGATTGCTTACTTCACTACATTTCTCCTTTTTTTTCCAACTTTTTAAGGTTTTACATCTCTAAGTGTTATGTCCATGGTTCTTTCTTTGTGGTCAAATATACAAAAAAAATGCAGAACGACAAAATTGGGAATTAAAATAATAAACAGTGTTGCAAGGGAATTAAATATAAATCATGACAGGCTACTTAAATATATAAAAAGCCAAGAGCTCTGTCAGGAATTACTTGAGCCATTAAGAGATGAGTGGGAAGCTAGTGACAGATACTGTAGCTGACAGCCTGAAAGAATTCTTAGCTTCATTTTTCATGCAAATAAATGGAGGGTCAAACCCCAGAGAGTAAGGAATGGTAAATTTTCCTATGTAATAAATTAAAAGTGTGGAACAGGGAAAGATTAGAGGCTTCATATCTGAGAGTTCGAAGTGTTGTATTAAATATGGTTAAGGTATTGAACCTTATGTACCTTATAGTTCTGAATGATGATGGAAGTAGCAGGGGATCTAGGAAAGGCACCATACAGAATTTTGAAAGTCTGTAAACAGATATGGAATGTAGGAAGTAGAATTTCTCTTCCTCTTGGTCATTCTGACCAGAACTTGTAATGGACACCATCATCTGCACTTACTAGAGGACAGAAATCGGCTTGTTGAGGAAAAAAAGGGTTTGAAGATAATAAAGCCAAAAGTCTGAAAAGAAATAGGGAAGGTCTCTCTACTATCCAGAGCATCCCTCCAGCTGTGGCTCCAAAAGACCTGCCTGTAGACTTTTTCCCTCCCTCTTCAAGTCATTTACTACTGAGTCTCCTCTGTTGCTGTGAAATTCTGCACTGATGGTTAGAGCAGTGTGTATTTGGAATTGTTTCTCTCCCAGCTTAATGGAATAATACAGAACTACATGAAATAAAATAAAAAATGCTTAAGAGCAACAAATCTCCTGATGTGGACTAGAGAAGTCTTGGAGGGATTGTGTGAGTGTTCTTAACATGCACTCTATAGTCCCACAGCAGGCTACATTTGGAGTTTGCACTGGGGACTGAAGAATTCTGAGAGCCACAGTGCTTCCACCACCACTCTACTCTCTCTCACGGCAGTTTTTATTGCTCCCTGTGTATCTCATCACACCACTTTCGCCTATCCATTTGTCCTAGCTATACCAGCTCAAAGGAGCTGCTTAAAAGGATGCTCCATAACATTCAGCTCTGTCACTGATTTCAGGTGGGACATGAGATATGGTTAGGAAGTATGCAGAAAGGAGATTGTTTTATCTTGTTTACTTTTTCCTACTTCATACTGTTTTCTTAGGCAAACTCTTATAAAAATCCCAGGGAATTTTTGTTTGAATAGTTTTCTAAACTGAGCTATTTTCAATTTTAAAAAAGCTTTCTCTTATATGTTATAGTCTTAGTGCAAGCTTGAGATGCTCCTGGGATGACATGTAATGTTTTTGCCTAGAGGTCTTTCAGCCAATATGCATATTTTACCTGTTTCTTACTAAGGAAATATTTATATTGCTTCTTTGGGTTTTGCCCCGAAATTTTTTTCTTTTGTTTTCCTTTTACGTATTGTGTTTTATATTTAACTATGTCAGCCACTGTGGCATTTGTCCTTAAGTACCACAAATGTTTATCTGAATGTGTCGTGGCCCATTATTTACATGGCTGGATTTATACTGAAAGATACCCGGATAGACAATATTTATTTCAGCATTTCTAAAGTAGGGTAATAAAGCTGAGAAGCAAAAACCACAGGTCTCAGCAGTGCAAACATCTGAGCTCCATTTTCAGCATATGAGTTTTCCAACTTCCTTTGTAGCATTACATATCTGCTTAAACATCTGTTGAACTCATTGCAGAACTACTGCTTCATTCTCTAATAATGTTGATATTTATTTTAATTTTTGTTTGTTTCTTATGGCTTTTGATAATATACTTCCAATTTTCTATAAAACTGTCTTCTAATTCCATATTGCTGTAAAAAATGATGATTTTTCTAACCATATGGGACACTTACTACAGGTCTTTAAATATTTTAATGTTATTAATCTAATTCATAATGTGTTTAATAATGTAATTCTGATTAAAAAAAACTCTCTGGTTAAAAATAATTGAAAACACAGTGGGGACCTTTTAAAGGAATTGTCTTAATTAAAAAATCAGACATGACAGTGAATTTCTGTTCATTTATTTTGCACTCTCTGGATTATAAAAGTCCCTTGGTTTTCAGTCTGGTAATATTAAATTGAACTCAAAACAAATTGTGAGAATGCATGTTTTGTATTGATTAACTTACTAAAGAAAATAGTTTCATCCCTAGAGAATATGTACAGCCTCATGTCCTTATTTCCACGCTTTCCAGGGTTCCATGCCTCTTCCTATTCTTTCAGTTTTAGAACAGTGCACTGCCTTCTAAGAACATACATTTTATACATTTTTCCTTCCTCCCTACATGCATTAAAATAATTTGGGAAAAATATTTTAACAAAATCTTTACCTAGCACAAATAACTGATATAATATGTAAATATACTTATTTCATGCATCAATGATTTCATTATTCCAGTTCTTTTACTGGGCAATCTGGGAGGGCAAGTAAAACCAAAGTTCTCTCTCTGGAAAAACTGTAGACCAGCTTGTCTTTCAGTTAACAAAACATCTCACAGTACAGTTCCATCCATGTCTAAAACGTAAAACAAATCAATGCTATATACATAAATGAGAAATGTTGTTTCTCAAGGTACAACTAGGAATAACTGCCTCATAGTAATATGTTTTTCTGGGAGGAGCTATTTGTTTTTCTTTTAGGGGAAATCAACATTTTGAAGGAAAAAGTATGCATTTCTCTCATTTCTCTGAAACAGGAACATAGGAAGTTCTGCCTATGTGAAAGGAAAAGGTTTTTGGTTTTTTTTCCCCAGAGAGATTGTGGAGTCTCCATCACTGAAGATATTAAAAAAAAGATTGAACATGGTCCTAGACAACCAGCTTTAGCAGGAGGTTGGACAAGATGACCATCAGAGGTACCTTCCAGCCCTGACAATTCTATGTTCCCATTAAATGTTTATGGTCTGAAACTACAAAAGACTTTCAGGTTTAGACTTATCATGGGTAATTCTTGAAAGTACATTGGTTTTCAACCCTGTGTGGGAATGAGTTTTTCTATCCAAACTATTTATATGTGAGAAACTGCTCTTTAAAGCAAAATTAATTAAAATATATTTTATATTAACTTTATTTGAAGAAAAGGAGAAAAATAGGAAATAGGTGCCCCTGTCTGCTTTAAACTGATTTCTTTTTTCTAGATTTGTTTTCTAGTGTAGTGCAGTCTGTGTAAGATCACAGAATCACAGAATGTCCTGGGTTGGAAGAGACAAGTAAGATCATTCAGTTCCAAGCCCCTTGACGTGGACAGCTGTTGCTGTTGAGCCACTAGCAGAGAGAAAAGACTCTCCAGAAGTTGTGTCCATCAAAGAGATTTTTTTTTTTTTAATTTTTTCNTTTTCTTTTAGGGGAAATCAACATTTTGAAGGAAAAAGTATGCATTTCTCTCATTTCTCTGAAACAGGAACATAGGAAGTTCTGCCTATGTGAAAGGAAAAGGTTTTTGGTTTTTTTTCCCCAGAGAGATTGTGGAGTCTCCATCACTGAAGATATTAAAAAAAAGATTGAACATGGTCCTAGACAACCAGCTTTAGCAGGAGGTTGGACAAGATGACCATCAGAGGTACCTTCCAGCCCTGACAATTCTATGTTCCCATTAAATGTTTATGGTCTGAAACTACAAAAGACTTTCAGGTTTAGACTTATCATGGGTAATTCTTGAAAGTACATTGGTTTTCAACCCTGTGTGGGAATGAGTTTTTCTATCCAAACTATTTATATGTGAGAAACTGCTCTTTAAAGCAAAATTAATTAAAATATATTTTATATTAACTTTATTTGAAGAAAAGGNTTTAAAAACATCCAAACTTTATCTTTGTTTATAAAAACACAAGAAAATTCTCACGGGAAAGGTCTGTGCCAGCCACAGACAGCAACACTTTTCATTGGACCAGGTTGTTCAGAGACCCATCCAGCCTGGCCTTGAACACTTCCAGGGTTGGGGCTTCCACAGCTTCTCTAGGCAACCTCTCCCTTGTGCCTCACCACCCTCAGAGTAAAGAATTTCTTCCTAATATCTAATCTAAACCTTCTCTCATTCAGTTTGAAGGCATTCATCCTTATTCTGTCACTACATGCCCTTGTAAAAAGTCCCTCTGACAAGCACCACATCACTGTCTGTTCAGTGTAGCCTGAATTATCAAATATGCTATTAAAAATCAATACCCAGTAGATGGGAAATCTACCCAAAAATGCAGTGAAATATAAACAAAGTGTGAGATCTGAAATACATTAAATGGGATGAAACCAACAAATTGATCTATAGCAGTTCTAATTGCTTTGTTGGAGAGAGCTGGAAATATTTCCTAAATATCTGGTTTATAGTCAAGGGAATCTTTGAGTTTTTTGTCAGACAGTAAGGGGTAGGCAACCGAAAAGCCATGAAGATGAATCCCTGATGTGTAACTTCCAGTGAAGTTTTGTGTACTCAGTGTTTTGAGAATGCCAGCTCCTTCAACTTTGGCTAAGTGGTTGAAATGAGGAAAGGGCCATCTTGTTCATTATCAGATCAGTATGTCTTATGAATTAATCTACACTGAAAAGATATTAAATGTGGCCCTGTATCACCTGAGGAGAATGCCCCTCTGCGCTCTCAAATGTTGTTCTTAGTCATGATTTCATTAAGAAAAATGTGTTTAAGAAAAACATCCTTTTCTTATGGTGATTCTCCAAGACAACTTTTCAAATCAGTAGGAACAGCTGATACTGAATGTCATGTTTCAGTTTTGCTACAAATATTCAAGATAAGCAAGACTAGGGTAGGGAGGAATAAATGACAATGAAATTATGAAAATAGGGAGAACTTGTCATGCTGATTACTTTGATTCATTCCACCACAACAGCAGCAGAGATTATTCATAGATGCCAGTTGGAATCCATTTATGCATGCTTTTGAGTACTCATCTAAATCATAAACAGCTTAATATGCTTCATATGGTTCATTGCTTAAAATCTGAATACACTTTTTGAAAAAAGTCCTGTTATTGTGATGCACCCTAACTGAATGGTATTCTGAAGTTTTCTATCAAACTTCTTTTTGTAGTATTAAATGCTTCCCAGTAATGATTGTGACTAATATTGTCACAATACCAATCTTTTCTGTCAATCTCAGTAACATGAATGAAGAATATAGAATGTCTAAGGATAATTGCTGATGTTAGTCAAAAACATAATAAAGGCTTTGAAAGGGTAATATATTTGAGAATTGTCAGAAAAAATATATGAATATTTAGTTCTTTCAATAAGTTAATTAAAAAAGAGCTGTCACGCATCTCACCTTAAAAAAAGACATTGCTTTATTCCAGATTATTCCTGCCTTGTCATTTCAAAGAAGATGATAAGGCAATAAAGTTGATCTGATGAAATACCAAGTTGTTATCCTTTTGTCTCTGATACTGTATTTCATGGCATACAATAATTTATATCCAGTGACTTCTGCAGTCATATGTCATTCAGAATTATACATCAAACAAGGCTGCACTCTGCCTCAATGCATAGTTGCAAATTATGATGAGATTCAGTATTATATTTTGATGTTTATAAATCAGAGTCCCTGTTGTTGTGTCCTTCCGGATTTGTTGTTGTGTC
>VZRM01005543.1:149926-175219 GCA_013397955.1 Grantiella picta
CCCCCCGAAATATAAAACACTTGAGAATTTTGCAGATCACAACTTCACCAAATAAATAATTAGATAGGATGAGAATAAAGGCCAGACTTTTCAGACTGGACTTTGGGGGCTGGTTTATTTTGTTTAACTTAGCATTGCAAGAAAACACTGGTCCAACAATAGCCAAAAAAGATCAAATCTTGACTTTGGGTAGGCAGCCCTCCAAGAATATTTCTATCTTCCTGTCTAATACAACCTAGATCAGAATGCAAAAAAAAAAAAAAATTCATGTTAATAAAATGAGGAGGGGCAGATGTGGTTTCTGAAGGATTGTCATGCACCTGTAAAGTCAATGTGTTTGTTTTTCTGAAACTCATTTTAATTTTCCCTTTCTTTCTCTCCTTCTCTCTCTCTTTAATTATTTTATTCTTGTAAACATTTTCAAAGCTGCCATAGGATCTTTTTTCTCTTCTTACTTTCTCCAGGCCTTTTCAGTGCTGTCTGCTCTAGGAGACAATATATTGGTGGCAATAATACTGAAGTACTGGAGTGCTCACACTGACAGTCCTGTAAACTCTGCATGGGTGGAAATCGACTTCTGCCTAAAGCCCCCTTGACTTCACGGACAACAAATATGAAATATGCTAAGCAAAACAGAAGTATTGCCAGTGTGAAACATTTCCTTAGGCATTCTGAAAAGTTAGGGCAAAACCTGGTGTGTGAGCTTCATTTGTAATAAAAGAGGCTCATAACCTTTCTTTTCTAGATCCGTGTTAATAGAGGATAAGATGAATTCAGTTGTTGGAAAATAAGGAGAAAAGAGGCCTGGTGTTCGAGCAAGACTGCTGCAAACTAAGCAGGCCTTCCAGGCCTGGAATGTTCTGTGGGAAAGGCACCAGGGAGTGCAGCTGTGCCCTTGAACATACAGTGAGGAATGTACCAAGAAGATACTTGCGATTAAGGAGAATGAAGGAGTAACTCTGAATGTGTGAGAATGGAATGCTGTAGAAGTAAACTATAACCTGTGTAATTAACCAGTAGATTAGTGATCTAAACTTAGAAGCACTGTAACACTATATAAGCTGCGCACGCCGTGAAATAAATGGAGCTTGCTTAAAACTCATACTGAGCTGTCGCAAACTCACTCTCGCCTCGCATTATTCAATCACCCCTGCATTTCTTTATTGCATGGCATTTCTAGCCCCGGGCTTGTATAAAATTATGTTGCTTTCAGTACTTTGAAGTTCTGAGAATCAAAAAGAGCAAACTATATGATGGCTTGGTTACATACAAATTCTTGAAAAGGTGTCATGCCATGGCAAACAGTAACATATTTTTACAGTACTAATTTTTCATTAACTATGACAGGCTCTCTTACACCACTTGAAGATTTGAAGAAAAAGCAGATTCACATCCTTGCAAAAATGTACTGTGGTTGTAAGAGTAATTTTAAATACACCTGCTAGTACATATAGCTTTTTCTCGATGTTATTACACTGCTGTAATTATCACTTGTCTTTAAAAGGGAATATAATAGACTTTCCCAACATTTCTTTCTATAACTGAATTTGGTATTAAACCTCTTTTAATGAGACACTAGAACTTCAGTAATTTTCCTAAGACCTTGAAAGTGGTATCATTCTTATAAACTGAGTACACAAAAATCTTAATAGAGAACAGCAGCAAGAAAATTGCTAGATTTGAAAGAAAAAGCACCCAACTATTAGATAAAATCACATTTTAGACCACTTGCTGTGTTTCTGTGGTGTAGCACAAACTTTCTATACAAAGAAACCATAATAAAAAGCTTTAAACACCAGGAAAGGAAAGCTCCAGTTCAAATAGAAAAATAGCTTAATAGCTTTCCTGGTTATAATTAAAAGGAGGTTTGTTCAACTCACTGTCCACAGTCCATGTAATTAGCACCTGAAATAACATTTCAGTGCAATTGAACTGCATAAAAACTTCTTTACCCTGATAATAAACAAGGTTAAATGTAATCTCTTTAGCACAGAAAAATTACTGTTTAAATTCCTCCCTAGTAGGATTGAATCAAATAAAAAAAACTAATCATCAATAGAAGCATTTATTTTATATGTACTTATTACCATGTAAAACAAAAAAAAAAAAAAAACTTTTACATATTCCATAGGAACTTTTGTAATCACATCTAGTAAACTATGTTTTAAATAATAATTTTTCCCCATTATCTGGATAAAAAGATATGACCATGGACTGCGATGATAGTTCATTAAAGCTATCTTTAACATGATTTCTATGACAATTAAAAAAAAATTGTAACATTTTGTCAAATAAAAGCTAAGTTTGATTTTTTTCTAGGATACTGTGTCTTTGTGTGCAGTTTTCAACACGCATGCAAATAAATCGTCCTAAAAGTCTGACTAGCACTGTTTGTGTGTTGGTAAAGATACCCGTAGGATCTTCCCTTGATCAAAGTCAGGTCCTCAAAACTTTAAAGAACTAAATGCAAATTTCTAAACTGGGGGTTTTAATCTTTAATACCTAAACCTTTACATGAACTGTGGGACACTGAGTAGGTCTTCAGGCAGAGTGGGAGGTTTCTGTGTACTCATGAACTACAGACAGTATTTCTAAAAGATAGAAGTTTTCACAAAAAAACCCCTTTTGGATTTAATTCCATTATTTCCTCCATTTCTTCTATTTCAATTGAGCCTCATAATCGTGGTGGGGCATCCCTTCCACCTGCTCCTCAAGCCTGCTCTATGACCTCAGGAATTCCCATTAGGCTTTGGCCTTGGCCTTTGTGTAATGCATTGGGCAGTGAAGCATCTCTTGACCATACCAGGAACTCTTGCATGGCTAAGGTAGGGGTGGCACTGTCCATACCAGGAGCTCCTGGAATGGGAGGAGAGAGGTGGGAGAAGATAGATAATTCATCATCCTCTACAACCTTGGAAAAATACTTACCTGAATTGCAGCCTGAGTGGAATGGTGCCATTGTTACTGGACTTTTGAAAAATTCCATAATTACTGACTTGCATTGTGGACAGGATGGAAATTGACTAATGACTAAAGCAAATCATTTCATGACCCTATAAACACCAGTCCTAAGCAAGGCATTTTGATCTCTCCTGGCCCTCAGCAGGCTGCAACCATTATCTCCCTCTTAGTGGGATAAATCTCAGACCTTGCAAACCTTCACATATGTGATCAAGAGAGGACCCTTGCCAAGGGCTGGTGATGGGGACCAGGACCAATACCCTTCACTCCTAGAGGCTTCACCCTTGGCCGCTGAGAAATGCAAAGATATTGAATGTAAAGATTTCACTGAACTCAAGGGGAATTTTTAAGAGGTATACATATACCTTTGTGTACATACATATATATAGGTATACGTATATGTGTGTGTATGTGTGTGTGTGTGTGTGTGTATATATATATATATAATGTAACTTCATGTCTGTTTTAATGACTGTGCAAATTATTTAAACATCTTCTAGCAAGTACAGTGTGAATGTTTTCATCTCAGATCTATAATTAAGTCACTATTGTCATTGTACTAAATCCTATTTAATCACTTTGTAAATGTTTATTTAGTTAATGATTAAGTGCTGCTAAATCCTTTAGCTATTAAATGTTGGCCAAATCTGAGACTAAGATTGGATTTAGCCTGTCCTAAGACCCATCAAGCAAAGGGTCCACTCTGACCCTGTGACCTTGTGACTTAAACAGGAGGGTTTCCCTCACCCTTTTGTGTCTTTGCTTTCTGTGTAAATCATTCTGGATCAAATCTAACCAGATTTTTCTTTGTATGTTTCATCCATGTAGTAATAGAGTGAACTTTGCCATCAAACTTCATTAAGCTGTACTTTTACATATTGTGGTGGTTTTGATTTAGTCAATTAAATTAAACCTACTTTTTAAAATTAAACCTACTTTTGCTAATACCTTTGTCAGTGATTCTTTAGGCTACCTAAACTATTCATTCATGACAACAGCCCAACCTGTGTATCAGCTCTCTATAAGAGCAGCAACTGGCCGCCCTCAAAAGAAGCTAGGACAGAACTGTAGCAATGCAATTTTCAGATCTCCACGTGCTCCCTTTGTTTCCCTGCTCTGTATGCAATTGGTTCATTTTGAAATATGCTCTGCTGTACCTGAAAACCTATTGGTGTGTACCCCTTTTGCCAATCTTCCCTTCCTTCTCCTGGGACTGGCTCTCAGAGAGCCAGCCCCCACCCCCTTCCTTTCCCCTTAAAAGCCAGGTCCTGGGTCTGGGAGGGGCTGGTCTTATCTCCGGGCTGGCAGCTCATATCCTATCTCCCCATCTTTCCTTCTCCCATTCTCCTCCCCTGCAACCCCTCTCCCCGTTACCCCAAATAAACCTCCCTGCCAGAACAGAGATGAGTCCACATTCGTTCCTTTGTCCCACTTCATTTCCTGCTAGAATTTCTGTGGCCGGAGACCCATGCCACGCTAAGCGCACCCCGGGGGCCGCCCGGCCCGGACTTGGTGGAGATACGTGCCGGGGAGACCTCGTGTTGTGAGGCCGCCACTTCCTGCAGCCCCCCAGAAGAGAGAAACGTCAAACAGAACTAAATTTTGGACTATATTGTTACTGGAGATTGGCTTTCCCCTCCTCATTCTTGCAAACAAAATTTGCATGGCATTGCTTTAACTGTAATCTATTTAAGGGCAAATCAGTACTGAGACATCTAAATTATTTGAACTACTTCTGAATAGAACAGAGCTTCTCTCTTACCAGAATAAGAGTACCAAAAAAGGGATTAAAAATGGACTATAAAAACCAAAAATATTTATTTATCTGTAGTCTCTTATTGTCATAGTATGAAGAAAAAAACAAGGAACTATAATGAGCTGGAAAGTAGTGAACAATAAAATATATTCTTTTTAGCAACAATGATTTTTTCTTAAGTCTTATTATCACATTCTGTTTAGTACTCCTCACCCTTTTAGTACATTTCAAATCATGTTCTTTAACTTATATCCCAGTAGCTGGCAAATGGCAAGTGAAACTAGCTAAAGTTCAAAGCTGCTGGTGCCTGATTATTGTTGCACAGAGCTGGTAAATAAAGTTATATCTGCCATGTGGTCCTAGTTAGCTTTACAAAGTTCAAATAACACTCAGATTCTTAACTAGCAAAGTGGAATCAGATTCTATTACTAAGAAAAGATTGCTTTTGGGGGAAAACACAATACCTTTACCTTCATATTTTAAAAGACTTGAATTTTTTTACCCACTTTCTATAGAAGCAAAAGCATATTCCATATTCTCTCCCTCAGGGTTATAGACCTAAGATCTGTGTATGTGCAACTGAATTGTAATTGAGATGCTACAAAATGATGTACAAAGTAAGACAAGTGGGGGAACATGAGAAGATCCGCTTGAGAAAGGAAGAGAGACAAAAGATGGGAAACAGTAACTTACAAAGACAGAAAAGGGATTCCATTACAAGATTTAGGTACTTCTGTTACTGAGCTGCCAATAGCAGAAAGAGTGATACAAAGCTTTAGTCAGCTGCATTTAGGTTACATATTTTTGGGGGAGTTGGGGAGTTTGGAGGGTGGAAATCTCTGTATTAGTGCTTCAGGCAGCAAAACAAGTTTTTAACTTTTTAAAATACTTCTACTAGGGACATAAGTGCAATCCAGTAAAGACATCTGACAGCTGTATTCTAAAATGAGTAAGTCCATTCTGCCACAATGCAGGAGAATGGATAAGGTACTTACCTCTTATCTCAAATTATGTTCTCTTATTTTCAGTGTGGAACCTGACCTAACTTTCATTCATGTGGAATAATAAAATAGGTGAAAAATTCTCTCACTTATTTTGTAGGTCCAGATGGGGACACTCCAGGTATTGCAAAAGGATACAAAACAGGTACAAGCAGAAGATATAGGGTGAGAGCAGAATCACATCTTCCATTCCAGATTCTTTTATTCTCACTGTTGCCCCAAATCCCAACATCCTTTATCCTGCTGACTAGATCCTTGTATCACAGATGTTCAGTTCCTGTGGGTTTGGAAGTGGTACAGAAGGAGAGCATGAAAGAGCTCAAAAAGTAATATATAATAGTATATTTCTGATAGGAAACCTAAGATTTTTCACAAGCCTTGGTTGCATAATGAAGTTCTTAGTGAGGAAGTCTGAGAGGAAACCTAACAAGCCAAGTTGAATGAATAAGCTAATAAGTCACTGAGTAATTAAAGTTTAAAAAGGGGTTGTTTCCATAAACCAAATTCCTGAACAAATGAATACCTCCTTTACCCAATCTACTCATCCACTTACTGAGGTGAGTGATCATAAAAATTCCCTTTTTGATTTGAAAAACTCTATACTACATGACTGATCTTTCCAAAAGTGAAGAAATTGTCTAGTTTCAAACTCATAAAAAGACCAGTCTTTACCCTGGAAGAGCAGCAACTAAGCTTGGCCTGCAGATACCTGTGAAATTCTGAGTTTGCTCAGGCTGCAGAACACTAAAACCACAAAACTATTGACAGTGTCACTGAGCAGGTATAATGTCTGATCAAAGCGTGTTGTTGTCCAACGACTGCTACCTCCCCATGACTATTGCTCACGGCCAGAAAATCACTGACTTAGAGGAATGCAGGTTATATAACCAACCCTGGAAAAAGTTAATAGTCCAACCAGACACTCTGTTCTACTTTAGCCATGAAATGAATGAAATGTTAACTGTCAATGACAGTATATCTCCCTGTAAGAAACTGAAGAAATTTGGAGATTGTTAAAGATATGGAAGAAATTCAGGTTCTCAGTGGAAATTTTGAGTGAAAAATCGCAATTTAGTATTTGTGGAGAATAGGGCTACTGTGAACAGTAGTATGCATTTCTATCAAGTTCCATTGTGTAATAGGTGTCAAAGGAATACATGCTATTATATAGGTATTGTTAGCTACTTTAACAATCTATTTGTATGGAGGGACAAATGAGAACACAAATTATTAACAGTATTGAATAATCAGAGTACAGTATCTTTTGTTAAACCAAACTGTTTTAACTAACAGCTAAATAGCCATTGGCAAAAGCAAAAGCATTTTCCAGTGGCACATGGAAAGGAAAAGCTAATGGCAAAGTATTACTTCTTCAAGTAAGCCACAAAGACTGATCTCCTCCTTTTACCTGTTGAGGTAGATGTTGTTCCAGGGACTAGACCAGAAAGGTGCTGTGTACCGTGAGCTTGGTGATTGACCTGTTGTTATGGTTCATGAAGAAAAGTGACTCTTCCCCAGCTAAAACCAGCACACCTGTTCAACACAATGGCAGAAATAGAGAAAGAGTCATGCTCTGAGACTCTTTACTCCAGTGGGCTTGGTAGATTTAATGAAAACATATAGCAGTATAGGAAAGAGTTGAAAAGGCAGAGCTTCTGCCTTCTGACTACTAGTGCAAGACTCTAAGAAAAGCATTTCTCTGTTCAAACTGCATTCTTACAATCCTTTTAAATTTAGTTTGCTGTACTAGGCAGATAGCTCTTCATGTAAATATTATGTGTAACTGAAATGAAAATGAGAAAAAATGCAAAAGTAAAGTTGGCAAATTTGGGGAAAGTCTATTTGCTTCAGATTGCAATTACCGTCTTGTACGGTTTTATCAATGTTCTTACAAAAATTTTTAATAAAAGCTTTGGCAAACATGCTTTCAGTAAGGATGGTGGCAGCTGGGAATTAGTCTGCAATTAGCTATATTGTCTGCCAGATATATCCTGTACCAGAATGTATGTTGTATTAGGTCATTCAGACCATAGAGCACCTTCCAGTACCTAAAAGGGGCCCACAAGAAAGCCAGGGACAGACTTCTTACAAGAACATACAGAGGTAAGACAAAGAGGAATGGCTTTAAACTGAAAAAGAGTAGGTCAAGATTAGATACTAGGAAGAAATTATTCACTGGTGAGGCACTGGAACAGGTTGCCCAGAGAAGCTGTGGATGCCTCATACCTGGAAATGTTTAAGGCCAGGTTGGATGGGGCTCTGAGCAACCTGGTCTAGGGACAGGTTCCCTGCCCATGGTAGTGGGTTGGAACTAGATAATTTTTCAGGTTCCTTCCAACTCAAAACATTCTATGATTTCCTGATTATTAGGTCCGTTAATTGAGAGGTTTAATTTTGACACCTTATTTAGAAAACTGATGGAGAGCTAAACACTATGTTTAAATTTACGCAATATCTCGTTAACCCTGGTCACCTTCTGTGATGTTATGAAGTGGTCTGAAGAATTAGCAAGAATGACAGCATTATGAACTGTATTAAAAACTGTATTACAACATCATTTTATACTACTTTAAAAATTGGCTATTCTTAAAAAAAAAAAATTAGTCACTCTTTACACTATTGTGTACTTTTTAAAATAGACAGTTTGCCTAAGGAAATCTGTGTCCTCTCTTCCTTCTCTAGGGACAACTGTTGTATCTTTTTCTACCCTTCTTGCTGTATTTTTTATGAGAACAGAATCAAAACTAGAATGTCTCATCTGTTTGGGTTTTGTTGTCTTGTTTTGTTTTGTTTTTCAACACTGCTAGATGGATCTGAGCTAGCTCTGACTGGAAACAAGAGTTTAAGCTATTTGTTTTTTATCTCACACATTATTTACAAGACACACATCTATAGTTCAGATACAGAAGGTAGGCATGTCTCACATCTTGTCAAAATGTCACACTTGCTGTCAATTACACGAGTTCTCATATCTTCTGTGAAGGAACAGATCACATACCTGAAACCAGAACATCCTGATCCTGACAGTTCTGCTGCGGAACATTTATATTCATTGATTGCTGCTATCACTGTATCTGCTTTGAAGACACGAGCACATACAGAAAAAAAGCTGTAACACTAACCTACAGGCATGACCTGAGCTTTTTGATGACTTGCACCTGCTTCTCCAACCAATGACCTGAACTGAAATACCAATCAAATATTATTCGTCCCATTAACTAGTGGGATAGTTTCATCTAAATTTTTTCTAAAAATGTTTTATATTTTTAGCTTGCATCAGATGTTTAGAATATTGGCAACACTGAGCATTTAAAAATCAGGACCTTGAAATATCATGTGTTAAGCTCATTTTAAACAAAATGTTCCCTTTTGTCATACAACAATTCAGGATATCTTAAGCTCTTCAGTATTCCTCTTACAGTCACAAGGGAATTGGAAATCTGCTTTATCTTAATATTTTTAAAGGGGAGGCAAGGTTATTACATCATTGTGTGATTGCAGGACAGAGGGATTTAAATAATATTACAAACACTGTAAGAAAAAAATTGGCCAGTTATCAGAATAGATAGACAGCAAAAAAAGTGGAATGAAGAGAATGATATATCTTTTTATTATAAGTAGAACTAGTTGAGAAAATTAAAACAAGGATAAATCTCTCTACTCCATATCAGAGGAAGAAGTTAAAGGTGTGAATTCAAACTAAGGAGGCAGTGCTAAGAAAAAAATGGCCCAAAATACATTTCCAACAGACTAATCAGGATGCCATCCTGTCATATAGGCACCTGCCTGCACCCTAACAGCACATATCTCCTAGTTTTTGCATCAAAAAAAAAAATAAATGGGCATTTAAATTGCACTGGACATTCAGGAAGATTCTTGGTAGAAAAAGAATTTGGGATGATTTATGTCTAGGAATTATGTTTAAAAAGGTATGGAATTATATATATTTGAGTCCCCAGTCCTGAAATGCAAAACCAAATAAATATTTTCTTTGCTGCACTTGAGGGAGTGTACAAAACTGTCATTTAAATGCTGAGTAGATACCTCCGTACCTTTCTGAGAATTCAGCTTTTTAGTTAAGATGCACTCTCTCATAGATCCTGAATCTTACAGCATAGGCAGATTTTTTGCATCTCTTGCATCTCTACATTAAAACCATCTTTCTTTGATATTTTAAAGCAGTGTTTAAATATTCACTGTCATAATCAAGCATAATTGTTGGCCTGCTGCCTTTTATGAAAACACTTACCATGTATTGCCCCTTCACTTTCACTTTTTCAGTGTAGGCAGACTGACAGAGGTGAGCTGTTTACTAGCACAGGTTTTATACTGATGCCAAATAGTCTTTCATTTTGACTCTATATTTCCTATATTTTTCCCTTATCAACATCTTTTTCCACTCTGCCTGCCCTCGATCACTCTAACCCTAAATCACTCATCTCTTTTACTATATATTATTCTGTCTTCCATATGGTTGGTTATCTTTTATTCAAATTGATAACAGAATGGATACTTTTGAAAGTTGCTCGTTGTTTTTTTCTGACGTATTGAGTTACAATTCTTCATACTCATTAGAAAACAAGTTTCCCTACTAAAGAGAAACAGAATAAAGAGAATCTGTGTTGTGTTTTCAAATACTTCCATTCATTAAACTGAGTGGGAAGGGAGTAAATTATATGGAGAGAAACTAGAAATTAGAGGAGAAACATGTTTTGACAAAGTGCCCAGCCTTGCAAGAGGAATATTTTAAAAATTTAATGTGAGATTCAAATTGTTCCACAGGCAGAGGACTATTTAACCATCAACACAGATAAACCATTAAGCTGCGGGATTTGGCAAGTTACTACACTTTTTAAATGAGTTTCAGCCACTCCTAAGTAATGTGAGAGCAAATCACTTTATGCAAACTCTCACCCATGTCAAATAGATATTGTTTCCTTTCAACACAAAACTTGGGTAGCAGTTGCATAAATTTGAGGACAACAGTACTTTCTTGCAGACTTTTGTTTTTCATAGTTAAGGCTCTACCAGAACTACTTGTTTTGGTTTTGGGCGGGTGGGGGGGAATTTGTTTTGGGGTGTTTTTTGTCAGTGTTTGGTTTGGCTTTTTAATGCAAAATGTGTTTCTAGATTTCTATGAGATTGGTTGGTTGGTTGGTTGGGTTGGTTTTTTTTTTGCTTCACATGACTTGTTACAAACTGCTTACTGAGCAGAACTAGACAACTGAGAAAGCAGAAAGACCCAGAAAGATCTTTCTCAGTTTTACAAAGTCTGGCAGCAGCTGGTCTGGCTGTGGTCTTGAATGATCCTAAGAGACTTTGTCTTCAATTTTGTTCCATTTTTTATAAAAGTAAGAGGCAAAGTTTCTTTACTGTCTCAGAGTAGCACGTGGGTCATACTCAGATGTGACTAACCCCTGGAATTGCTCGGGGCTCCATCCCGGGACTCATCTGATGTAATGTCATCAGTGACCTCGCGACGGAGTGGGCAATGGGTACTGGAGCACACTCTGATCAGACTGGCAGAGGAGCGGGCAATGGGCACTGGAGCACACTCTGATCAGACTGGCAGAGGACAGTCTGGGGAACACAGAGGATATCCTTGCGGGCAGGGCTGCCACACAGACAGCCCCAGAGAGGCTGGAGGCATGGGACAATGGAAATGGAAACTCAGCAGGGAAAAATGCCAAGTGCTGCACCTGGGAAGGAAAAGCTGCCTGGTAACAATACCAACTGGGGCCTGCCTGCCTGGGAACAACTCTGGGAAAGAGGTCCTGGGGTACTGCTGGGCAGATAATGAACTGAGCCAGCAGGGAGCCCCAGCAGCAGGGATGGCCAACAGCACCCTGGGCTGTGATAACAGAAGCATGGTCAATCGTTTGACACTATGTCTATAATACCACATTCAGTTTAAGTCCCATAGTGCAGGACAAACATTGCTAAAAAAGATAAAATTCAGTACAGAACCACTGGGATGGTCAGATACTGCAGTACTTGCCCTGTGAGAAGAAGCTGAGGGACTTGGACATATTCAGCCTGGAGAAGAGACATCTCTGGGTAGGAGCAAACAGCAGCCCCACAGAATTTACAAGATTATTAGGAAGATGGAGACTCTTCAGTGCAGGGTAGCAAGCACAAATTGTCATAGGATAGTTTCTGACAGGACATAAGGTGAAACATTTTCTCCATGATGACAGTCCAGCAGTGAAGCAAGTTACTCAGAGCAGTTGTGTAGTTTCCATCCCTGGAGGTTTTCTAAATAAGACTGGATTATGTTCTGAGCAACCTAGTCTGATTTCAGAGTTAATCCTGTTTTGAGCAGAAAGCTGGACTAGAGACATCCTGAGGTAATTTTTGCCCTGAATTATCCTACAATTCTGTGATATTCTTTTGAATAAAACAGAATCCCTTAAAATTATCCAAAGAAAAATGGAAATGGTACAGGTGTAGTCACAGTACAGTTATGTGTTAACCACATGTATCCCTTGGAGGATATTTTATTTTACTTGTCCAGTCAGTATTCTTGGCTGTCATACTTTGTGGCTACATTAGAAATATCCTAAAATCCCTGAGTTAATTTGCCATTTAAATGTGGGAAAAATATATATAACCATCTTGGTAGTAGTGCTTTCGTCAGCTGCTTTCCAGTGCTGAATTAATTGCTTATAAAAAATTTGGCTTATTGTAGCTTAGAGGCCACCCACATAACCAGGGAGTGCTGTGAGCCTCATTGTGCCAATCTTGATGGTTAAAGCAGGCATGAAAGACATCAGCCTGAACTTCTGGAACAAGAAATGTTAAGTGAGACGCATTAATCTTTCTGGTTACTTTGCTCATTTCAGTGAGCTTGATAAGGCTTTAATAGTCTCAGCATCAGACAAGAAAAAAAGATTTGTAAGTGGAAGTTAAATTTACTTTCAGAGGAAACCAAATCAACAGTTGCATTCAGAGAAAAAAATAGAAAAGTCTTTAGCCATATCGCCTTCAGTATTTAAAAAAATCTTATCCTTCCCTACAAACCATGTTTGACTCTATCCAGACCCTACTGCACTCACAAAAAATATATTACTGCTTAAATATTATTCCACTTGTGAATAAAAAATACATATTATCTACTAATTCAAAATACAATGTTTTGGAATAATATGCCATTTCTCTAAGATTTGTAAAACAAATCCTGAAAGGATTTATTTCAGATATAAATTGCTCAGAAGAGCAAATTCTTTGTTCACCCAACTTTCTCAGTGATCTGTAAACTTAGCATTGATGCATTAAGACAGCACTAGATTTTTAACAGAAGTTTAACTTAAATTCTCCATAAATACACTGTGGAGTTCCACACTGGCACAGTCTTTATGTGACTGAGATCTAAAGACAGAGTAAATGCATCAAACAACAGGCTGGAGAGCTCCAGAGCTGGGTGGGCAGGTAGGGAAAACTATGGGGGAATATTTGTGACTTGCTGATAGCTGCCCATTAGTCAGTGCTGGTTTACATTTCACCTGAGTAAAAGGTAATCATCCTTTGGCAATCACCCTATGTTACTGCTCAAAAACAACACTCTCCCCTGGGGAGCAACTGAAAATTTATCTGTGTAACAAAACATGACTATTACAGTCCTGAGCATAAGAAAAATATTATAAAACCAGCAATGGGTGCTTTTTATAGTGTGTGGGCAGAGGAACTAACAGTTTTGTTTTTCAATTCTTGCCTGAAATGTTGATAGCACCAATCATAGATCATAGAAGGATCTTAAAAATCATGGCATTCCAATCTCCCTTCCATGTGCAGGGATGCCACTCACTGAACCAAGTTGTGTAGAGCTCCATCCAGCCTGACCTTGAACACTTCCAGGGATGAGGCATTCATAGCTTCTCCGGGCAACCTGTTCCCATGCCTCATCCTCCTCATAGTAAAGAATTTCTTCATAATATCTAATCCAAGCCTACTCTTTGTCAGTTTGAAGTCTTCTTTGCTCTATCACTACATGCCCTTGTATAAAGTTCCTCTCCAGCTTTCTCACAGGCCCCCTTTGAGGTACTGCAAGGTGCTCTAAGGTCTCCCTGGAGCCTTCTCTGCTCCAGGCTGAACAACCCCAGCTCCCTCAGCCTGTCTTTGTAGGAGAGGTGCTCTAGCCCTCTGAGCATCTTTGTGTTCATCCACTGGACCGGCTCAGACAGGTCCATGTCTTTTTTCATGCTCTGGAGCCCCAGAGCTGAACACAGCACTCCGAGCAGGGTGTCATGAGGGCAGAGTAGAGGGGCAGAATCATCTCCCTTGACTTGCTGGTCACACTTCTTTTTATGTGGTTGCCTTCTGGGCTCCAAGTGTTTGTTGCCAGGTCATGTCCAGCTTTTCATCCACCAGAACTCTCAAGTCCTTTTCCACAGGACTGCTCTCAATGAGTTCGTCTCCCAGTTTGTCCCAACCCAGGTGCAGCACCTTGCACCTGGACTTGTTGAACCTCAGGAGGTTCTCATGGACCCACTTTTCAATCTTGTCCAGGTCCCCCTGGATAATTTCTCTTCCATGAGCACCACTCAGATTGGTGTCATTGGCAAACTTGCTGAGGGTGCACATGGTCTCGCTATTCATGCCATTGATAAAGATAATAAACACATAGGGAACACATGAAGATTACAGGAGAGAGTCCTGAGAGACACCACTGGTCACCATCCTCCACCTTAACATAGAACCATTGATCACAGCTCTCCAGCTGCATCAATGCAGCCAGGTTCTTCACCACAAAATAGTCCACCATTCTTATCCATATCTCTCCATCATAGAGATTTCTTTTTGCAAGCTATGAGTCTTGAGTGCTGCCTGTTTGGATTTTACCATCTGTAAAACCTCATTTATTAAAAAGAATAAAAATAAAATGCATTTATTATTAGGTTTCAGTTGGGCCTTTTGCCTGTCAATACAGTAAAAACATCTGAAGAAAATTAATGAACTTTTTTCATGGTGCTGTTGCTTATGCCAATAGCATTTAACCAATAGAAAGTTAATAGTGTATTTTTCAAGCAATTCAAACATAACTTCTCTTTTCCCTTGCCCTGCACCAACTAAATATTTGTAAACAGACATATATAAAGTCTGTCCATTCTTAATAGAATAAATACACACTCACATGGTAACATCTCTTACTACTTTATTTTCACCCTCCTTTTTTTTAACATAACTTTCTAGGGTATAACATAACTTTCTCAAAAAAATCAAATAAACATTACTTTTTTAAGTACCACATGCTACATATTTTACCAGGAAAAAAAGGATAAGTTTTTTTCAAAGCTAATAAAACAAAAACATTTTAAAAAATATTGAATCTTAGAAGTACATGAAAGAAAAAACCAGTAGATAGGAAATGCAGTGATTATGAAGCTAGAGGCTGAACTGAACAGTGAAGGTTCCCTCAGGAAATATAAAGAGGCTTTTAAAATATCTGTATGGAAATGGATTTCCTATCATATTATTCAACATTTAAAAAAAGTGTTTTTTAGCACAAATTAAGTAGACTTATACAGAAAAGTTATTTTCTGTCCACAAAGAAGTAAAGCAAGAAAATCAAATTGTATATTACCCTCTAGGATAGCCTGCTTTATACTTGATTTCCAAAGGTCGTCTGTGTTTACAAAAATCAGAGTTTTCAGTGACTGCTGAATCATTTTTCTGAGAATGAAAATCTGTCCCATAATGTAAATGACACCATCTCTCTTTTTTAAGCATCTTGGCCAGTCAAAAATTGAATAATATTACAAATTAGATTGCATATAAATTGCATTGTTATGATCAGAGTGTAATAGCTGTTAATATACACCAACCAGAAAGGTTTTGACCCTCTTGCACTAAGCTTGAAATATGCTGTAAATCCCTGCCCTTCCCCTGGGACTCTCTTTATTCCTTTTCAATTTTCTAATGACAGTGTAAAAATAAAAACTAGCATATTACTAAGGTTGACTTTTTCCTTCTTTTTATACTTATGTAAATATATATATTTCAGCTCAGTAGTAAAGTACTGAGAAAAGATGTGTGTTCATATTTTAAGGCATGTCAATTCAAGTGTTCATCTAGTGCAAGAAGCATTTGGAAACAAAGACAAGAGTGACTGGTAAATGCCTTCAGTTTCAGAAATTTTTCCAGGCATAATGCAACCAAAACATTTTCAACTAAAACTCCAGAAGGATAGAGTCACCAGTAGCAGTTTTTCAAAGCTCATGTAAGCCAGCAAATGAAGGAAAGGTTGAGAAAGTCAATATTGAAGGCAAAAGGTTTAGCTGATGCTGCCTCTTTCACCTAGAAATTTCTCACCTTGATGACATGTTGGCATGCTAGCACTCTTTTGCTTTACTAAGTTCATCTGTCTTCAGTAATGACTAGAACAGTTATAAATAAGAAACCTCATATCTTTCTCATCATAGAATCTGTGCTCCTAAATTGTAAAGAATAAGACCTATGTTCCCTGTCAAGTTCTTGGATCCAAACAACCTCTGGAAAAACTATATCCTAAACTTCCGTATTTTCATTTAGGATTTCTGGCATAGATCAGGCAGCACCTTTCAGGTGAATTTTTTACAACAAAATACTGCCTAAAGAATTGGCAAATGATAAGCAGAATATTAATAGGTGAGATCTGTCCAGAAAGAAGCATTTTTTCTCTTGAGAAGAAAAATATATGCAGCTTTGCACTAAGAAATAAGTTCTTTGGTGCCAATTTATTCTGAATCCTTTTCTGAATTGTGACTAGTTCTCTAAAGCTGCAGAGATCACACCAAACTACACACAAGTCTAGTGAAGTCCATGGCAGAACTCACTCACTCTTCTACAGATTCTGCCAACCCTATTCTTACTTATTTACATGGCGTGCTGATTAGTTCTCCCACTGATCTTACCAGAGTCAGGCTGTGGCCCTTTTACTTTAAACTCTCTGAGGATGTGTGTAACAAATATTTACTTTATTTCTAATTAACTAAAAAAAAAAGAAATAAAATAATGGTCCAGATCTAGCATTTTTAAGTGTGCTGCAGAAAGACAAGAATGCTGTCCTTTTCTTCAGGAAATGTTGTAGTGCTATGTCAAAAGGACGTTGGTCTCCATTCACTCAGTGAAGAAGATGCATTGAGGATGTGCTGTCCCTGTGAAGCTCAACCATCTTTTCTAAAATCACCTTTGCCAAGTTAAATTCCACCAAACTGCTGGCAGAGTAATAAGAGGAGATTCTGAGCAAAAGGCAGAATGCCTGAAAGCAAGAGTATGTCAGATGAGCAAGGATTATTTGGTCTCAGAGGAAATCACATTAGCAACTGCCAAGATAGATATACTATTCTGAGTTAAATGAGCTGGGGTACTGAAAAGCTGTCCTTTAATTTGAGAAATACACACAAGTGACCAGCCAAATCTTCACTGGCACGTCTGTCTCCTCTCTTATCTCATTCGGTTGTGACAAATTGGAGAAAATCGTTGGCAGGGACAGCTACTGAGTCATCCAGCTTTTTTAATTGAGTCTGACTTCATCTCTGTTCAAGTGGTTTAACCTTAAACTATTTTTTAACTAAACAGGTACATAACATCCATTTAGACATATTCATTCCATATAAAGTGTAACACAGTCTGGTTAATTTAAAAAACCTTCTGAAATGTTCGAAGATAAATTGAAGAGATTGCCATTTTTTTTTCTTTTTTAAAATTTTTTTTAATAGCATGTATATATCTACTAGTTGCAGGCACAGGCTTACTGCAGGACTATGAAGAGGTTGTATTAGGGTGACTTAGTCTCTATATTAGCATTGCTGGTAACTGATAGTGACACAATAAAACTACTCAATGCTGTGCAGTTTGGGCATTAACATCAAGTCTCCATTCAGTTCTGCACAGGATTTCTGTTAAATGTGTTTGCAGCCTGTGTTCCAAATGGAGAGATCTTAGAAGGCACAGATCCCTGCCCCCCACATCTGCTCTTCCCCACACACTTTTAAAAGATTGGCATTCATCTCTTAACTTTTTCAGAAGTGAATTCTTGACTCAGAATTCCTCCCTGCAGAAACATGGCAGGTTCTGTCTCTTTCCTTTTTAGAGTGAATGGCTGCCACACAACAATTCCCAGTTCGTTCTGAATTCAGCAGGTGCTGTAAGAGCTCATGAGGGCAGTAATACTGTTCAAAACTCAGCAGGAGTCTTGGAGTCTCACAGAGTCAAATAGAGTCTTCAAAATGCAGCCCTTTGTGGTTTCAGCTCCTGCTGAGCACAGTGAAAGCCCACCTTTTGCTGAACTGGAAGCCATTACCCCATCTTTTTGTTATCTTAAACTTGGCTCAGAGGTATTTCAACAGTTACCTTCACTTCAGCCACAGCACATTTCTTCTGGATAGATTTCTCCAGATAGAAATAGGATAAAGACTTGCAAAATACTGCCTGCATTGGTCTTTGTGCTCATGTTTAAAAATATCATTCTAAATTATACAGCTCTAAAGCCAGCAACTGACCCAAATACGAAGAATAGTGTAATTACATCTAAAATTGGGAGGAAAAAACCCAAATCAAAACCAGAAATTTCTTTAAAATGCCTCTGTTATTCACAGCAGAATTTGTCTTTTGGTGTTTCTACGCTTCACTTATAGTTGGAAAGAAATAGTGGTGTTTTGGTGGTGGATCTAATATAATATTCTAATCTTAACAAAAATAAATTTTTGAGAAAAGAACAAATCTCTCTTTGGAGAGAGGGAAATGGGATTTCAAAACTAATTTTATTCCTACTCTACCACTGTTGAGACAAATTGTGTGGTACCACGGCAGCAGTTACTTGCAGCTTTTTATTAGTGTGTGTCTAGCCTCAAAAGAAATGTTCATCTACATGACTTTTAATGTAATTTTGAAGCAATGAATAGCAAGATGGATTCCCTTGTTCTAAAAGGCTCAGACCTACTTTAAATTGGTGTGATAGGGTCCTGATCTTCTCATGAGTTGCATGCAAATTCACAAGAAAATTCACTTATATGAATAATCCATCTCCTGCTGATGTCACTTTGAAAGGATTAGTAAATAGTATTTCACCAGCGTGTATCATATGTAAAGTTCAATGAGATCAGAGACATTGAAATGCTAAGTGTGATTTGTAAAACAATTCCAGATGGTATGGTACAAATGGTTTTTTTTCTATCCTGAAATTCTATCATGTCTTCTATAATCCATCTGGCATAAAGACAAGTGTTTGACAATCAAATTTGACGCCATACATTTTAGATCAGACCAATCTTCAAGTGTTTCACGTGAACCTGTCTCACTTTTTCCAGAGGACTGTGGAATTTTACATCAACAGGCAACTTACAGTGAAACAGCAGAGAAGATGATCTATGCCATTCTTAAAGATCTCTATAATCTCCAGAAATGCATCTATCAGAAAGAATATTATTGATATGGTACTGAGACAGAATTAGGATCCAGAGCAAGCATTAGGTAACTTTCTGAGAGCCCTTCAGCCCCCCAGTTCTCTCCTTACACCTAAGGGGACTTCTTATACCTGCAGTGACTGATGTAACTGGATCTCCACATGTGGTTTATAACAGCTGTGCAAAATGTTTTCTGCCAAGTAAAAACAAGTCTTACTTATCGCGTGTGTGAGACAGACATACAACCATGCTTTATAGTGACAGAACTTTAATAAACTCAAGGTCATAGCTGAATTTTTTTTCTGCACCTTAAAAGCCCCTCTCCCAAGATTTTTCCTTTTCCAAGAGCTTCTGCACTTTCCTTTCCTCATTCGAGAGAAGCTTATGTTTCCTAAGATCCATGTCCATTACTTGGATGTTAGAAAACTCTCCTCGCTTCTACTGGTTAACTGTTGTTTCTTTCAAGTCCTTCATCTTTGCCCAATCCATTCAAGTAGTTGTTCAGTGTGATTCTAGAGTACATTACAAATTGTACATCAGGAGGTGTGAACTGGAAAGTTTTTCTTGCAAGATCATATTAGCATTAAAGAAATGGAAAACATGCCTCCCAGTAGCTACCTAAACAAGACTTCCAGATTGCATCAGTAAGAATATCCCCTTCCAAGAAAAGAAGGAAGTTTTGCTTTATTCCTCTGTTACATGTCTTCTGCCAGCAACATCTCGCGAGATATTAAAAAATTACACACAAATTCTTATACAAAACAGAGAATAATAGACCTAACTAAAAACTAACACTAAACTGGGCTTACTTATTTTACAATAAAATGATTTAATGCTACTCAAAGTTTTTCTTTTAGAACATTAAAAATTTAACAACAATACTAGAAAATTCAAAGAACATTGTTAATGGAACACAGCTGTTTCATATAAGATCCTCTTATTACAAAATATTAAGGAGAAAAGCCATTGCTCTGTGATAAAAAGTCTATTCTTCCATTAATACACAGAGGATTAACATGTATGGATCAAGTAAAACAGATTTGGATAGATCACTGTGCATCTCTAGGAAATAATTTCTTACAGCCTTTACTTTGTAAATAGCTCAGCAGAAATTTATTTCAGCTATGTAAAAAGTTTCACAGAACATGGTGCAAGATCACAAATTAAATTACTAACAAAGCTAAACTCATGTTAGGTTATAAAAAACTTAAATTTTTAAAACAACTTTTAATTAAAAATTTTTATCAAGCAAATTTTTTATCAAATTTATAAATTTATCACCTAAATTTATTTCATTTAATGTTTATTTAATGCAAAATAAAAGAATCAAAGTTCAGAATTAAAATACATTTAGAAATATTTTAACCTTAGAATGTGTATCATAATAATAACCCACTAGCAATTAGATTACTTCATATTGAAGTATTTCAAACATTTATTTTAATATAAGGTCATTCTCACCCCTAAACTGTATTCTTGTGGTAAGGTAATCCTGCTTCATACCTTAAACAGACAGTGAAAAAGAAGCATTTAAAAAAATGTTTGTTTACATTAATGTTTATGGTGTGTCTTTAATTAAATATTTTTCTTTAATGTTATTTAAAAAATTGTACTACTCTCTGGCCGTTTTTCTGAAGAACAGATAAAAGCAGCACCATATAAAAAAAAGAAAATCAATTTGTATCTCACTGTGACTGTAACTTCACTACTGCCTGAAAAGCAATCAAATGTTACTGATTTTTTGTAAAGAAGTGCAGACTAACACAAAGCTACTTAAAAGATTGAATTCAACGTATGGCTTACTGAATTGACATACTTAGAGAAATCTTACTTGCTCTGTTTTAATACCTAATGTACAAATTAATGAAATTTGGTGGCCACTATTAGCCCTTCATAAGACCATGATTACTTTCCAGAACATTTACATCTACCTTACCAATGCAAAATCCACTTGCCGACTAAAATATACAAGGACTCGTGATTGCTGGGTACAATTTCTGGGATACAGCAGTACTAGAAATTAAAAAAATAAGAGAGGTGTTCCAAGAACATATTGATGTCTTTTGATAGACAAGTACAGACTCAAAAATAGTTTACATATGTTAGCAAGGTAGGGGGAAACGTATGACATCACCACAGAGCTGCACATTATTGTTGTGCAAAGTCGAAATCAGTGAAACTACTTTGTAAATACCCTTGCACAACTGAGAATAAGAAGACTGTGCAATGAACAATAAGCAGTTTACTGTTATAATCTGTTGATCAAAGAGACTGAAGCTACAAAAATAATTTCACCTTGATTCATGAATGTCTGTCAAAATCTGCCTCTATCAAGCTCTGCTTATTTGTGTTCTTACTCCCTCTCACAAATGGCTTTGAAAAGCTACTCCTTATCCTCCTGTTCCTGCCTGGACTGTTCCTGCCAGACATTAGCCCCAGCATCATGCCAATGCTTCCTGCCCGTTTGGACCCAAGTGCTGTTCAGGGAAGTATCACAACTTCCAAAAAAAGTATTTGCCAGAACAAAACAGAGAATGTTGCCAATCATTTTTATGTTTTCCTTAGAGCAGAGCAGGTTTTCAGGGAAAAGTTGCCAAGTGAAGAAACTGAAAAACTGTGTGCCAACATCTAGGAAACAGAGGGTGAGGGAGAGATGTAGATTCAAGTGAGTTTACATAGTGTCAGAGGTGGTCAGGGTTTTATAACCTTTATCTATCATCGGCCACTACCTACGCTGCTTGATATAAGATCCTCTCTGATTGCACTTCTATCAGGAGTTAAAGCTACGTGAAATGAGACATTGTTTTTTATTTTTTTCTCCACATTGAATTAACTACTTCTTCCACCTTCCAAAGGAAAAAAAACCCACAAAACAACAAAACAACACACCAGCAACAAATTCCATTATTTCGTCCTAATGAAAAGGAACCATAAAAAAATATATCATCACCTCTGAATGAGGGGTTACTAGTCCCATGGAGGAGATGCAGTAGCTTTCTAGATATAGTAGCTCATAGGAACCAAATATTTGGGAAGGAATTATGGTCCCAATCAGAAATAAATTATTGCCAGCATTAAATGTAAATCAGTGAAATAGCAAAGCAGGAGTTGTGTTTCTTTGTTGTGTACCAGAGTCAAGAGGCTCCCCAGGCCGGTCCTGCCTCTGCATAGCACATGTGCAGTCCCATCCCCATAGGTGTACTTGAAAAGAACTCTAGACAACACTGGTTTACAATTTGTCCTACTCCACATTCAAGTATCTGTTTTACACTTATTATCACCCGCACACAAAGATTTTTTTTGCTTAAACTAAAATCGAAAACTGAATTCATTAAAAAATAAGCAAAGGCCAATAAGATGCATATAATGTTATAATGTCCCTTGAAAATGCAGAAATCATGTTTGCCACCATGTTCGCCGTTAAAACATATCCCCACGTGCTACATCCAGGTGGTCTTTAAACAAATCCAGGTGTCACAAGTAGGTGTTTTAAGGTCACTTAAAGAATCACTGGCAAAGGTATCAGTAGAAACAGGTTTAATAGCAGTGATTCCACTGCTTCCCTGGGCAGGCTATTCCAATGCCTGACCGTTCTTTCAGTGAAGAAATTTTTCCTAATATTCATCTAAACATCCCTTGGCAGAACTTGAGACCATTTCCTCTCGTCCTGTCATTTGTTATCTGGGAGGAAATAAAAAAAAAACAACCCCCATAGTACTGCAACCGCCTTGTAGGCAGTTGTAGAAAGCAATTAAATTCCCCCTCAGCCTCGTGTTCTCCAGGCTAAACAACCCCAGTTCCCTCAGCTGCTCCTCATAATACGTATATAACAGATACTGTCTCCACAGATGTTGAATTTTCAAGGCTGCAGGTAAGCAATGTAGATCTAAGATTTTGAAAGATTTTCCTTCTCTGAAATCTGTAAGCAAATTAAAAGCAGATATTTTGCTTTTTTTCTGGAAATGATGTCACACCCTCGTTTCTGCAGATTCAGTAAAACACAAGCTTAGATAAATGTCAAAATTTAGACAAGTGCTATGCAGTTTCTAACAAATAATTCTAGTTTTTGCTAAAATACCTTAAGTCTGCTGAGGGTACAGTTTGATCATTGTCCGTTCGGTATAATCATTCTGCTTCTATGTGAGGGGGCTGATGATGGTTCAGAGATGGGATCTGGCATCAGTCAGCAAGTGGTGAGCAATTGTATTGTGAATCCCTTGTTTTTTCTTTTAATTCTTATTGTTATTACTACCTCTACATTTTACTTTGTTTTGATTTTTAAACTGCTCTGATCTCAACCTAGAAGGTTTACCTTTTATTCTCCTCCCCATTCCACTGGGATGGGGAAATGTGTGTAGGAGCAAGCAGCTGTGTGGTGCTTAGTAGACAGCTTGGCTTAAACCATGACAGTACTTTCATATAAAGTATTAGATTTAATATAAAGTATAAGATTAGGCAAGGAATTTTAAAATCCAAAAGAAGCATCCAGTTGACTTTTTTTCAAATAAGTGTAATGAACAAGCAATAAGGACAGACTTTTAATATCTTGGCAAAATCAAGCATTCCCATTCCCTGGAGATAAAAGATAGGTAGCAGGGATTACAAAACTTCACCATCTTTTCTGTTTGATTCCAGAAGTAAGAGAGTATTTGTTGCAGCTGGCACTATTTGGTGGTGTACCCTGTGAAGCACAGCACCATGGAACACCAGAAACTATATAATGGCCTTATTGACCAATATACATTCCAAAACTCTATTGCCTGCTAAGGAAAACAGGTTGGGCTTTAATTACATCAATACACCATTTTCAGCCTGAAAAACAAACCTTAAAGGATTGTCTTTCTAGGCACACGACTGTACTGACATCTATAAATGGAAATATGTTCACCTTTCAAGAATCACGCATCTCATGGGATTAGCACAATGGCTTCTAAATGCTGGAAAACCAAAAAAGCAATAACAAGCAAAAATACATTTTGTTCCATTTTTTTTCTGCTTACTTAAAAAGCCGCTCTTGGACTGCATTCCCAGAGCAGTTAATCACTATTAAAAGAATTGACAACACTGATCAGAGAGTGTCTATACCTTCTGTCTGCAGATGGCCACTGATGAGGCAGCCCCAAGATGCAGTGGTGGATGACAACTCAGGGCATACAAGCAGTGGACAAGAGCATAGCTCCCACGGTCCAGCAAGGGGAGGCACATCTGGGGTGAGACAGGACAGCTCACCAGACTACAATGGAGGGATAGACAGACAGCACTCACCATGATGACAAGCATCTGCTTCTTATTATTTCCTGGTACATCATTTTATACCCTTTCTTCACCTGCATAGCTGGTGCTCTTTATTACATTGCTGTTGGTTAGCAAACTATCCACAGGTGTCCTTTCTAATCAGTTATGCACATCCTCATTCTCTGGTCCTTTCTTTAACAAAGTTGGTTTTTTAGCTTTTTTAGGGGCACAGTTGTAACTTATTTAGGCTTAGGTTGCTCGCAGCTTTTTCTTATCACAGATACAAGGTCTTCAGAAACAGCAGGATGAGACAAGAAGGATGGAACAGTGATTTCCCTCTGTGTAAAGCAGCAGCTTGGGCTTATGGACCTCTTTTAGGGCACTATCTGAGTAATAGCCTGTGGGTCAGATCAGAGGAGAGGCAGTGAGGGAGCAGCTGCACTAATGCTCAATAGGAATATGACACATACAATACTTGTCATACTCCTTCCGTATCATACTTGTCAACACAGGAGACTAGGTAACAAAAAAAAGAGCAGCTCCAAAGGCAAAAATACTAGTAAAGTATGTGAAGTTCATATGGAACCCAGAGGAACGCAGATTTTACAGCCCAATACACTCAAGAAATTAAAGCCTTTGACCATTCATGCCAGCAACAAGTAGCTGTTCAAGTCTGATTCAAAGTTCTGCAGTCTAAACAGAAGGGCTTGATAGTCACATCTGATGTTAATTGGGGTTTTTGATTTTCATGGACACATTTAATTCGAGAACTTTTACCAATCTAAAGGAGGCACAGGAGTTAACACAATTTATTTAGTTAAACGTCCTAAAATACAAAGTGTTTATAAACAATGTCAGTTTTCCACTTGAATCCAGAGCAGTTTGACAGATCTCATAAAACCACTAGAACACAGAGGAGAGCCAAGTTAATGTTTAGGCATTTCATTTTGTAATACTT
>VZRM01005547.1:0-25138 GCA_013397955.1 Grantiella picta
TTGTTTTTTCATTTCCCCTTCTTATTGCTGATTCACATCTTCAGAAATGTTGATTCCTATATCTACATTACAAAATTAGTTTATAATTCCCTCTTTGAAGAAAGTAGTCCAGGATGCAAGAAATCATCCTCAGTTGTGGTGTCAGTTCATTTTCCTAAAGCTGATCACCATTTTACTGCAGTTTTAGTCCTACAGATGTGAGTGACTATTATAAATGAAAAGCAGAAAAGATTAAGAAGGCAGGACCGCAAGTGTCATGTGAGGAATAGCTTGGAAATCACTGATTGCAGTGTACCCTCAGTACACATTTTCAACATGTGTTTATAGTCCATTAATTGCCAGTGGTGTAGTTTCTAGAACTACATTTTTTAGGATGTCATTGTTTTGAAGTTTTATCCAAAATAACCATTGAAAAGGAAGCACATGAAACTGGAGTGCTTTTCTGCCTTGCTTGAGGGAAATGAAAACTTTAGCCACAGTTAGAGGTTTTCAGCAGGTCAGATTCTTATATTGGTTTCTATTTCATTTCACAAATGCAGAGCTTTCAATGTGGAACCCCCACGGTAAGAGCTGCTCTTCTTCTTTGTCAAATATCAGGTCTTGCTTCAGCCTCTGAAGGATGATTTTTCATCTTCCCTCCCCTCCTAGCACTCCAGTAACATCTGTGGTCAGCAAAGATCTTTTGCTTGTCAGTGCTATTTTGGATTTAAGTGGAGACACCAGAATGCATCTGTGGCTCCCTTCCCTGTATTTTGCAGAGAGAGATAGCATTATTCCATAGAGAGCTTGAAACAATTCTTAAACGTAGGGCCATTTCTTCTATTCTTACAGCATGACCTGTCAGGAATAGCAGTGCAAAAGAAAGTCATCAAGTCTTAAGCATGTTACTGGACAAGTAAGGGAATTAAGTAGGTGACATTGCAGCACAAGGGTCTTTTGGTGGGTTTTGTTTCCTTGTTTGTTTTGTTTTTTCAAATGAGAGACTTTTTTCCCTCTGCTTATAAAATCGATATGTTCAGTGTAAGCACCATAGACTTCAGGTTCATGGAAGAATATTCTGGTATTATTTCCTTCAGCAGATTCTTTCCAGCAATTCTAATTAAGATTTTCTTCCTCTGAGTGTATGTGTGCATTTTTTTCCATCTGGAGTTAGTGAAACACACATGTATGTACAAGAAAAGCTGAAGGCTGCAGTTTTGTCATATGTTTTTGCCACAGGCTGAGTTGTGACTTGGGGTAAATTGCTTAATTCTCTCTGTCTCAACTCTTATGACAATTCTTTCCTACCTCAGTGTTGTGAAGCTGGGCGTCTACATATTGTGTAAGTGCCTGAGAAATAATTGACAGCATTGTTTGAAGAACAAATGCAACTTCCCTACCCGATAAAATGGACAAGAGCAGAATTACTTTGATGTTTTAGGACCTTCTGGCTGCTTCAGGTGAATAGCATTTGACTTTGTGGATGTTTCTTTTTTGTTGTTTTTTGATAGATGTGGTGCTACGTATCCTCAGATGATGAAGACAGTTGGCATTCACCCTACATGTGCTGAAGAAGTTACCAAGTTGCACATTACAAAACGTTCTGGCTTGGATGCAACAGTCACAGGCTGCTGAGGTTAAATACCATCCCTGGAAAGAAGGAAAAAAAGCACAAAACTTATTTGTAAAGAAAAGGGGTACTTAGAGCTGAAACAGCTTTAATGGTTCAGGGTACAGGAATCTATCTTGTTCTCCTTGCAGACAGTTTTTTATCACAGCCAAAAAATTTTCTTTGCACCATCACAGTTCTAAAACCAATGTAGTTCTGCTGCAACGAATGTCTCTCTTTCAAAGTGCCTAAAGCTCTTCTCTTGTTGGGAGCTAGAGAATAATCACAGTATTTTATATGTAAATTTAACTAAAGCCCATGACATCTGAGGCCATCTACAAATGAAGCAGTTGCCATTTGGGTTTCCCTGTTGGCATGACTGACTGCCAGCAGAGGAGTCTCAGATGCTGGGAATCACACAGGGCATCCCTTAGAAGTCTGGTGTCATACTTTGTCCTGCATGCTTGGATGGCTCATGCACAATCCTCATATTGAACACTGAGACTCTGCATTCACTAGTGGAAACAAGTTCCTGGAGCAGGTAACAGTGGGTAAGCAGTCATCTTTGGGTTTTTTTCCTTAAAAATGTACTGTGTAAAGGAATTTAATTGAAAATCACCTGAAGCTGTCCTGCTGCTGGAAGAATCACAATGGATTAATCAGTAGCAGCCTGGTCACAGTGTTGTGGTGAGGACTGAGAATGAATGATCTCAGAGGTGCTAAAGGAAGGGTTGGTTTTATGGTGGCTTCTCTGCCTACTTCTGAAATTTTTAATTCAGCTCAGTCCAAACTAAATTGACACATCTCACAAATTACTACTTAAACAGTGTGTATTAAGCTGACAAGTAGAGTAAAACCCACTAATAATCCACCTTATGCAGTTTTATAGAATGCAGAAATATGGCTGACAGTGGACTATTTTCTTGGTTTGGTTTTAAGACTTTCTTGCTGATGAGCTGGAGACTATATCTGAATTGACTTAGGTCTGGCTTTAATAAAACATGTTACTGAAGGGAACTACATTAAGCAGTGATCCAGAACAGAAATGGTCCTGCTCAGAGCAAAGATATGAAGTAATTACCTGCAGTTTTGGGGTTTTTTTTGTTATTGGCTTTTTTTTTTGCATACTGGCCCCAGTAAGAGAGCATTTCCCTGTTGCAAATTCCTGCTGATTTTCAGGCTCTCCAGAAGGGGGAGGTGCTGGCTCATCTGTGGCAGGAAAGAAAAAAATCCTGGTGAATCTTCTTGTGCAGAACCCTGGTGAGGAGGTAGCCTGACAAAGGCAAACAAAAAAGAAACTGCACTGAATTTCAAACCCAGTATCAGTTGCAATATTTTCATGTGCACAGTCACAGTTTCTTGCACCCTTTACAGCAGAATAATGCACGCTGGAAGAGACCAGCTGGTGGTGAAATAAAATACATCCTTTTTGCAGTTAATTGATATCAGTGTTTGATGTGTGGAATTTGACATTTTCATTCCAAACTTGTTACCCAGTTTTGAAGAATAGTCTGATGATCATATATATATATATATGCTCTTTTAATTTGATTTCACTGTTGCAGCAAAGCAGACAAATGGTTGGTTTATATCAAGTGTGAAATAATTTTTACTGTGAAAATTGTACCTGTCTGAGAAACTATTAGACAAAAAGGGATCAAAACTTCCATATAAAATATGATGTAGCAGCATTTTTAGGCTCTCACTGATATGAGAATATTAATTTTTTTAATATTTGTTTTAACTTAAACAACAACAAAAGAAATCCTAAATATTTTCTCTACAAACTTTCCTGATATTTTTGGTCCATGTTTCTCTTCCATAAAATAGGAAGAAGTGATACAGTTTGACTCCAAGTGGCATTCCCTATTAGATCTGCCGATGCCATTTTTCATCTGTGAAGTCATCCATAAGTTTGTAGTTGACAAGAAATATTTTGAGTGGAAGTGTAGTTGAAACAATGCCTGAATTTTGCAGCTGCCTTTAGGAGAAATGATGAAAACTAAATAGGTCCATACCTGCACATTCAGAAGTTTTCTGCTTCCTTTAATAAATATCTTACGAGTCTGATGCAGCCAAAAACCTTACTGGATTTTCTTCAGCTGTTCAGAAAAAGGAGAGTTCATAGTAAATCAGGATTTCTTAAAATGTTTTACTTAATATTTCAAAGCATGGAGATACAGCTTTATAGAGATTTTGCTTTGAGCAACAATTCACCTCTGACAAAACTCTAATGCGTAGGAATGCAAGATTTTCCTTCTAGTGATTACCTATTATAGTTCCTTTTGTTTCCCACAAATGAAAGCATTGGTGTTTAACTATGTAAAATCTGCTTCTCTTCTCTGCCCTACCAATACATCCAGCAGACGGAGTTGTCTGTCCCTACAGACAAATCAATGGAAAGATGAGTTAATTTCATTTATGATAAAGTTCAAATTAATTATTTGGGATAGCAAATAGAGAGGTCTCAAGGAAATGTGTCCTTAGTGTATATAGAGCGTGAAACTAAAGCATGTCATCGTTTTCAGAAGAAGCAGAACTGTCTTGGTTTTAGAATTGCTGAGTGGACTGCATGAAATTGTTCCTGTCTCTTCAACAGCAGCCTGGTTCTGTTCCTCATTTAGTGGACAATGCTGTTGCCTCCTGAAGTAAAACTAAACATACAATCACACCTGCATAACCCTAATGTCAGAATCAACAGCGAGACAGAATAATGACAAATATTGTGATTGTGCTTTTTTTCCTGAAGGATTCACCAGGGATGGTGCTTAAGAATTGTTTTTGAAAGCCTGACTAATGTAAATTGAAACAACTTATGTACATTGCAACTGACTGATTGCATGTGAAAATGTAAAAGCAAATATAGTCGGGCTTCGCAGGATGCCAGCTGATGAGGATTTGTTTGTCAAACCACACCGTGGTGCAAACAAGTCTGAGCTTTGCTGGGTCCCTCATATGTGTGATCCGAATATTTATTGTGTTGTGAATTAATTAATGAATAAAGAATATTTTTTCTAGTAAGTGTGTGATTGTACTTGCTTAGTTTTGTACATAGGATTTCTGCTTCCAGTAGACTTATTTTTTGATCTTAATGCTGTCTCTCTTGGTTGAAGTATGTGTTAAGGAAACGAAGAAGACAGACTCAGACCTTTTATAAGGAAATGTTGATACCTCTCTTGATCTGTGTGTAAACTGTATAACCACCGAGATTTTTCCAGGCTGGATGGCCTCTTATTTTAAATTTAAGAGAACCTGTAGACTCGGTAAGTATGGTTTCAAATACTGTGTTGTTTATTCCAGCTAACGAGGTCTAACAAGTATTTTCACTGTCCTTCCATGCTGACATTCTTCTTGAAGTTTTGTCAGGAGTAAACTCCCTGAGTGCAGTCAGAGTATTATACAGGGCTAAAGTATTCTATGCAAGCTGTTCACTTTGGGGTTAAATCTAGAACACAGAGTGGAAAAATGCATTGCAACAAAGCTAATTAGTAGCTATGGGTACTGCTAGGTATTGTTAGAATATTATTACAAAAATGACTAGCAAAATGTATTTAGTACTCTGAAAAACTTCTCTGTCAGAAAAGAAAGGGAGTACATTGTTCAACTCATCTTAATTTTCTTTTATATCTTTAAATCTACTGATTTTGATGAGAAGTTCCCATTAAGTCAGGTGCTAATAAGCTTCTGAAACAGGCTAGTTTAGTATTGCCTCAGTAAATGCCCTGGATTTGATGCTAAGAATGAATATTTACTGTATGTAAAGGCATTTTTATTTATGCATTTTTAATCTCTTTTAATTTCCTGAAATAATTTATTGCAGGTTCTAATTACGATAACCAGTAACAGTCGCTAAAAAAGGGAATAAGGTAAGCATAAATCTTGATTTTTTTTTTTTTTTTGCTTCTTATTTTCATATACCATTTAATCCCAAAGCAAAAAGAATAACAGATGAGCATACAGACAAAAGAAATTAGGAATAGAATTTGCTGCATTGTTTATATTATACCTAATGATAGCTTGTTCTCAATGTTAAGGTCTTGTGTACAATTAAGTTTTGCCTTTTCCCATTTCTACATGCACTGTATTTTTTTTTTTCATCTACTGAAAATTGTTTTTACAGTTTAGATAATTCCAGACCAGGAGCTGGAAAAGATACTTCAGTACAACAGATACACGTTTTGCTAACACGGTTATTGTGATAAAACCATAAAAACCATGGATGCCATAGTGCAATGTGTTTCTCACCAAAGCAGTTGAGTATTGCAAAGACTTTTGAGTTTGAAGAGTTCTCTTCAGAGGGTCATGTCTGTCCAACAAAGTAGGCAATTCTGTGCCCATATAAATTGCCATTTGTCTAAATGCCAGTGACATCAATGTACTTAAGGTTGGCCATTAATTTCAGTGGGATGCAAGTATGTGTCTTAAGTGCTTTGTTAAAGGGGAATCAATAAGCATATGCCAAAATGTCTTTCATTATTACAGTTGGGGAGCAGGCTGCAATTATGATTCAAAACATAAAAGGTACAATAGACATCTATGATTAGGCAATGAAATATGCCTTTAATAAGCATAGTGCAGACAGTTTGTTTTGCAATATGTAAACTTGTATAAAATTCATTGACTTTTTCATTCTTTCAGATATGTGTGCTCTCTTTTAAGAGAGTTTTTTTACTTTTATGCACAAAGGTTTCCTGATGTTCTTCCAGCAAAAAGGCTGGGTTTGTATGCATTTATTCTAGTGCCAAACTTGGATTTTACTGGGAAAAGAGGAAACAGCAGAGCAGACCTTTTTTCTCTTTTTCTTTTTTTTTTCTTTTTCCCAGGGCAGCATGCAACAGATATGCTGTAATTACTCTAACTGATTTTTTTTAAATGGAATATTTCTGTCCACTACATGTCAAAGAGCTAATTATGTTTCCGTTGTGGTACTCAAAGTCAATATTGTCAGCTCTTCTTAGTTCTAATCCTCTACACTGAATTTTGATGGGCCAGGTGAAATATCCCCTTCAGCACCTTACTGCAATTCTTGTCAATCATCTTGCCATGAAAAACATGCATATTACAAAGGCTTTGGCAACACTGCATCTGATTTCAGTCTTTAATCTTATATGCACCTTAAGAAAACATCATTCTAACTACTGACATTCTGTTTGGGACATGAATGGGATCCTATTTGCTGTGGGAAACAAAAGAAAATTATCTAATCTTTAATGGATATAATGGAACTCTTTAGCCATCACAGTGTAAAGGCTTAGTAGTAAACCACAGATCTAGGAAGAAAACAATTATGATGGTGAACTGGTTCAGAAATTAAGTAGAATATCTCAAGTGAATAAGTAAAAAAATGCACAGGTATTTCTTCATAATGGAATTGTAAAGTACCTCGCTTCAGGCATTGTTGGACTGAGGAGAGTGTCTTTTTTTAGAACCCCTAGACTTTCTGTGCAAGGAGTGCTGTTCACTGTAGTCATTTCTGAGCATGGTACTGTGTGTGCCACTTTTTTTGTTGTTTCTTGTAGACAAGATCTAGCACATCTAAAATCTTCTGGTCCTACAATGGAAAATTAACATCATTCTCTAAGAAGCTGGAATATAAACTAATAAGGCAGGTTTCCAGAATCTGATTGCATCAGTCAGAAAGATACAGCATGAACAGAAAGTGGATATTCCCTGGGGGGTGGTGTGAAATGAAGACCAGTCTTGTTTGAACAAGGTGCTGTGCGTTGTTAAGTGGGTAGAGATATTGGGAGTTGCAGCCTGTCAGAACCAGCATCTCCAAGGAGGGGGTGGGAGGAATTTTTCCAGGTAAAAGTCTCAGCAGTTTGTAATAGAGTATGTCCAATATCCTAATACATTTATTTAAGGAAAGCCTTTATACGCCATGAATGAGCTATACCCTTGCTGCACCTCCTCCCTTTCAGATCATACGAAGACCAGAAAGACTCTTGGGTTTTTTCTGTCCTTCTTTACTTTAAAGCAATATGGGAATCAAGCTTGTTATTCCTTGTTTCAGCATAAAACCAAAGAGCAAGATACCTCTTCTTAATCTTTCACAAGAAGACTTCTTTTTTCCAAGACTTGGCAAGGAATTAGCTAGGTGGTAACATAACTCAAACAAATCTAAGCTATAGATACCTCGCAGTCCTTGTCTTTTAGGATATTTTGTAACTCCAGTAAAATAAAATACCAAGGGAAAGAAAACAGTGAAAAAAGACAGTCTTTGTTTAGTCTTTAAACAAAAATTGAGGAGATAAAAGATGTTCCCTTCTTTGTTGGCTCCCTGTGAGGAAAGCCCCAAATGCATTTTTCCATGGTGTACTCCCAACAAAACAGTTAAAACTGAAAGCTCATTTTATTTTTGTCTCTTACTAATGTGTGAATGAACTGTAATGCAACCAACCAATATTCTGTTCACACTGTGTCAGAGCAACAGGTTAGAAAACAACATTTTAGCTTTATGCAGGAGGTTGAGCTCAGCAATCTTTATTTAAACACCTTTGTTCAATGGGGACAAAGGATTGAGCTTTGGCATTTTTATTTTATCTTGATAATCTTCCTTTTTTTCTCTCAAAGGATCAAGAGGAAGTGCATTAATTTTCAACTTCACGCGAAGGCAAGTTGTACAAACACAGCTGGAAACATCAGGAAACTCAGGCATTTTCCTTAGAGAAATGGAGTCAACTAATGTTCTGCTGGCAAGAGACTCCTAGATAATTGGGAAGATGTTGTAAGGTATAGCAGTTTGGGCAGCAGGGTGTTCACACTGATAGCACTGTTCCGTTTGCCTATCTCAGGTGAATGATTCCTGTAATTTAGAAAGAAGAAATTAACCATATGACAGGAAGTAATTTAAAGAATACAGGCTGCTTTGGAGACGTAAGAAATGGCTCTTAGATTGTCAAAGGATATTTTTTTAGTTCATTTAATTTACACCAGGCTGAGATCTAATTAAATCATGGCAGCAACTTTTGATCTTTGCCTCTTTAGTTTTCATTGAGTTTATTTCTTAGACATATTTCAAATACAGGAAAATAAGGAGAATTCTCTTGACACTTTAGACTCTCTTTATATTTCTATCCTTGTTCATTCTACATATATCCAGAGTTTCTAAGAGCTTCAGGTCAGGACTTTGGTTCTCTTTCTTAATTAAAGATTTAATTGTAATCCTTGAATTTTTCTTTTTCCACCTTTTTGCAAGATGCTCATTCTATTTTACTTAGCTACTTTTAGCCCTATTTAAATGTTAGTAAGTGAATTTCCTTTTGATGGGGTAAAAGTCCAATGTATTCATAAGAGAGGATTTCAGTATTTTCTGCTTGCATGTTCCTTTAACTCCCTTGTACTTCCCAATCTGGAAATGCCATAGCTCCAGAGGATGCAATTCTAAATAAGGCCTGTCCATAGCTGTGGTATTGTCCCCCTTGAAAAATAAGAGACCAACCATTTGTGAGTGTTTACAGCTGGACCTTCTGAAGGTCCTTAATAACAAAATGCACCAGATTCACAAGCTGTGACAACAGTGCCTCAGGGTTCCCCATGACCGTGGCAAAGTGGAACATACGATGAAATTTGCTTGTGAAATGCAAAGCTGCCTTTTTTGTCACTGAGGTTACTGAGAGAGAACTCTGCGGTCTTGCAGTTTTTGTATTGAGTAGCAAACTCTCAAAGTGCAAAAAGCTGCCCTGGAGTGATGAGATTGTTCATGTGTGGGCTTCAAGATCCTTGTGAGGCCACCTCGTTGTCTTATGCTCTAATTCTGGAAGTCCTAATATTTCCCAAGTTCACAAGTTGGATGAACATTTGCTTTAAGCTATTGAGTTGATCCCTAGGAACAGCAGAGGGGGGTGCCCCCTTGGATCTACATTATTGATTGAAGCACTCTCCCTCACTGTACTTCAGTGAAGTGTAGCCAAGAACAACAAGATAAGAATTAATGTAAGTGACAAGGGAGTTTCTCAGACTCTGCCAGTGCACATTAGCCTGGCTGAAGAGAAAAAGAAGCTGATACTTGAGTCTTTTGAGTTGTGAAGGGTCTGGTCAGTCCTTGAAGGGGAAGCACATGAATGGCCCAGTTGTCATCACATTTTATTTTTCCTCCAACTTTGACTAATGGTGCATTTCCTCTGGCCTCCCACGGGCCATCCGTGGCTGACTTGCTTTGTCACTCCTCACATCGAGTCGCTGCCTTTACTGTCCACGCTGTTCCCATGGCGGGAGCCCGGTGTCCTCTAAAGAAACGCACAGGCACAAACCATCTGTCATTCTTCCACTCCTCTTTCAAGCCACCATTTCCCATATTGTGTGGCCTTGCAGGGTGAAAGCAATCTGCCTCCCCCTGCATGCCTGGAGTACATGCCAACTCTCACCCCACTTGATAAGGCACCTCCCGACATTCTGCCTGGAAAAATACTAATGGGCATCTCCCTGTTGATAACCACTTCTGCCTTTTTATTGTGTTCAGGGGATGATAAGTTGTCTGGATCAACAAGGAATTGTCCCTTTTGCAGGGCTGATTATTAGGGTCAAATTAGGTGTGAGTTGTGAAATTAATCATTGCAACCACAAATAACTTGTAGTGTGCTATGGACAAAGGAAAAAAAAAAAAAGACTAGAAGAGGAAATTATTGTAGGGCACAAAGAACCAAAGTGACTGGGGAGGAGGGAGGAGAGACTGGCTGGCAATGCTGTACAGGATGTTGAGCTAGGCCTGTAGGCAGTGCTGGATTTGGTCTCCTGCACCTGTGGACTGTGAAATAATAGAACAAGATTCTTTAATGTCCTTTGAGAGTCTGAATTACTCCACACACAAGGCATCTTAGGGAGAGGAAGATACCTGACTTTGCACCAGAATTTGTTTTTATGCGTATGTAAGTTGATTACAATCCTTATACATCTCTAGATAATCTGAATCACATTAATTTAGTCTCTGCTGGAAATTAATAATGCAACATCTACTGAGAAGTCTCAATTTTGTTTTCTGGGGTGAGAAGCCTGAGTTTTGTGCCGAAAATACAAAACTGAAGGTGTGCTGAATTTGCTTGGAAATGCTGCAAAGCTATTCTCATTTCCTGTAACTCTTGCAAGGTTGGCCCTTTTCCATGGCTAAGCCAAAGTTCATAGCTAGCCAGAATAAAGTGGCAGGAGAAATTCATTCTCTCTTTCATCTAGGGTATCTAGGAAAGCAAGAACCAAGACTTTGAACCATTAATTCCTAAGTCTGCAATTACTAAGTTGATTTGCTGCAGTAGAAACTGTGTTTTAAGGGTTTTGTCTTCTCTTACCAAAGCTAATTGTTAATTGCATCTTCTTTTCTTCAGCCACTGCCACAAGGAATGACTGCCTTCTGTGCTGATGACAGATCTGCCCCTCTGCTATCAGACACTCTGCTTTTGCCATCTCAGTTTCCTAAGAGCTGCCTCTGCCTGGGAGCCAGTGGAGCAGCCGTGTTGGGGGCAAAGCAGTTCTCTGAGGAGGATGATGATGGATGACAGAGTGATTCCCTTCGACATGGCTGCAGCACTGAGGTTGCGTTAATTTTTTATCCCCTCCCCAATATCCTACTTTCTCTGCTCTGAATTCTTAAAACAAATCTTGTCTTTGCTGTATGAACAATACACAGAGATGATGCTATAGTAACTTGAAAAAACATATTTTATGGCACAGGAGTGCATCCCTTGGTCAAAATTGACAGAACGGAGATAATTGCTACAGGTGACAGAGGCTGCTGGATGGCCATCAGAGGGGTACACAGGAAATAAATTTGAATGCCTTTGCCAAATTTCTAGTGTGTACACCACCAACACTTCTTCTTTTTCTCTCATTACTGTCATGCATGTGATTTTGTTCCAGCACTCATACTGGCCTCCCTCCTGTGCTCAGGGAAGAAGCGGGTCTGGTACTCCTACTGCACTGAGGTTCTGTTGGGCCCTAGGGAATGGGTTTGCAATGATGTAGCTACACTGTGACAAAACTCTGGCCATGTACCAGCACAAGGCAAAGTTTGTCTGGAAGCAGCTTGCTCTGAAAAGTGTCTGCAAGCAGTACAGATGCCCTCATGGAGGTGGGTTCTCAGGACTGGATTTCAGCCATATGAAGAATCAGCTTGTGTTGATGTACTTCCCTGAAATATTCTTTAATAGTTGAACAGTCTTGAGCAGAGATCATATTTCCAGTTTGGGATTCCCTTTATGCATCTTTCATTAATGCAGGGATTCTCCGCAATCAGAGACCAGCACCGCAGAACAGCTGGATCCATTTTGGCTTGACAAGGGGCATGGGCATTTTTTTATATGTATTTATGGCTTTTGTGAACATTCAAAATGCTTTATATAAATATTAAAAATAATCAAGGGTTCTGGAAAGAATTCATCCTGCATTACCATCATCTGCAGGAGTTCTTCCATCTTCCTCTAGAATATGTATTACTAGCTGACACTGTGAACTAACTGGTCCAGTCTGGGAATTCCTAGCTACAGCTCGAGGAAAAGGGAGGCTGTGAAGGGAATTGGTATCTCTTGATCATAAGAGAGAGCAAATATAATACAGGCGGCAGTCTGGCTGCCCCTGGAGCAAGTCAGAAGCAAGAAACTTGCAAGGAGGCACCTCAGAGAGCTCCCCAGAGTTTTTCTTTGCCTGCTGCACCCGCTGTGGTTACTTGGTAGGTTACTTGCCCTGCTTGTCTTGAGGTAGCTGGAGCTGAGGCATCTGTTTTCCATTTAGAGCTTGGAGGATGCCCAGGTCTGACTTGGCATGCTGTCTGCACTGGGCATCAGCAGTACAGATGTGGAAACCACAAACCCGATTAATATGAGCCTAGAGTAAAAACTCAAATAAGCTTATAAATAAAACCAGACTTGCAGATTATTTGTTTCCATATTAGTCTATAATAGACCCTACTCAATATGTTTGTTTTATTTGGTTTGGTGACCGACATAGGTATTTATATTTCCAATAAAAATTTAAATCAGAATACAACAGATGAAGTAAGCTTAAATTATTTCTGCAGAAGATGATTGCAACTGTCTGAAGCATGTAATTCCTTACATGAAATGTTAGCCTGCTTTGAACAGAGATGTGACAGACTTCTCAGTATTTAATTGACCATTCCATCATAGCTCCAGATCCTACATTTATATATTAAAATAGACTCCTAAAGAGACTCTAATCCTCAATGAATAATCCAGAGGTGTTGGATGGCTTGGTGGGTCTAATTCTTGGCGTGAGCGCTATCTATGTGATCTTGGGTGAGTCACTAAATGATCGCCATGTCCTAGCTTAAAGTGGTGCCTGGTTTTTTATCCCTGCCAGGCTCCTGCTGAGCTCTGAGCTTGATGACCTCAGGTGTTCCTTTCCAGTGCAACTTCAGCTGCTCAAGTGTGGGTAATGGAACCATCCAGAAAACAGAGGTCCAAACAACCATCTGAGAAGATTCTTCAGCAGTGCTGACAGACATTTGATTTAGTGGAGAAGATCTCTTTCCAGGAATTGATGGCTCTTAATCCAAGGGTGAGATTATCCTGATTCAGCTCCATTTAAACACAGCTGTACCAAAAAAATTCTGTGGGTCAGCAGCAGTAGGACATGTACTTTATTCTGCCTGTACTGTGACACTCAGGATGGGACACCTGCACAAAGCCTGACAAATCTTTGAAGTGACGCCTTGTACATATCTGTGCTGAGCAGCATCTCCAAGGGACTAATGAGGCCTACCTGGCTTTCAAACCATACCATGGTGACATAACTGGAACTGTGCCTCACTCCCCTAAACCTCCTAAATAGAAAATAGAGGGAAATAAGCACTTCCACATGCTAGTTTGGATCTCACATGGGCTATCAAGGGAGCATAAAGTTCCCAGTGGGTTGAACCTGAGCCTTGGATAAGTACTTGCAGTGACTTCTTGTGCTCATGGGGCTCTAAGACAAATGAATAAACAAATAATGCTCTCTTCCCATCTCTGCCTTGCAAAAACATAAGGGAAAAAACTTTTACACCCTTTGTTAGGATGTCAGTGCCAGAGGAAAGAGAAAGACATCAGCCGTTATTCCATTCAAATGTCCAGTTTTCATTTTCAATTGTTTCTCTGGAGCCCCCTTTTTCCCCCCTCTTCAGCCAGTTGAGCAATGGCCTGTTCTTATAAAACAAGTTTTCAGCTTTGTAACAGTCCTGACTTCTCATTGTTTGAAAGGCAAGAGGGTCACTCAAAGTAAACTCTCTCGTGCTAGATAGTGTTTTTCCACATGGAAATGTTGGAGGGCCACTCTGTGCTGTCAGCCCAGAAAGGCCAGAAGATGCCTTCAGACTCCCCAGGTGCCTCTGTGTTTGTTTTCTAATGTTATTGCACACAAAATATCATTAATATTATGTCCAAAGCTTGTCTTTATAAACAGAGTCAATACATATAACTTATTAGTCAGCCACTGGGAAAAAGGAAACTACTAAGTCAACACTGTGAGGAATTAACCCTTTTCATTGCCCAGAGAAGAAACCAAAGATGATACAACCTCTTGAAACTGCAAAAGGGACTTATTTTCTCTCATAAATTAGTGAGACTATTTCCTCTCACTTTGGCACTCAAATGTAAACGGTGTCCTGCAGGAATTGGGAAAGACTGGTGACTTACAAGACATCATTCTCTTTCCTGTGGTATATGCCACTGAAGGGCAGGAAATTTCCCTCCCACCCACCTTTTTCTTTTTCTTCAATCTCCATTTCCCTGTGGGCTGCCTCAGGTACTGGGCTAAGCTTGGCATGTAGACACAATTAGAAATAGAGGCGAGACTGCATGGAGCAAAGTGTCCAAGTGCTGAGTGAGTGCCCAATGAGCCATAGCAAAACGCACAACCAAGTCAAAGAAAAATGGAAAATATTCCATAAAATTCAACTTTGCATCCCTTTTTCCTCTCTTGATATATGGCCCCTTTTTCACAGCTGCCCGGGCCCCGGTCTGCATGTAAATATGTCAGTGCAGCAATGAGACGGAACACGGTCACAGAGCGCCGGCGGCTGCTCCCAGATAAAACACTGAGCTGGAGCCCTGCAGTTTATTGTAAATAAAGATCAAGGCAAAGCAGCAACATTTCTGTTCGGCTCAAGCCGGTCAAGGTTGCTAGTCCAGCTCCTGTCACGACTACCATATGTCCACATGGATTTCCCCTTCCAGAAAGGGACATGTTACTCTTCTCACAGCTCTGTAGCCTTTGCAAAGCTCCCCGATCCTTCCCATGTGTTTCTTTAGAGTGACCTGGAAGCACTGGTGGCAGATGGGACAATGGCTGCACATGTGGCCATGTAGGTGAACTTCCAAATGTGCTGCTCCAATAGTGCTCTACCTGAACAGTCTCTTTGAGGGCCCAGGGCGTGTTAATGCTTAGTTTGGTTCTACGCAGCAGAGGGCACTGGATCCTGTAAATGGGAATTGATTCCGGCAAGTACGGGGCTCTGATCACTTTAGCAGATGGGCTGGTTTTTTTCCTTCTGAATACTGGTGGTGCAGAAAAGAAGTCTGCAGCTCTGTCTGCTGCATGCTGATTGACTGAGAGACAACCATGGCATGTGTTAGCAGGTGATAAACTTGTCCTTTACGCATCTTTTATTTTAATTAAAGAGGTAGCTACAAGAATCAGTTATCTGGACATCAGGTTGGCTAAAGTACCAGCCATCTGGCATCCTTCTGAACAGCAGCACCAGCCAGCTGACACAATGGAGGGAGATGCAAACACCTATAAACTAGAGCATGAAGAGTCAGGCTGGGGTGGAAACTGGTTGAATTGTTCAGGCTTGTTCTGCAGCCCACAGGGAAAATATAGGAGTGGTCTGAGGAGATCTGGCTGGATCAGGGAGTTTAGCCTTATTTATAGCCCTTGATCTGAAGTCCCCACAATTTCATTATAAAGTTATAATTTTTTTTGGTGAGTTCATCTTGTTCTCAGCAATACCCACAAACAATGCACTGTCAATCCACTCCACTCTCCCTCTTTCATCACTGAGTTCCCATTGCTGTTTGCTGGGATTTGCATTTTCCTTGCTTATGGCTCAGATGAGCTGTAAGCCAGAGAGAAGAACAAAAAAATATTAGGAATGTATTTTTTTCAAATTATTTTTAAAGTTTAGATGGATCTCATGCATGTATGTTGTAACATAACTCTTTTAATAATAGAAGTTTTAATGCTAATAAAGAACATACATTAAGAAAACTTGCTAGGTCTTCATCTGGAACTACTCTAATATGTTGAAGATTTGGCACAATTTACGCATAAAATTCAAAAATAAGAATTCATCCTCCAGACTGACAGCTACTGATCTAAGTTCTTGAGCTGACCTAGGATGCTTCACTTTAGATGACAACTCCAAATGCAAGAAAATTGAATACTGCCACAATATATGCTTAACTCTGCTGAAGAAAACTACAAGGCGATGCTGTATCCCAAAAGCAGCTAGTAGTTATTCAGGGTTTTATACTTCTATAGCAACACATCTCACCACACCCTAGCATTTGCCAGACCCAAACTAGAGGTTAAATGTGCTGGAAAATGTGGCAGTAGCTTCCAGCATTAGCTGATTCCTGAGCTTATTAGGACTCAGGCATGCCTGCCTTGCATAGCAGAAAGATCAGTTTCAGAGCTGGGAGAGAGGAGCAGCTTTTCTTTCACACACCCTCTCTCCACAAGTCTGAGCCGTGCCTTTGCCTTGGCAATGCAACATATGGTTCAAGGGCTGCCCATGGCCTGTAGTGCTGTGCCACTGTTCCCGTTTACATCAGATAAAAGGCATGATTGCTAAGGGTTGTAGGTTTGATCTCTTTTTTATTAAATAGGTCAGCAGGCCCTAACAGTTGGCAGCCATCTCTAGTCCCAGAGCTGTGTGATGAAAGGCCATATTATGGCAGGCTCCAGTGTATCTCTTTATCTGTCCTACCTGGTACAGCATGTTCCAGGTGGAGACTGGCAGGTGCTGGTGCTAAACCCTCCCCTACTGCTGTTCCCTAGTGACAACAGCAGTATCCAGTGTTCAGACCCCAGCTCCCTCTGACTGCCGTGGAAACTACTGCTCCCATCACAGTTTTCAAAACACTTCGACTTTCAGCCATGTTATTCTGGGAAGGGAGGAACTCCTTTGCAAACAGATGTGCTCTTGAAGTGCTTCCTGTAGTCTTCATTAAGCTGAACCAAGTCTGCATTTTGCAATTTTACCTTCCACTGCAGAAGCCTGATCCTGCACCTTCATTTTTGGTACTGTACATCATTATTCCTTAACACCACTCAGTAGAGAAGTAGGTAAATGATAAACGTAGCTATAAGTTTTGTTCAGTAGCAATTTCCCTTAGCAGTTTTAAAGTGTGATTTTAACTTTTTTTATCAGCTCTTTGACAGGTTAATGGGGTACATGGACAGGAGACTTCTGCTTTATCCCCTGCAGCCCTGACAATTTGAGGTGTTGCCTGGCTCAGCTCCTAGACATGAGAGGAAGGAGTAACTTGCACTACTCCCCAGTGATTTCCTGATGTTTACTGGTGGATTACAGATGTGATTCACTCCAGAAGGTACTGCTGGGTGCTCACAGGTATCTGATCTGCCAAGCAAATCTGTAGCATCAGCTCCCAGGAGAATTCCCTCTCCTGAGGAGAGGCTAGTGTAAGCCCTGGGACCCAACATTGAATGGTGCAGAGTTTTGTTAGAAGCCAACTGAAAACGTGGTGCTGTTATTATCTGACACTAGCTGAAACAAAAGCCAAACGTTGATGAATGTCTGATCCTAAAAGTAAACAGAGTGATTTTTTTTTTCCTTTGCAAGTCAGGGGCCCTCTAGGGTTTTATCTGATTTTGGCAATCTCCTGCACATTTTGGGGCCTGGAGCATGGTTTTAATTGTTACATCACAAAAGTTGCCAAATAATGTTGGATGCTCCTTAAAAACTCTCTCAATTTTATGGAACTTCTCAACGGCTTGACTAATACAATAATTACTGGAACTCGGCTATGTTGCCTAGTGGCAAATGGAATTTTTTCATAATGATCCTGTCTGTCGTTAATAGCAGGATTTGTTCTTTCTCTCAGCGGGAGAGAGGCCAGAAAGCCATGGTATCTGTCTTTTTTAATGACAGCCAACAGCAAACGGATAAAATAATCAATTATATCCACAGATAGGTAGATAAAGTATAATTTATCATGTCAAAAACAAAAATGTTTTTAATTGGGCTGTTAATCATTTTGTAATTTTAACTAAAGAGATGGGGACTCTACTTTGTGCTCAGACATCACTAATATTTCATGCAACATTAGCTGATCTTATTATAGCTTTAATAATAGTGTTTACCACCAACTGCCAAAATATAAAATAGGATTTCTACTCTCATTAGCTGGAGCCTTTGCAGTTAGAAAAAGATGCCCTTCCCTTTTATTTTTCTTCCTCAAGAAAGATCCAGGAGATAAAAAAGGGGGTTCAGCAGACTGATCAGCTGTAACAGTTTCTAAAATATGCTCATCTTTATGTTTGATTAGGAGTACCCATGCTAATTACCAACAAACATCTTACAAAAACTTTTTTTTTTCCCAGCAAAGCATATAAAGAGATTAGTATAACACGGCAAAAATTAGAAGCTTGGAGTTTTGATTTCTAGCCACACCTGCATTGTTTTGTGGGAAGCTGGGCAGATAATTTAATCCCTCCTAACTTGTTCTCCGTGTCTGTAATGTAAGTATTAGATAGCTGCATCATCAGTCTGCTGTAGAGTACGTAGGTGTTGTAAGATACATGAAAATTTGTAATAAAGATGGCAAACATCTGGCTGGCTGGCTGCAATAGCAGCCTCTCTGACAGCTACCTCTTTGGGGAAGGAAATGGGAAGTTTATGGCTGGACCTAAATCTTCCCCATATTATAACTGAAAATGTCATCATAATGCTGCCTGATTTCAGGACCAGTGAAGAATCATCTAGCAGAAAAATCTCTCAGCACTGGCTACTTTTGCTGTCTTCTTTTTTGTTATCTTTCCTGTATGCCATGAGCAGATGCCCTGTGTAGGACTAGATCTCTATTTTACCTATAAATTCTACATTAAAAAAAGCTAGCCATGCTAAGAAAAGAAATGTGACTCTTGAGCACCCCTTTGCCTCATACACACTGAAATTACTTTCCTGCTTCCAAAGTGTTTTGCAGAGAGAAATTAATCTCCATTCCTCCTAAAACTTGGTTTCCTTCTGAACAGCTCAACCTGCCTTAAATCACGATCCAGCCTCTAGAGTACGTGCTCGGGAGAAGAACATGCACTTAAAGTAGTTTGGCAAGAGCAGATTTCACTTTCAGTGTCATGGTGGAAGTTTCTGGCTATGGGTTTAATTTTATGTCCCTAGCATCTCCCAGCAATGCATGTAAGACAGAGCAGGGCAGAACTGCTCTTTCTGTAACTGGATCTGTCCTGGGAGTGGGGCAAATTTAGTGGACTGAGTGGGTTTTTTACAGGCCTAATGGCAGGATTGAGGTTGTATTTATACTGAGAAACAAGGAGGAGAAGCTCTGGGGCTGGCTTGCCCAAGCATAAATAAATTGGAGGTGCAGGAACATTCTAAAAGTTCCCAGAGAGTCGCATTGCACAACTTAATGGGCCTGGTGGCTTCACCTGTGCCAATTTTATGTGACTCTTAACTCTGGTGTTAAATAAAAATGAGACTTGCTCTAATGACATCAACAGCCTTCAGTGAAGAAAATATGCTGCTACTTTGATACAGATCCCTTTTAAGGAGGACACCGTAGACAGCCAAAGCTCTTTTCCCCATCTGTTAGATGAATGTTACAATTCCCTGCTCAGAAGTGTGGCCTCAACAACACTCCTCTGCTTTCAGCATTACATTAGATGATTTTATTAAGAATATGGTTATCTGTTGCCCCTGCTTTTGCCACCTTGATTTTACTGTCCCTTTGAAACGATGCAAAGGGGGGATGTGAGTTGGCTGGGGGAGGGGAGACAATAGCATGGGCAGGGGGTTAAATGAACCAGCTGTTACGTGTGAAGTATCTGCTTTCTAATTGCTTCTGTTGGAATTCAGGGGAAAAAGGCTCTCGCTTCAGTTAATTAATAAGGCAGGACTCACATAAACTCCAGCTGTGAGCACAGGACTGGTCTTTAAAGGATAAGCCCAGGAGGTGGGGCAGAGAGTTTGATTTCCTTGCACTAAATCCCATCACATGCTGCTGGTACTGTGTGTGTCCACCTAAGCCTTTTGGTTGGCTTGTCTGAACCAGACACGAGGTATCTGTTGCTGTCCACGTGCCTCACCCCAAGAAAAATGATCTCTCCCCAGAAATCAAAGGTGTGAGGCTATGTTTCAAGCTAGAGTGAAACTGCTGTGTTTACACTCGAGTTTGGAATCCCTAAAAAGCGGGGATGTTTGGATCAAAGGGTTTTTTTCAGACTTAACAGACGCATGGGCTTTTGCAGCTAGACCTAGATATGTCTGCCATTTGGTTCTCTTTTCTGTCTACTTCCAGAGGCTTTGGATTTGGCATCCTGTCAACATCTCTCTCATCTGAGCCCTGCCTCAGGAGCTTTGCTGCAAGGGAGCAACTGATGGGGAGGTTGTGCAGCTGATGGCTCCAGACCATGTCCAAAGGCCATTTTACAGTGATCCCTTTGAGGAGAACAATGCCCAGTTCATTTCTCTTTTTTCTGAGAGGGGCCCAAAAAGATCAGGACTTTTCCTGAGTTGCAAACACAATGCCCCTAAAACCCACATGAAAATGCAAATGCCAGAGTGTTTCCTCATTTGATCCTGATCCAGGTCTTCCTGCCTTAGGATGTCACCCACCACCAGTGCAAGGTCCTTCTAATCAGATAACAGCTGGGATTCTGTGCTGAGAGCAAAGTCTTCTCCCACTTCCCATGGGATGGCATCTCTGGATTTCAAAGCTTGTTGTTTAACTGTGTTATGTTAGGAAACAGTGGAATCAGAAAAAAAGGTGGAGGGGATATTCCTATGTGGTTAATAGCCTGTTTTTCCTCACTGACTGTGGAGGGAAATGAGCTTCCTGCTTAAGGTGAGATGTCATTTGCTGGATGGAAACCTTTGTGTCCTGGCTGCCTGCTCCTTTCAGTGCCACCGCTCAGGGCAGGTCTCTTCCAGGCCCTCTCCTTTCCTGGCACCATGCTCCTGCATTGCATCAGTCCTGGTGCTCCTCAGATGAGTGCTAGGGTCAGCACAGGGGAGGGGACATGGCCATGTGGCTGCAAAGGGTCGGGAAAGGAGGAGTGCTCATTTTGGCACAGAGAGCCCAGCTGTGTGTTCTCACCACACCCTTCCTCAAGCAGCCTCAAGGCTCAAGCATCCAGGACGATTTTGGCATTTCACTACTGCAGATTTCAGTGACAGCTCAGCCTGGTGTGGGACCAAACTCCCAGATACATCAATAGCCCCAGTCCCTTGGGCTGGCTGTGCCGAGCTGGACTTCCCACCCAAAGTGAAAAACAATTCTCCGGTGTTACAGCACGTTTCCAAGCTAGTGAGGTGGGGCCTCACTTTGCAAAGATCTATAAACAGCAAATCTTTCTCTCCTCCGTTTCTCTTCACTCTGAACGTGTTGCTGTTTTCAGCGGTTGGTTTCAAAGTGCTGATTCACAGCCACCAGCCTTATTGTTTCATTTGAGGAGATTAGGGCTGAGAATGTTGTGGTTTTCTAGTGAAAAGTCTCCATTGAAAATAGCATATTTGACGTGAGACTGTTATTTATGCTCAAATAACCATCTTGTTTAAAGATGAAGAGACTTTTATTTTTTTCCTTTTCAAGTTTAGATCAATCATGTATGAAGACAAACTCCCACTCAGCCTCCCCTGGCCCCTAATACTTTCATTTCATTATTCTTATGCTCATTATTTTATCATTTTGTCCTTGACTGGAACATTTCTTTCTTGTTCTTCCTTACATGCACCATTAAAGAAGGCAGGAACTTACATTTAAAGCTCAAGACTTGTGTAGCTCTTAAGCCATAAATAATGTTTTCTACAGATTCCAAGATTATTAAATCTTTCTAGTTAGCCTCCCTCTTATTTTACAGCTCATCTGATTAGAGGGGACATACTCTTTTAAAACTTGATTTAACTATTTCTGGTTTGCTTTTGCAAGCAGACATGAAAAAACAGGGCCTGGCTACATGCACTGCTGATCAGAACACTTGCCATAGGAATGAAAAAAAAAAAGCTTGCCTGCCAGAGAACTCCTTGTTGGAATGGAAAAAGCCTCCAGAGAATTCTGAGAGGCAATTCTGAGATGTAGTTAACTTTCTAAATACAGGCAAGTCTGCAACTGAAGCTAAAATCTGTTTCTCTGGGGAGATAAATGCAGTCAAAATACCCTCTTCTGGAACGGGCTGACAGGCACAAAATCAGTGAAGGGAATGCTTTAGTATGAGGAGATAGTTATGCTCAGGTAGTAACTGATTTTGGGCAGCTGTAGGAACTGAACCATTAGGTGTTGTGCTTTGCCTCCCCATATCCTGCTTGTTTTGATGCCAGGCTGGGGCTTTGCTGAGCCAGGCATCAGCTTCTCCCTACAGATGCAGCCAAATCAGCTGCTGCAGTTTGCCAGAGATCTTGATACTGCAGCACTGAGCTGCTCTTCCTTCCGCTTGATGAAATCTGCTCAGCTCAGACAGTCCCTCAGGGAATGGCCAGGGAGTCAGGCCTTGCACTTACTACAAACTACAGCACTGAGCACACAGAGAAGAAATAGCCCTACCAGAGACATAGTGAGTGAAAAGTGCTGAAAAGCCTCACAGTAGGCAGCCTACACAACGAAATTAGTTCCTCCAGTTAGTCCGTGGTCATCAATGAGGCAAGTGCCTCTGCCTCCTGGGCCAGACAGGCCAGTGTTTTAATGGTAGGCATAAATCTATTGCATTTTTCTCCTCATGACCTAGCATATTCTGTCAGGCCAAAGCATACTCCAGAGAAGGAGTAGAATTTATGTGTACAATAAAACAATAGAGTTTCAGTGATATCAGCTGTTTGACGAACTTTAATATACGTTTGCTATAAACCAGGCAGCAATTACCAGAATGTAATACCCAAATAAAATCCATGATCCATTTGCACGACAGATCTTCAGTTTACTCGTATTCATGTGAAAGAGACACATAAAAATGATATCCATGCTTAAAATCACTTAGAAGCAGTCTGAAAGACCCCACAGTTGCAAGTGATACCTCAATACTTAGCTAATACTCAAGTTTCGATGGCTTTGCCTTCATGATTCTTCCAGTGGTTCCTTTATGTTTTCTGGTATTTTGCCAAACACCTGTGAATCAGTGCACAACAAATATTCCTGCCATTTAATTTAGCCTTGCACAGAAAAGCTATATTAGGCCTGATGCAGACCTAATCCCAAACCTCTAAAGAGGTTTAAGGCACTCTGGTTTCACCTAATCCTGAAACCTAAACCAGAATCATTGAAAACCTCCATAACACCACAGGAATGGGCAAATAAAGAGCTTCCACTATGAAATTATTAAAAGGATACAGTGTATCTTTTGGATTTGCGACCTAAAGCTTTGCCTAAGGAGCTTGGACTGTCCACAATAAAAGTGTTTATTTTGAAGTTAGGAGGTTGAAAGGTTTATTTGACTAGAGGGCTGATTTGACCCCTCCCACCCAAAAAACAAAGCAGGGTGATCCCCCAGAAGAGTGGAAAATAGGAAAACGGATGAACAAGTAACAAGGCAGGGGCAGCCCGGCAAAGCAGCCAAAGATGAAGCCCAGGTTTCTCTTTAAGCCTCAGTCATGGCCCCTTGTGAGACAGAGCAGGAGCACAGCCCCTGGTGCACAACTGGGCTCTTGGGTCCTGAAGTTCCCCGCAGCAAACATGTAAGGCAAGAGTTATTTATGATATAATAAATACATTGCTGCTGTTTAAAACTGAGAATTTGCTCTTTTGAGCAAATAGGAGAACTGATAGGAGATAACATGTAAAAACATGCTGTAATGGAACTTTCAGTTGCAAACTGCATCCAACTGTAATAAATTTGATCTTGCATTAATTCATTTAAATTAATTGGATTCTGTCATTCCTGAATTCTGGTAACCACCTTATCTTGCCATACAGCTCATTATCTTTGAGTTGTGAAAGGGGTATTTCATTTTCAAGGCAACTGTAGGGAATATTAACTGTACCATATGCTAATAAACATTTCACTCCTAACAAATTAAAGACCTGGAAGTATACAGCACATGTGGTTCCATTACGCACAGCAATTTATAGCAAGGATCTGCTGCTCTAAATCTCCTAATTCAAATCATTTCAGCAAAACATGGAGGGAAATATGGGGCTGTATTTGTGCATTATACAATACAGAATGTATTTATCTGTGCTTAGGACATTTCTCATAATGAGAGGCATAAACTTCTCAGTGTGCTGTACTCTCATAACCACCAAATGCCATTGAAAGCCCTTTAGAGCAAGGATTTAGGAATCAGTGTTCTTACTGATGAGAAATTTGATATGAGTAGAAAACTAAGCTTGAGATTTACCTTCCCAAACACAAAAAATCTCCATGCCTGTGTTTGCATCAATAGAAGTGGAACAGAACAGCACTCATTTAACAGCACTAGATTTAATTTAGCTTTGAAAGACTCTGGCTCCATAGACAAAAATGGTAGAAAAACTGAAAAACATGTTTTATGAGGTACCAAGCTTTCTAGCTGGAATTATAGCAACACAGCCTTCTGAAAAACTACATAAATGACACGGCTTTTAACTCCTAGACAGGTGACACAAGCAAATGGTTTATTTGCTTTCCTTGAGCAAGTCTTGGTGTAGCTGGAGAGCAACAGGAGCCTGTTAAAGGCTGACAGTGGCTGCCGGAGAGGCAAATGACCTCAGGAATGTCATGCTCAGCAGAGCACCTGATAAACGGATGCTGTGCAAGCAGAGCGGTAAAGAGCTCACATCACAGCCCAGCGCACCCCCTGCTCGGCCTTCCCAGCCAGCTGTGGGGAATCGCCCGAGCCACACACGGACCGAAAAGCTCGATAGCAGCGACAGCCCGGCAGCAGCGCCCCGGCCGAGCCCTTCCCGGCTGGCTCAGAGCTCGTGTCTGCCCCACCGCCCCACGAGGCAGTGGCACGTTCGGCCTCCCGGTGGAGGCAGTATCCTCTCGGTTACGGGCGCCAAGCCCCTCGCAGGGCCTTATAGCGGGGCTGCTCCGCGGGGGCCACGGCGGGTCGCCCTGGGCGGGAGCCCCGCTGGAGAGCGCCGACCCGCCAGGGACCAGCGGCCGCGCACCGCGCCTGCGCATCTCCCGCCGTCCCTGTGACGTCACGCGCGGGGCTCGGCGCTCCTCCGCGTCCGCCTGGTTCCCGCGGGGATCGCCGAATCATCGCTGTCGCGCTCCCACCCCGCCGGGCGGAAAAGCGCTCGGTGAGCGAGGGCGAGGGAGGATGGGGGGGACTCCGCGCTCGGCCGCGGGCGCGGCGGCGGGGCCGGGTGGGAGCGGGATGGCTCCGTTGTCACCAGCGCGGCGCCGCCTCACGGGCCGGAGGAGGCGGTGGCGCTGGGCGCATGCGCGGGG
>VZRM01005547.1:25661-78436 GCA_013397955.1 Grantiella picta
GGCCCCTCAGAGCCCCTCACAGACCATCACGACATCTCAGAGCCCCTCACAGACCCGCACGGCCCTTCAGAGCCCCTCACGGCCCCTCACAGACCCTCACGGCCCCGAAGTCACGATCCCAGAGCCCCTCATGGCCCTACAGCCCCTCACGGCCCCTCAGAACCTCGCACGGCTCTGTAGAGCCCCACACTGCCCCATTCCAGCGGGGGTGGGAAGAACCCCAAGCTGTGATGGTGAGGGAGATGCCACATCTGTGGCTGAAAGGAGGCTCGAGAAAAGTGGTGTTTTCATTAGGGTTTGCATCTCCTTGGTGCTCTGCAGCAGTTTGCTTGGGCAGTCCGTGCAGGAGCTCCTCTGGCAGCAGCAACACATGTGTGTGCCTTGATTTCAGGATACACCCTATCAGACATCAATATCAGCACTAAACTAAAAGTGGTAATGGAGCTCACAGTTCTAATGTACTGAATTTTACAAGTCTCTGTAATAATCCCAGAAATTTTATGACCAATAGAAGTAAGTATTTTTTAGGTATTTAAGTGACAGAGACACTGCTTGAGGTAAGGCAGGGAGCAGCACTGGCTGAGTGCTGAGCACGGTTCTGCCCAGGGAAGGCACAGCCTCAGGTGGGTCTCTCCCCACCATTTGCAACAGTGAAGCGGCAGTCCTCAGGAACACCTAAAAGTGCTTTAATACCTTTCAGTTGAAGCCATTTACAAAAGAAAACATATTACTGTTCAACATAATATGATAATATGAAAAATAATACTGTATCAACTGGTTAGCGCTCTAGCTCCGGTCAGCCCGAGCCGGGCTCATCGCTGGCTCTGCTGGCTCGCTCGCTGTCGCCCTCTGGCGGCAGCCCGGGCCCGCGGCGGGGCAGCGCCTGTCACCGGCACGGGCAGCGCGGCCGCTTTGTTCCGAGCGCATCCCGCAGTGCTTGGGGACATCGCGCACTGATTTCCGTCACTGGCGTTCTTCTGCTGTGTGGCTTTTCTGCTCAGTAGTACTGGTTGTTTGAAATAAGGAAAATGCCTTGTACAACTCCCTTAAATGCCGCTTTAGAGTAGGAAATAATCCCGGTTCCAGATTCAGCAGCTTCATTTTGAAATGAGAAAGGTAAAAAGCAGGCATGGTGTGTGCTCTGGAAAAAGCAAGACGAGTACAAGTGAAGGATTTCAGATTAGTAAGAGTTTAAAAACTGCTTCAGCAACTGTGTAACTTTTTCTCTGGGAATTGTTTTGAGGCGCATTTTGCCACACTTTTTAGCACAGTCTCTTTGTGATGTGTCATTCTTCTGAAGCTTCTTCCAGTAACCCCCAACTTTAGTAGCATTTCTGTGAAGCTTTTAGAAGGGGTTCAGTCACTGGGAAATGTCATTAAAAATGTGTCCTGTCTGCCTAAGTTACAGGAAGTATAAAAATGTTGTAAATGTTATTTTTAACTAAATTACTAGATTCTTTTAAAGCTCCTGGAGTAACTTTGTTTTTAATAATTCCTATCAGCATTTTTATTGATTTACAGGTAAACTAGTTTTTTCTTGTTTTAAAGTATCCTGTGATCAGCAAATCTAACTCTGTTTGTTCTGGCTTGGATGTGTCATTATCAGTTATAAAGATTCTGCAGATGGAAATTATGTTGGTGCATGCACTGGAATAGGTGCCGGATTCTAATATCAGATAGATGTCTGATTTTGGTTAATTGGTGTAGAGACTTATTTTTAATCACTGGAATTACAATGTCGGGATTGTAAGGTATTTAGGGAGCAGATGTGTTGACTGAGTATGTTATGCCTTTTCTGAGCATTTTCGAATACTGTGAGTTTCTTTTTGCAAAGAAATGTTAAACTATTGACCCGTATATGTTCTTACATTCTAAAGAGACATATTTTTTGGCTCTCTACCATGTAGTACATCAGGCTGTATTATGCTTCAGGTTTGTATATGTCTTATTTTTCATTTGAGTACTATTCCTCTGCAAGCTCAGCCATAACAATGTACTGTTTCATTGGATCAGTAGTAACTGTAAACTAGTCTTTGCTAATTAGCTCATATGGGAAATTTAACCCTGAAGATTCTGATTTTTCAAAATTATATGCTATGAAGCACGGTCTTCATTGGGGAAAAATAGCTACTATGACTGCTCTTCAGTAATAAATTGTCTTTTTGCAGCTGGATTATAGATGCATGCTAGTAATATTTCTGGCGCTGTGAAGACAAACTTAGTCATTTAAAAAAAGGTTGAACTTTGCTTTTTGGACATCTCTTCTTAGTTTTAATGCTGATACATTTCTTCTGTACAAACTTGGACTCTCAATACAGTATTACATGTTTATTGTGTTTGTATGTCTTCCTAAAGGAAAAAGGTAAGTCTAGCGGCAGTAATAGTATTTTGCTCCCCGAAATACCTGTGTGGATGGATTTACTCTCTCTTTGTAAGAGTGCAGTTTGACTACATTAGAATATAGTTGGTAGTACAAGTGAAGGATTTCAGATTAGTAATAGCTTAAAACTGCTTCAGCAACTGGAGTTTTATTTTCCAAGTTACTGGTCTCTGTGGAGCAGTGTAGGTGATCACAGAACAATGAAAATGAAACAGATGTACAAAAAAAAAAACTGCACAGTTTTACCCAAGTAAGCCAGCTTCCTTTTGAGCTCTTTGCTGGCACAGCTGTATCATTAAAAGTGCTTTTTTTTCCTCTTCATAAGCAATAAAATAATTTCACAACAGTAATGAATACACTTCCTATGGTACATTTTAATTATATGCAGCTAATGATGGCGTAGCTCGTCATTTCAAAAATTGTCTCATTGGCATTTATGACTTTGTGTAAACGCTCATATATCATGGGATTATTTGAAAGAACTGAAACTTTGAGAGATGTCAGGTTTGCCATGTTGAGAAAAGTGACTCATTAAACAATAGGTGCTGGTTAGCAATGGGAGATCGTAAAGCACGTTTAGGCTACAAATATTGGAGTCAACAGATTTACTTTAAAAAAATGGTGTTACTGGATGTCATTTAAAAAAGGTGTATATTGGTCGTGAACGTTTCCAGACCACTAGTGTTTTAAATAGGAATCAGTCTCTTTTGCGTCTCAAAAGCGAAAGTTACGGGGGAAGTCACTCTTTCTATAAATGGATTTACCAGCACAGGTCTTTTAGAAGTGTTACATCATACTGGGAGCAAATTAGGATTCTTAGGAGCAAAAAAAATCTTTTAGTCAGCAAATTTCCTCTTTCATGATTTATTTTTAAAGGTCAGAAGGTGACCATTACAGTAAAAAAATAGTTATTTGTACAGGATAACCTTCCCAGATGAGATGCAACCCTGTCCTAAACCTTTGAGTGTGCAGTCTAAGTTTCCCAGAGCTGCTGGGTGACAGTTGGATGTAAGGTGAAGCTGAGCAAGAACTATTTGAAAAGAAACATAGACTAATGTTTAGCTTTTCTTTTTGTTTTAGTTATTCGATAGTTTTTCAGTAGATTCTAAATTTCTTTGATTTAGGGGAGGGAAGAACGTTGCTTTAAAGCACACCAGATAGGAATCTTAGGACAGACTTTTCACACTCAGACAGCTGGAGCAGCTGTAGATTCCCCACTGAAATGAAAATGCAACAATTCAAGATTTAGAAAGGCAAAAAGTGTGACCAGAGCATTAAATAGAAGGGCCATATGATACCAAAATTAAGCTCTGTGTTTATTATAAAGAAAATCCTTGTTGTAGAAGGGAAAAAAATGAACTTGTTCCACCACTTTCTTTTTTCCTCAGGAGAAAACACAAAATATATCCTAGGTAATAAATCTGTTTTATGGCTCACATGAGAAAGGGTGGAGAAACTCCCATTATTTTCTTCCCAGAAATTGAAATACACATGAGCTAACATGGGAGACACTGGGATTTTCATCCAACAAACGCACAGCTGGCTTCTGCTTTTATTATTTTTCTAAGCCTAATAATTTTTCATTTGATTAGCTGGTGGCTGACAAAACTATCACTTGCACTGTGTTTTGTATATTTAGTAGAGTAGGTGTGATGCGAAAAAGATACTGTAATGTGTGCCCAGAAGCATAGCACGACTTGTTCAGTTGATGAGAAATTTCTGCTTGCCTCCTCTTAAATTCAAGTCTCTATCATCAAGATTTGGGTTTGAATATCAAGAAAGTAACTTTGTAACAACTAGAAAAAGGAAAACGTTGTAAGATTTGAAGATTATATTTTCTTAATTCATGTTGTAGAATTGGCATGATGCCCTGCACATATAAATAAATTGTCAGGAGTCAGTTGGCAGTCCACAGTGCCCGTTTTACTTGAGAAAACAGTGAGACAATTTGAGAGAAGAAACATCATAGTCAATGTTAGAACACTAAGAAATAGAGCTGCAAACAAAAGGTATTAAAGACTTTAGGTGTACACAGCCTAAGTTGTGGAGAGACCCAGGAACACACTTAATGTGAAAAAAACAATAGCAGCACCCACAAACCCACCCAAACAATGAGATAAAGTGAGCAGAAACATAAAGGTGAGAGAATAGGAGCCATCTAGGAAGGAGGTTCCTCAGAGCCATGTCTGGGCAGACCTCTGTAAAGCCATGGACTCTCAGTTTGAAATCTGGGGGGAGAATGGCCTATCAGAACTCCTTTGTGTGCCTTCTGCAGAATAAAGAAAACATACTCAAGAATCCAGTATCCTGTTTTGCATTGACCGTTAAGGCCAGGGACAAAGCAGGCTGGTTTCTTCTGTGTTGACTCTCCTGGTGTTTGAAGTGCTAAGCTCTGTTGCTGTCTGTGTGTTCTGGGCAAAGCAATGCTAACCCCTTCCCTAAGTAAGCAGCAGGGGAAGAAGAATGCAGTTTTATCCCAGATTGGTAGGTCTGTATTGTCCAAGTGTTTAGTGTGTTTTGTGTTATTTTTAAAAATTCCAAAACAGCTTGACATGTCCTGGGGGCAGGAGAGAATGTGGGCTATCTGCTTCCCCTTGAATGTTGTGTGATGACTTCTCTGGTTTTAATTTATAGTCATTTATAAGTGGTAGAGACTCGAAACCGTGTGAGAAATTTCTACGTGAAATTACTTTGAAGCTACAGGTTTGTTGGATAGCCAAAAAACCTCTACCTTTAATGTCCTTTCATACAGTGGCTGACTGGAGAAGGAATGACTTTGTAAGGACTAGTAGAATCTCGGGACTGTGTATCTGTGTTCTGACCTAGCTCCATTATAGGCCCTAAATAATTGTTGACAAGTTCAAGCTCTGTAACTAGAGGGTTATGATTTTGCTAAATGCCATGAGTCAGTATATGTTCATGGACAAGGAAAATTACCTTAATGCAAAAATATGAGACTACTGAAGTGGCAGTAGATCATCATGAGAGCTTTCTTTTGGTTGTATCTCTCTTGGAGGCTTTATGTTGCTAGGGATCAGAATACTGTGATGAATGGGACTGTCTCTTGGGACATGGAAGTGTGAGCCTGGATCAGTGATGGCTGGTTCCAACTGAGTATTGCCCAGTGCAAAGGCCCGGGTATTAGTCTCTCCAAAGGAGGTAAAATCAGTGCAGCCAACTTCACTGTCCACCTCCTTTTTCCTCAGTATGCCTTGTTAGAATTTGCATCTCTGGCCTACTGGTATTTAGCTATTTGCTCTAGTAAATTTTCTCTTCTGTAATGGGCCTGTTAAACCTTCCGAAGCTGTACTTTGAATCCTTTCCCCTAGGTTAGACCCGTTGATTGTTTTGTTCTCTGACATACAAGATGATGCCACACTGGTTCCAAGCTGGGTGAACCACATCACAGTACTGACTGGAGGGGATGTGTTCCTGACACGCAGCTGGGGATGCTGCAGCTTAGGAAAGGCCCTTGGAGCAGAAGTGGTTGCCTCCCACACCTTTCCTGAAACACAGCACCATGGTCTGGCTTTTGCACCCTGATCCCTCCTTCCAGCTGCAGAGGACTCCTCACCAGACTTGCAGTAGGTTGCAGAGAGAGAGAAAGATAACATAGTGCTGTGACAAAAAACTGGTGACGATCTGAGCAGCAAGGTCTCCAGCCTGCTACAGTTACACAGCACTTGTGCTCTTTTGCTGTTAGTAACAGTTTGACCTTGCTGAACCAGGCTCTCAAATCTGAGAGTAATTGGGAACATGCGATACATGCAGGACTTTTAATTTAATTTTTTTTCTAGTTGTGTATTTACGCCTCCCTCCTTTCACTTCAACAATTGAGGGTGTTGGTTGCTTCCTCGTGTTTGTGTAAGAAAAGCTTTTTATAGTCCATTTTTCCAGTTGGCGTATGTACTTCCTCCATTGTAGCGTAACACATCATTCTTCCCGCTCCCTCCCAGCCTGTGGAGCTAATGGAAGACCTTCAGGGTTGTTTTATTTGCATTAAAAATGGAACTGTGCAGTTGGGAAGGATCATTATTCCTGCCTTAAAATGTTCTTCAACAAGTTTTGTTTTGTTCTTGGTAAACGAGAAGGATGTAAGGAAACAAGGAATAATCAGCACTTGAGCCTTGCAAATTTGGAGCTGTGCTGGAGGTCTTTCATTTATGTAACATCAGTTATACCGAGAAGAAAGGAAGGTGGCATGGCCACTTTCATGACATTGGCTGACAGAGTCCTGTCCCTGGTCAGGACAGCGTGCACTGTATCCTGCTTAAGGACAGTATAGCACCTGGTTTGGCACAGCTTCACTTCTGCTTGCTTGTTGTTTTTATCACCGTTTGTCCAGGAGTGTTACTTAGCCCCAGAATTGAATTAGTAATATTTAATATGGCAGTCTTTTTTCCCTCGTCTGTGACAGATAGTATTGAGAATATCTACTGGGAATGTCCTTTATGTCCAGTGATTTGGATGCTATTTCTCAAGAAAGGTTATGTTTTCAGTTAAATTTTTTTTTTAAAATATAATCTTGCAAAGTTTTCCAGCACTAATAAACACAGCCTAGGTCCTTTAGTGGAGGGGCATGTGCAGACATCGCCACTGGATTGAACTGCCTCACTGCTTCAGAAGTTCACTATTTTTAGCCTCTATATATGCCTTGGTTTTTCCCAAGTGTCTAGTTCTAAGATAACATGGTAACTAACCCAGTCAGAGCAGGAATTCACTCTTTTCCTGTATACTAGCTCCACTGTAAGCTTGCAGCAAAAAAATGGATCTGAGAATCCTTGCAGTTTAAATCTTACCGTGGGATGTCTAAGGTCCTGACAGGTCATTTTTTAGCTACTTTTCTATTCTGTGATTTCTCTATGAAAATAACATTCTAAAGGCATTTGCTTATTTTATTGCTCCACTGCTAAATAATTGAAATCAGCACTTAGCACTTAATTATAGTGATTTTGTATCATAAATATTGTGTAGTGCCTGATGGTGTAATTGGGCATTTTTATAATAAACCCCTATTTTTAAAATAAGGGGAAAATCTCTGAAATTCATGCCTTCATGCTTTTGCCCATTAAATGTGGTTATCATTATCTAGTGACATATGTTCTTCCTAACTAGGATTCTCTTCTCTTTCATGCTGATGCTATCTCCATGCTAGATTATTCCTGTTCCTAGTAGCACCCCAGGGCAGGAGTGAGAAGTAAATGTGTCCCATATGGCCGCTTTAGACAGCAGTTTTGGGTGTGGGGAGATGGAGAAGAGAGACAGTGGGGTGAAGAGACAGTGCCTGCTCCTTCCTCAATGTCCCAGAAGTAGGGCAAGCAGAGGGGGAGCAGGGCTGTGGCTTTCTGTACTGCCAGGCTGGTTCGGAGTAACGTGGGAGTGCTGCGGTGGGACAGGGTGCAGTTATTTGTTCTGCCATGCGGGAGGAAGGAGCCAGGGAGGAACTGCGACTGAGTCAGCTGCTCTTCCTGGAGCGCCTCCTGGGGTGGTGCTGCTGCAGGCAGCCCAGTGCAAGACTGAGCCTGAAGGCTCAAGCAAGCTGATTGCAAATATTTTGCAGAAGTCTTATTTTCTGGTAATTACTTTAATATGATTCAGTGTTTTCTCTTTTGTCTGATCTTGTTATGAGCCTTCTTGCCTGATCCTTTGCCCGCTGTCGTGGGAGCAGGGCGAGCATTCCCACACCACATGTACCATTCCTGCTGTCGGTGGCCTCTCAGCTTCAGTGGCTGTGAGCAGCTGCTGTTCAGTACAGTCGACCAGCGATGTGTCCTTTTGGAAAAGTGACTGATCCTGGACCTGTTCTTGTGAAGCCTTTGAAACTACTAAGCTGTTTCAGATAGTGGGGTTAGAGCAATTTGTAGAATTGGGGTCCAGGTACTGTTTGCCAGTTCACATTTCTAGTGATCCGTGAAATCAGAGCTCCTGTGGAAACCTGGAACCTTGCTTCTCAGGCAAATGTTGTGTATGAAGTGAGTCCAAAGCACCCAGTCTTTAACAGATATATGAAGAATGGCTAGGATTTAGGTTCCAGTGGGTCGCTAACAGTATTTACTAGAGACTAATAATAACAGTGAACAGCTTCATTCCATTCACAGATCTCTAGGGTTTTAAAAATCCAGCAGAACCAGCAAAATACCTAAAGCCCAGCCACTGAAATCCAGCCAAGTTTTGTAAAGATTACAATGGTAACTTCAAATAAATATAAATTGTGCTCTTTAAATGTACAATTTATTTAAAAGAAGTTATCTTGCCAAACCATAAATGTACCAATAACTAAAACAAAAATTAACCAAGTTTAAGAAATCTAAGATTATAAGGTTTAGAAAAAACCTTTCTGATATTTTAAATGCTTTTGTTTAACCATGTGATTCACATTTAATCCTAGATAGACTAATTAATACATACGTATCTTTATAGCAGACTGAATACTTCTCATAAGCAGCTGACTGGTCTGGTTTATCACATTTGTTCAACAAGGGTAGGGGGAGAGAGGTGTAGAGTATAACTCCCTTGCATAACCTTTTGCAAGTAGTAGAAAAAGCCTGTCTCACAGTATACCTACAAGGAATACATGGGTGCTCATAATTCATATTATCCCATAAAATTTAGAAGAGCATTCAGAGACTGCAAATGAAGGTAATTTATGTATAAAACCTCATCCACGAAGAATTTATTGCCATAGTAGGTATAATATATTTTGGCACAGGCTTCTTCCGTGAAACTAGTACTTGCAGATTTGAGAAAGGAACATACCAGAGACCTTGTAGGTTAAACTGTAGTCTTGGTTTTATACAAAATACATTATAATGAAGACTTTTGTCTTTTGAGAGAGCTAAAGTCGATTGCTAAGTTAATGTGCCATGCCTGTTGACGATGTGTGTGAACATCTTCACTGTGTGAGTAATCTCTTTAGAAATCAGGGTTAGTTGAGTGGTGCTGCCTTTGTGTAATTATTGATGTTTGTAATATTTTGAACCATGGAGGGAACTGAGGAAGCTGCAGGCAGAAGTGCATTCCTACAAAGCATTTTAATTTGCAGTATCTAAAAATGAGTATGTGCTTTGCAGAAGTTGTTTGCTAACCATGTCGTGAAGCCCAGATCTGATTTCTTCTTGCAAGGACTGCACTGGGATCATGGGACCTCGTTTTTCTCTCTGCGCTTGAGCAAAACTGGCAGATAAAGGCCCTGGGATCCATCCGTCTCATTGCCAGTTTGAGACAGACATTTCTGAGTGTCCACAGGGAGGTGTGGCTCCTGTGTCCCACTTGTTTCTTGCTGGTAGACTTGGGCAGGTGGTGGTTGAAGTGAGGCCGAGGCAAGGCTGTGGTTACATTGTAGCACTGTCGTGCACAGTCTTGGGGAGATTTCAGCACAGTCTCCACAGTGCTTGGGTGGCTCATGCAGCAGGAGCAAAGAGATACTTCCTTTTGTTCTCCTGCTGGACTCTGATTTCTGTTTTCTTTTGAGATTACATTGTACACATATGCTTTCATAGTTGCTGCCTCTCTTTGACCCAAACACTTCTACTTCCATGGAAGTTAATGACATTAAATGAAAATCAAGGCAACTCATTGCCACTCCCAACATTTCTGCATTATACAAAGTAACCTTAAGGTAGGGAAGGATTTGTTTTACTATCAAATATGCCATTTAGATGCATGTAGCTGGGAACGGAGAGAAGTAGCTCCTAGCATGCTATATAAGAAGGATTTTGGCCCACATCAACAAGGGAAGCTGCAGGGCTTTGCTATAAAAATGGACAAGAGTTCTCAAGCATTTATATAAAGCAGATAGGACCTTTAAAATTTTTCCCTGAAATTTTATACAGTGGTGTAGGGCAGCAGTCTGCTAGGCTTGGATGGTCAAAGAAGATTATCAATTCCTCTGGGATTTTAACTGTTAATTCCAGGAAGTCCAGGTGTTTGAGGAAGTGCTATTAAAATATTGTGCTATTTCTTCCGGATGTAGATCCTTGGACAGTACACTTACACTTGGCCTTTTCTCTGTTGGCTTGATCTGCAGGAGAAATCCCTAACCATTGAGACCAAAGATAACTTCCTGTGCCAGGTGTATTAGTTGTAATGATCTCTGTTGCAGGAAGAAATAACTTTTCTCTTGAAAGTGACATGTGATTTTTGATGTCAGTGAAGATTTCTCTCATCAAGGATGTTACTCTGCTACTAAGAAAACCTCACTGGGCTCCTATCTGAAGTACTATGTTCAGTTCTCTGCTTTTCCAGATGGGTTTAGTGGAGTTTGGGATGGTGCAGAAAATGTCAACTGAAACAATCTGGGGATATGGAACAACTGTCATATGAGGAGAAATTGAAAAGTCTGGTACTCTTGAGTTTAGAGGAAGACAGGTTTTTATCACTGAGATTTATAAAATCATGAAATCGATGAAAAAGACAAATGTGTAACTGTTGCCCTCCAAATCCTGCACTGTAAGAACTAGAGGGCATTTAGTGAAGGTAGTAGGACATCAGGTTTAAAACCAAGAAAAGGAAATAATCTTTAATTTTCTGGAACTTTCTGGAAGAGGTGGTGAATTTTTTACCATGGCAGGTAGCAAAGGCAAGGATATCAGCAAGTTCAAAAGAGATTAGGTAATTTCATAGACAGCAGAACTGCAAATCAACAGTGAAATTTCATGCCCTGTAACATCATTTATGTAGCAATTATGCATGGAGGAGTATGGGGGGCCGGGAGGAAGGGGCTGCAAAAGCAGCCATGCTTCTGTCTTTTTCCTAAACAGTATCTCTAAATAGCATGGCATTGGTGGAAATCGGGTACTAGGCTGGATGGACCAGTCATCCAACCTTGCAGGGCATTTTTTTCTGCCATACAGTACCATACCATGTTCTGCTTTGAAAAGGTTTTATTGTTAGTGCACTGAATTCTCAGAAGGATAATCAAGAAAAAAAAAATGGTAGCGTGTTAATACTGCATTGTTGATTCCTGAAATATTAATGTGTTTTAAAGTCTGATGCACTGATAGTCAAATGCCTGCCTGTTACTGTGCATGCCACTAACATGGCATTTATTTGGAAAATGTACAACTTGGAAAATGAATTTTAAGTTTGTGTGTTTATTTTTCTTGGCAGTGAGTTTTGGTTATCTCAGAAGGGTAAAGCTGTCCAGGTGCAGTGAAGCTGTGTGGTGCCATGAGTGCTCTGGCAGGAAGGTATGCAGGACAAGTATGCAGGAAGCTGGATCAGAGTCGTTTCTTCATGCTCCAGTACTGTGTGCTACTGAGATGTCTTTGTGCTAGTTCCAAGTAGGCCAAGTTGAGCCAGTGAAACAACGGGGACTTTGGGCCAGCCAACATCCACAGATTAGGGACCCAGAATTTGGGTCATGGTCCCTATTCCAGGTAACGGGCTTTAGTGACACCCCAGAGCTGGGGTGGCAGCCCTGCAGTTTGGAGCATCCTCCCCAAGCACCTTGTTCCATGCCCGTCCAACTCCCTCTAAGACTTCAGGCTACTGCTTCTTATATAGCAGAGCACTCTTTTATTAAATCTGTAGCATTTAGAGAAGACCTGCAAAGAGGGGGGGAAAAAATCACTATTTCACTTTAATGTAGGACACGGAAAAGTTCTTTAAAATGTGTTTGAGTGAAAGTTTTTTGTAAAAGAAATTGTCTTCTGTATGTTTTGGGGGGTTTTGTGTAACATTAAGCTTATCAACAAAAACATTCTTTGCTTTAATCAGAGAATGTGGGCTTTGTTCATATGGAGACTTTTGAATATATATGTAGTTCCTGTACTCTTGGCACAAGCTTTTAGAAGGAATACTTCCACAAACCATAAACTGTACGAGTACAGCTCAGGTCGGCTCATTGTGTCTGAGGCAACTGGTGCTGCTCCACTGTTGGTGAGAAATCCACCGTAAACAAATCCTCACTCGTGGTCTCAGGTGTGTGATTGTGAAACGCGTTTGGCTTTTCATCAAAAGTAATGGAGTGTTTGGTTCTTAGGAATATCTTCTTTTCTCTTGTTTCAATGAAATAAATGTTAACACAAGTAAAGAGCTTAAAGCAGTCTGACTAAAGACTTAGCTAATTGAGCTGTGGTTCTGTCAGAGTTTGGATGTCATCATTCTTTTGTGTTCCACTTTTCTGGGGAAGTACTTCAGCTATATGGCAAAAAATAAACAAAAGAAACCTTTTAAATCTTCACACTTAAATACATTCATGAATATTTTTAGTTATTGTTTACTCCTTGCAAATTTTTCTTGATCTGAGAAAAAGTTTCAGATGTATTGTTTTCCTAACAAAGATTTGACCTTCGTCTTTATACACAGTTTCACTATTCTTCCTATCAGCATTTAGTTCAAAGGAGCACTTCGAAGCACGCAGGCAAAAACCAGTTCCATTGTGTAAAATAGAAATGTGTGTTTTATATCACAGGAGTTTAGAGAACAATGCAAAGGTCAATTGTGTTGCTTGCTCTCCTGTCACATGATGTGGGTGTGTATATGAATGCATCCCTGGAATTCCACTGTGGGATCTGCATCTTTGAAGCTGATGCTAAAATTACTGCCGAGGCTCTTCCAAAGGCGGATACTGATAGAAGATTCAATGAAATCGAAGGTCGCCAGTCTGGTAGGCGTTGAAAGATACCTGGCTATGATACTATTTCTGATTTAATAATGCGAATAGGAGGCTAGCCCTTTGTAATAATTAGGACTAATTACTGAAGAGGTGTTGACAGATGGGCTAAGAGGAAACAAACTGCCTTTATCCAGTGGCTTAGAGTCAGATTACTAGTCTTGTGTTATCTGTTTCTCAGAAAGTAGAAGCTTCAATCATTCACTAAGTCTTCAAAGGGGAAAGGGATCCTAACAATATACAGGATTTGGGATGAAGCTATGAAATAAGTCTTTGACTCAAAATGGCTAAATTAATCTCCTTTCCGTAAATTATCATACTTTTAAAGTTTGAGTTACAGATGGAGAATCTGATTGTAGTACTGAAAAATATGTGAAATCAATATTGATGACTGTCCTGTTGCTTCTCCTGCTCATGGATTAGTCTAAGCTTGGTTCCTTGCTGTTAATTATATTAATATGAATTCTTTGATTCCCTCTTATGCCATGCTTGCTCTTCCCTCTTATGCCATGCTTGCTCTCCAGCTGAAATGGAGACAAGGGAAGGTATTTAGTATGTTTGCATTCAGTGTTTGGTTTATGCAGATGTCATATCTGATCAACAAGTGGGAAATACATCTGCTGAGGTTAATTACAGTTATTTACCTTTTTAGGAGACAAGATCATGCATATTCTGGGAAGAAAACAATATATTCCAATACAATTGTATTTATTGAGAAATGAACCATTGATGCAGGATTTCCCTAAAGATTATTTCTTCTCTCCTTTTGAATTTGGTGTCCATCCAGCACATCTGCATGAAGTAGATACAATTTTCCAATGTGAATAGAGTTAACAAGGACATTTAGGGATTAATGCTTTGTCACCAGAATGAGTGCTCAATGTGACTTACTTTAGGCAAATGATTTAAAAGTGTAGCAACCCTCCATCTTCTCAAATGACTTTTAAGTGCTTTTCTCCCCACTCTTCGCCATGTATAGAAGCTGGTTTTCTTGGAAACGTGATAAATATGGTTGCATTTGATAGCATTTATAAGCAGAAGTAGCTTTCAATTATTTATTTACTTTTAACAAAAGAAGCCTTTTAATTAGTGTTTAAATATTTATAACAGTTTTATTGTGCTGTAAAATCGGTTATACTTTGATCTAGATTTTCTGGTTTGAGATAATAGGGTTGGTAAAAGTTTTCCTAATGAATTTGGTCAGAACATGACATAATCTGATTATCTGACGAAAGATTGACACTTTGGTTCCTGGCAGCATAAAAGCGCGGTACAATGGGGGCTGTTCAGCACAAATTCAAAGGCTGGGAGTTCAAGTTCAGGTACGGCAGAATTGTTCAAAGTTTCAAATTAGCGCCGTGAAATAGTGTTGCATTTTCACTACATTTTTGGTCAGGAGTAATTTATGGTGCGTGAGAGGAGTGAAGCTTGACGTTAAATGTGTAACCTTCAGCTCCGGTCTGTAACTTTGGGTTTATTTCCCTCCATTTAATAAATAGTAGTTAGTGTAACTCGTTAGAACATAGAGAAATTAACTGGTCAGAACATCACAGCCATAGGAAACAGTCAGTACCAGAAACTGGGAATTAAGCATCATCAATATTCAACCTGTTAAATGTGGAAATGTTTTTTTATTAATATCCCTCACATTGTAACAATTTAAATGTTTAGCATATGAGCAAATGCTCCTCTGCTTGGAGATGAGCATATTTAACTAATGCATCCTACGTGCTTATGTAAAATAGATGTAGAGTTTTGTGATCAAATTGGTGTGAAAGAACAGTTATGTCTAAAGTGTAAGCTTAGCCTAAACTGTTAAAATAAACATTAATTTCTTCATTTGATATTCAGGTAATATTTGCTTTGTAAACGTCATTCCTGTTTGCAGTGGAATTATAGGGATCCCTGCAAGGTTTCTTGGACTAAGTTGCTCTCCAATAACTTTGCTTATCCAAATACTTATGTTGTATTTCATAGGAGTCCTAGTACACAAATGACACATACTATTAGTAATTAAGCTTGAATTTTGGAGGATATTTCATAACATAAAAATTTTTAATAATCTGTTATTTTGAGTCATGTATTTAAAAGTGGTGTACATAACACTAAGTCTTCTCTTTCTTTTAAATGCTGAAGGGGTTCTTGGAGAAAGTAAAACATTAAGTACCAAATGCGATGGTCTTTACTGAAATGCAGTGTGTTTCTGTCCTTGAGAGGATTTTTCTGACTTGAATAAGGATTTAAAGTTTTAACCTACTGAATCAATACAGGCTGTCCACGTTGCTTTGTTTCTTAAAATACCACGTAGCCCATGAATCTCAGTGTCCCTGGGAAGGTTCAGTCTGTGCCTGGATTCAGTGAGTGGAGTCCTAATCCCAGTTTTAGGGACTGTACCACCTTGGGAGGTCACTTACTGTCCCTGCCAGTTTCTCCATCTCCAGAGAAGGACCTGTAATAACAGTGGTCTCGGAGATGTGTTGTAACTTACACAGAAGTGGTAACCTCCCAAGGAGGAAATGCTTTATGAAATCCTGGTGTAATGGACAGACCCTGCAAACCCTCCCTCATCTGAGCAGTCTCACCGATACCATCTGGCAGTTTGGACGGGTATAGATCAGATACGAAATTTGGAATTCAAAACATGAGCAGGTCACAAATAGGAATTGCCCTTGGTTATTTAATATGCCTTCTGTGTTTATATCAATTGATCTTGTTTGCAATCCGCAGTTTTAAAGTGCATTTTTTAACTGTTACAAAACAAACATTGATATATAAACATGGGGGTAGGACACAGGTACAATATTCTGATATAAATGCATCTTCACTGTGTGCTGGTGAAGTACGTAGCCTGTTCAGTGAAGTACGGAATCTTTTCTTTTAATGAATATATATTTCGTGAATGTATTTTGTGCTTGTCTTTTTAATTCTATGAAATGTAAACTGTGTCATTAAAGTAAAAGAAATATTTTGGGAAGCACTGTCAGAGCTCAACTTGCAGTGTAGTTTAATTTATTTGCCTACCTCTGAGCGGCATCTCTCCCGTGGTAAGGCGTACACAATAGGGGGATATTTCCTAAGCAGAAGAAAGCATGCAGCCAGGAACACAAGCTGAAGTTTTAAAAGTACGTGAAAAGTAGATTGCTTCACTGTGTCTTCATAAAGTGTCACTACTTAGTATCTCCTCCCACCAAATGAGCAAGAACTGCTAATTTCAGGGATGTTCATATTAAAAAAAAAAATGAAGACTTCTGCCTGTAAACAACAGTCGTTTTTACCTCAAGTATGGCTGAAGCAAAATAAAATACAACACTATTAACTCTATGTGCAATAAAATATTTGTATATATTTCTTTTATCAGCGTTTAATCCAAATATATTTATAGAGAAATAAAAGAATTTATATACTTTTGTTTTAATTAAATTGAAAGTGATTTGATGCAAAGTTAAAATGCAGTGGCTTGTAAAACTTACTAAGATACTGAATGAATCTAATTTTAAGGTCAATATGAAAATGGGATGTGGTCTCTTTCTCCCTTTTTGTTGACTGTATCAAGCCAGATCCTGAGCAGACCTTAAAGTTCATGGAAACAGCTCAGTTTCCAGCAGCTCTGGGCATGGTCCTGTACATCAGGAATCAATTGATAAGTCATTGACAAGTGATGTATTTTAGAAGTATAAATTCATTTACTGTTGGTTGTGTTTTATTATATAATATGTTACATATACTACTCCTTATTTCTGAAAACTCTTGTTATTCTTCATACTTTGAAGAAGAAAGTATAGAAGACAAAATGTCACCGGATTTGTACTGCGTTTCATATTCCTATGCCCTGTGGGAGGAAAGGAAAAGTAATAGAACAGACAAATAAATAAACATGGTGTTGAAACTGGCATGACAGTTTCTGCTCTTGCACAACGGAGCTGCAATCAATTTATTGTCTTCATTGGTCAAATGCCAGAATAACAGTATAATATTATACAAGAGGAGATTAATTAAAGTGTAATTAGAATGGAATAAATTAAACAATCATAAAAGTTTGTCATGGGAAAAATATGTGTTTAGAATTAATTAGTTTTCAAATAAAGTGATATTTTAATTGCTCAGAGTTACAGAATCCTTAATTGCAGACATATAATTCTGGCCCAAATAACTTCAGTTGCTGTAACAACTTGATATATTTCTTCTCTGTCAATTCTTTTTAATCGTTTGTTACCAAACAAGATTATTGCCGGAATGTCTGCAAAAATGTCTGGAAGATGCTTAATTAAGCCCATGCTATCTGAGGACATTATTAGCTCTTGGAACCAAAAGATTTGTGGCTGATGCTGCACTAGGCAGCACCCCTAATTAAGGAGGATGGGCAGACAGAGCCCCGTGGCTGACAGATTGCTATGCATGGCTGAACTGGAGGCTACTCAAAACAGTCTTTTGATGGTCCTTGGCTTATCAATTTTCTGCTAGATTACAATGATTTATCATGTGTACAAACTCAAATTCATTCTAGGTCTGATGTTATGGTGTAGAGAGACTTTTAATAAGTCCTTTCCTTAACTTATTTTGTGTCTATATAAATGGATATTCGTATTTTTCAAGTTTTCAAAGTGATAAAGTATTTGTTGTCTTTTGTGTCCTCCAATAATTTTATGCTGAGTGTGTCGTTGAGCTGAACTGCTATGGGCTTTTATGCTTTCTTCCTCCAAACAAGGCTGGCTGTTGTTATATCATTACACTTTCCCAAGCAATTAATGGTTTCAGAAAGTAAAACAGATGGTTGTCTTTTCCCTCATCTGCAAATTGAACCTGTTTATGAAATACTAGAATTTCATCTGTTTTAGCTGTATTTCATGCTGTATTTTAGACTCCCTTATTAAAAGCTAATGCAATAAGATGAGAGGCAGGGACTCTCATGTTTTCAGACGCCATATTTTTGGCATAAATGTATCCATGATCTTTGTCTGTCTCCAAAATGTTTACTTCAGTAAGATTTGCAATGCCCAAAATGTTTAATTGTGTTAAGAAAGGTCAACCAGCTGATAGCTGAAGGCGCACATGTCAGAATGAAAGACTGAAAAAAAATTATCAGTCTGACACAGGGGGAGTATTAGAATGATTAATGTTTATGTTAATTTATGGCTTTTACATATTGATTAATAGCTTTTTGTTTCAGTGACCAAAATGTGTAAGTGGCAATGAGATCCATATGCTAACTCAGTGTCTTTCAAATGATTATAATCATTCTTAGTTTTGTTCCCATGCTGAATCCATGTTTTCATATAGAAAATAATTGTTGTACAGTGACTTTTTAAAAAATTGCAGATGGAAGTATTTCAAAATGAACCTCAAGACACAAGGCTGGGTTTCAGTTTTCCTGAAGGGTACACATTGACATTTATATACGTTTTTCTTGCAAACTTCTTTACCTAAAATCATAATATATTGTGGTTTAGCATTGTTCAGGTACAGAATGCTTACAGACAAAAAAGGTGCTAACACTGTGAGGAGCCATTATCTGAGTGGAAATCATTAAAAATGTGTTGCATGATGGTTATTAGTCATTTTCTTTCTTGATCCCGTAAGATTCCTTGGCATATCACCAATTGCTGATAAGCAATTTTGTTTGCTATCTGTCCATTGACTATTACAATTAAAATGTGGAAACTTCCATCATTCATTGTCTAAATGTCAAGAGAGAAGGTAATTTTGGGGATCTGAGAAAGGATGAACTCCTAACTTCCCCGGAAGTCAGTGAGAAATGGAGGTTCTCAGCACGTCTCAAACGGAGACTTTTGAAGTGTTCTTCTGAGCAGGCAGTCATTGTTAGTCATTAGAAATGATTTGGTGACTATTTAGAATGAAAGCTCTGACAGTATTTAGCGTTCCCAGCCTGTAAGAGGAAGGACTTCATTACAGCTGTAATGTTGGCTGTGTGGCAACAGGTTTATGATATCAGCTAATAAAGGATTCTCGAACTAGGTCATATAAATCACTGCATTCTCTTTGACATTGATGTGTCACTAACTAGCAAGTTTTGCAAGCAAGATAGAAATCTGTCTACACTATCTGGATACTGTATTTTCTAGTGCAAGCACAAACTAACGAATGCTCCCAGTTCACTGTTGTGACTTTTAAAGGTTAAATATTAATATTATTAACATAATTCAGGTTTTGAAGTCACAAATATACATCAGTGTGCCTAATCTCTACTTTGGCAGTCATAAGTAAATAGTAATATGAAAAATAACCAAGTCAAAAGAAAGCATTTGGTTATCCTTACCTCTGAAAACTAAGAGTGCTTTATTAGGACGTTTACTGGTTAAATCAAAAATTTCCACTAATTCTAATTTCTGCTTGACATCAATTTCTTGATTTAAAAATTTCTACTGACTTCTAATTTCCACTTGAAACAAGTAATTTTTTTAAAATTTGCTTTAAAGGAACCCTGGAAGTGTAATACAGTTTCTGTCTCAATTTAGCACTGAAGATAGAAATGGGAGTTTTAAACTGAAACCTGCATTGTTAAATGACTGACAAATGAATTTTCATGTATTCTGGGACTCTGACCTTTGCAACTGTTTTTGTAGCACTCCCACATCTCTTGATCAAGCTTCTGCTGGTTTTACTTTTGCTAGTGCACGTTTCTGTCTTTTCACACAACAGACGTATCATGTGTTTCGGGCAGCTGGGGTAAGAATGCGAAAAGCAGGGTGCCTGGCTTTCAGTTTGGGATTTTCGCTCTTCCCTAAGTATTTTCTATGTGTTAGCTTGCTACAGGACACAGAAAGGCATTTCTTTGTACAGCTGAGATACTTTTCACCTCAGCTGCAAAGATTTCTTCATGTGACTGTCTCGCAACATCTCTTTGTATTGCTGACTTTCGTGTTTCATTGTGTTCTGATAGTTTTTGGTTTGTACATACAAAATTAACAGCTGGGCTTAAAAATTTGTCACAACATGTCTGAAGAATTATTTACCAAATAATATATCTGCTTTCAGACCATTTGTAGTCAATAACCTATAAAAATTCAGTTTTGCAGTCAGATGAGGGGAACTTTAACTCATTCAACTTGCATGGATTTGTCTGGCATCTCTCCTAATGTATGAAAATGTTACTGATTGAATGGGTTCCTGTAGCGCTAAATTCCCATTCTCTGCTTCTGAGAAGTGCCATAACCAGGCAGCATTTTGTGACAAGCAAGGATGTCTAAGATATTTCCAAGTGCTGCTATGCTCTAGCACAGTTCAGTGAGGGGAATGTGGTGCTCTAGGGCCTGCGGCTCTGTCGTGGCTGCTGAGCCAGCGAGGTGGGAGTTGAGCCACAAGGAAAAGCCACAGCACGCACAGCAGCCCAGTTACAGGGCGTTGCTTGGGCTGAGAGTAGATTGTGGTTTCACCACTGAGAAACCTCATTGTCTGCAACGGTTTGAGTCTGCAAACGTGGGAACATTGCTTTTGGAAAGCTCATAGTGCAAGTGCTGCCCGCTGGCTTTTAATGGTGCAGATTGCAAATGTAATGGAACAACCAAAATTGTTTGCACTGCACTATTAACTTGAAGGAGTCTGTTATTTCCACTGACTGCCTCTGCAGTTGCAGCTCATGACCCACTTCCAAAACACCCTCATGCACTAGAGTACAGCGTGCTGTGCAACAGGCCAGTTTGTCAGGGGGTGCAGGTAGGCACCGAACTGCAGGCTAAAGAAAGGGCTTTTGTATGAATGAAAAAGACAGCCTTGAAAGGGGGAAGAACAACTTATATCTTTCTCAACTAATTCTTTGCTCTGATCTTTCCTTTGGGAGGGTGGCACCTGGTTGACTGGGAATTGTCAAAAAATAACAGGGATTTCATATATCTGTTCATGAGCACACCTGGATGTGTTGGTTATTTTGCAGTAGTAATTATGTCTGCACACCTGCTGGTTTCAGTCCCAAATCAGTTTGCCAGACATGCCTAGAGAGATTTATTTCTCCTATACCTGAAAAAGCTCTTTTACCACTGAGTTTTTACTACTCTAAATAAGCCTAAAGAAAAATAGAAGAGGATTTTTTCCTGTCTTTGCTTGAGCTGTTGGTGTCTCAAAGTGAACTGTGGAGTTTGTTAGGGGGAGGAGGGTGTTTGGATGATATTTTAATAGCAATTTGTTTCTGCTTCAATGTGTGATAGAAATACAAGTGACAGGAGTGGGAACAGGAGAATTGCTGAATTCTGCTGGAATTTTTCCTGTGGGAATCTGTTAATGTTTTTAATTCTCTGAGAGATTTTTCTAAGGTAATCCTTTTGACATTTACATATTTTAAATGACTCTCATTAAATAAAAGCTTAACTTTTTTATATCAAATGCTGACGTGATGATACTGAAATACCACTGCATAGAAATTCAAATGGTTTGAGGATTATTCTAATTGCAACCTAAGCAAAGTAAGATTTGTGAGAGATATTAATAGTGAATTGTTCTTTAAAATAATGTAGTTTTGAAGGAAATGTAACTGTTCTGGCATTTAGCAGATGCGGTTTTTTAGACAAAACCCTTTTTGGTACCTCACGTGTGGTGCACTCAGCCGTTCACTAATTGAAACTCTCATTTGAGCAGCTGGGTTTCCAGTCCCCACTTGTGTAGCAAATGCAACTTGTGCAGGAGCCCAAGGATTTGCAGTGCACCTTGTGAAAAATATTTGTCGTTGTCTGTATCACATTAGTGTAGCTCAGCCCCTGAAGGAGGATGCTGTTACCAGCACAGGGGAGGCTGGAAGAAATAAGAAGTGGAATATCTTTTAAAAAAACCAAAGAGCCTGATGGTGAGGTGTTGCCTCTCTTGCAGGCAATGCTGTCTTGCAAGCAAATACTGCCATGAGCAAAGTGATTCATGTATTCATGTCTTTTAACTCCTTTCACAGGAGGCAGGAGTCATAGCATGAAAATAATAACACAGGGACAAACATACAGTGTAGCCCAGAAATGCCTTTAAGTGAACTTTATTCTGTAGGTTGCACTTTGCTTGTTCAAGCCCTTGAGCCAGATTTTGCTCTCAGACCAGACTAAATACTAAGCAAATTCATTTAATTAAATTTGTTGCAGATATCCCCAGTTAACAAGAACAGATTGGTCTCCCTGAGGCTAGATAGAGTTAACAAGAAAATAAATGTTGTGCTAATTAGAGAACTCATTTTTAGACACCTGGAGTGAAACTTTAAAAAGTCCTGGAGATGTAGGATTGAAAATTCATTTGGAAATGAGTCTTAGGCTTCTAAATCACTTAGGCACTTTTAAAAAATTTCCCCAGAGGCTTTAACCATCTCACAATCATCATATTTAGCATGTTTGTAACTGTCTGCTTAGCAAAGCACAGGATAACCATTATCTATCCGAATCAGTACACCACAATGTATTTCATTATTTGTGTAAGGTAGAGAAACTAAGTTACCTGGTGAGTTGAAGGTAGGCTAAATGTCATTTTTTTGGAGTATGCTTATGTGTCAACAGGAACAGATTGATGCTTTCTTGGATTTATTAAAGTACCAGTACATGAAATTTCCATCTCTTTGCAGCCTCATAGGACTTTGTGTAGGTACCTAAGAACTTTTTAATAAATCTTAAGTGACTTGTCCAAGCTCATGCATAAAAAAGACAGCAAAGATGAAATTTTATAGTTCAGCACCTGCTGGAAGGAAAATGAGACATTAAATACTGTCACACTGCCATTCATCTGCCAAATCATGATAGGAAGTAATAAGGACTTAATAAAAATTAGGCTTAATACAAAGCCAAATTTCCAGATTTACATACATGAATAGCAGAAAAGCACAGAAAGAACCAGACTTCAAGGAGCAAAAAGTCCCTTCATTTGCTTGCCGCTCAGAAGTATGTTTTTAGTAGATTTTTTTTTTCCTGGTCTGTAACTGGTCTGAGGATTTTACTGAAATAGCATCCTTGTAAAGACATGCATTAGTTGTGTCTGTTTCATGCCAGGTAAAACCCTTCCCACAGCCACGCACACACTTGCTGTCTGTCAGCAAAAACTTCTGTGTCAGTAATTAGAAAAATGCTATTAAAAACCTCCCTTGTAATCCCAGATAGCCTCTGGGTTGACTCAGTTCTATTTCCTTGCTCAGTACAGTGAGCCAGAATTGCTCTACGGAGAAGTGGGACCCTGCTCCTCTGACAAGCCCTTAGCTACTCTTTTATTTACATGGTTCTCCAAAGTGTTGTTTTGAGGACACTTGCACACAGCTGTAGTGCCCCAAAGAGGTGTCCTTTGGTGACAAAATCCTTGGTCTAACAGGCTTATAATACAGGTGGAACATGTTGCAGATGGGCACTTGGGAGCTGGATCTCATCATGGGGGCGAACCTGTACATCGTGTACATCTGAAAATTTCCTCCAGCCTGCCATGAGTCTGGATCATCCAACAACTTCATAAAAGAGATGAGTCAGGGCCCTAAAACACAGAGGGTATCCACTGAGCTCATTATTTTCATACCTAATTACACAGTGCTATTGAGAGAGAACTGCACATTACGCTGAAGAATCCTGTTTCATCACTAGCCCTAAAAGATAATTGCATTTAATTAGAACCTATAGATACCATGGTGATAACTGATCTATAAACACTCAAGGTAGACCTGCAAATGAGGTACATTAGCAAGTGCGTCCATTAAACACAGTTTGAAAGCTGGTACTGAGGTGAAATGACAGTGAAAAGTTGGGCTGTTTTGCCAATGGAACTTGTAGCCCTTGCGCTCTGTTCTGATTCTCTGCAATTCCTGTGCTGTGAGCAGGCAGGCAGAAAAACACCTGCTGAGCTTCCCTGACTGAATGTAGAACACATTTTGTTTAATCTGGGGTAAGATATGCATGAATGGGAAAAAGGATGAGAGTTGACACCTGTAGTGGCAAAAGCTGCCCTTTTCTATGTGAGGTCAGGTCAAAAAAGAAGAAGCAGATCTACAAGCGTGGCTAGTAATGCCACAGATCAGGCAGCAAACACTTTTCATGGGGAAAATTTCTTGTAATGGATGTTATAATGCATTTTTCAATGAACTGCAAATTGTGCTTCCAGCTGAATCAGCTGCTGGTTATCTTGTCCCAGCACAGGTCTGGAGGGCAATTGCAACAAGTCAGAACACAGAAAGGTTGTCCTCATCCTTGTCCAATGCTTGTGCACAGCTGCCTGCAAAGGTGTTAATGTGAAGGGAAATAGCTGGTGATGGGGCCAGAGCAGTGACTGCCTGTGGGGATCACACAGCCTGTCACTGTGAGCTCATCAGGAATTCTCTTCTGCCTTTCCTATGTGGAAAAGCATAGCCTGCTCCCCCACGTACCACTCCTGTTCTGTGCTGACTTGGACCACATTTGACATGAAGCTGAAAACATCCATCTCTTGATCCTTTAGGGAATACAAACCCATTGGAATAAAACACTTAGTACAGTAGGCACTCAGTTAATACGAAGTACTGCATTTCTTGTTTCAAGAAACCATGCTTGGAACTAAAAAATAAAAGAAACTAATGGATTAATGAGTAATGGGATTCTTGTGTAGAAATGATCATCACTCCCATCTCATCTGAAATGCTTTTCAGTTTATTCATTTGCTGCTGCAATGATTTTCTGAAAAAAACACAAAAAAGTAGTATTTTTGTGGGGAGGAAGAGGAAAGGCTTAGCCAAGGGGCTAAGTGGAATGATAAATTGCTTGCCCACTGAAATGACAAGTGTCGAGTTTCTTGTATTGAGTAGTTCTTCCCTTTAGCAGCAGGGAGAGCAGCTGACCGATTTGGGATTTACAAGTGTGAGAGGTGTGTGCGTGGGGCCAGCTCGGCACCTTGCTGGGAGGGGAATGCAGCAAAGAGCAGGTTGGACACTACTTCGTCAGCTCATCTCAAGAGGAAATACTTCACCCTCATCTGGGTGGCAAATAGAAAAAACACTCAATAATGAAAATTCAAAGGGGAAGGAGGAGAAGCAAGTGTCCTGCTCAGAATATATTTGAAGTTTTCTTTTCCCTTTAGGGTGCCTTACCCTCTGTGATATCTGTGTCTGCTTCTCGCCCCCCCAGTTCATTGCTCCAATGGCTCTGCCACCTCCAGATCCACAGTTTGTGCTCAGAGGTACCAGTGCTGCAGTCCACACTCTGCATTTTTCCTGTGGAGCCCCAGAACCTGATACCCCCCTTCTTTTCTCTGGGTAAGTACACCACGGGTTCTGGCTGTGCTGAGCATCATATGGCTGTTTCCTTTTTAAATGAAGTGTGTTATTTTGACAAAGTGTTTCTGGAGAAAACAGCGGTATGCATGGTTTTGCACATTAAGTGTGTTACCTGTGCATACAGCTTCAGTTTCAGAAACAAAACCAAAAAAAAGAAAACCAAGGAAAAGCATCAGACTCTGATCACCTGTAAGCAGTGCTCACGCTAAAAGTATCTGTTCCTACTGCCAGGTCTGAGAACGGGTTTATCCATGTCTGGAACCTGAAAACGCACAGAGTGGACACAGCATTGGATGGCCATGGAAGAAAATCTGTCTACTGCGTGGAGACAATGGGTGATAAAAACAGGCTCCTCAGGTTAGCAAAGCAGGGGAAAACCAGTAAAATTATTCTTGCCTCTGTGATTGAAGGAAAAAAAAACCGGTGAGGAAAAAGATTCTCCTAATTCTGGAGTCACTTAAAGTTTCCCCAATACATAGAAATGTACTGAAGTACAAAAATACTGAAAAACTCTAAAATAAAAAGTGTGGGTGAAAATATAAAATTAATTTCTTTATGATGTATGCTATGACATCATAACAGTGTCTTTATTACTGCACTGAGACCAGGTGAGGTCTTCGGGTAAAGTAACTACACTTGGATTTGAAGTTGACAAACCTTTCACAGCTGGTTCCTGGGGAAGATTGATATAAAGAATTTATAAAAAGAGAGGAGATGGAGAAAAGGTAAGGAAGGAAGAGAAGAATCAGAGATGGAGAATGGAAGACTGAAAATGAGCAAGAATGCTGAGTTTCATGCTGTTGCAAAATATCTTCTGTTCTTGTTTAGCAAGGGAAGGTCAGGAAGATTTGTGTACTTTGGATTAGACAGGTGATCTAGAGTAGATGCCAAAGTGTCTATATGATTAGGAGGTGTTCTGACATGTTTATCTAGAGAAGACATCTCATAATATACAGTGGAGCTCATTAGCATTTAAATTTCTTATCTGCTTAAGTACAATTATCAACACTCTCCCCCATAAAATCATAGTGAATGAGCACTGTTTGTATAATTATAGAGTTTTTCCATACCTCTGTTTTTGCTGTACAGTTCTAACAGTTCACATAGCAGTGCAATTTTAGGACAGCATTTACCTGTATTTTATATTTTTCTCTTGTAAAGCTAAATCACAACAACTTCTTGCAGTATCACATTGTTTGTATGCCCAGTGCTATGAATCTTGTGTCAGTTTGCCACTCAGCTGAACAGCACTGATGTTGAAGAACTCCCAACAGTCTGTAGATTTACATCTCCTCTGTTTTGGTTTCATACTGCATCAGGTGATACTGCTAATTAAAGTAAGACATGGACAAGGGATTTTTGATGACTCCCTGCCCTGATGATGACATGAAGACATATATCCTGTGCTACTGTAGTTTATGGATTGGAAGTTACTCCACAGTGCTACTTTGTTCCAGAGCCGCTGGATCACATAAATCTGTAGCAATTCCTGCTGTGCCCTTTGTGTGGCCTCCTCGCTCTGCCTGCCTGGGAGCAGCACGAAGCCTCTGGGACAAGGCTCTGTCGAGGAGTCTGTGGGAGCTGTGCCTCTACCTCAGATGTGGCCGCTGCTGCTCTGGGTTTGGGTGTTTCAGCCACAGCGTTTCCTTGAGCATTGCTGCCACTCCCTCTCTGTTGTGGCTCCACACGTGCACAGTCCTAGGAGCACTCTGTGCCCTCCTTGTGGCTGTGGGAAGTTGACCGCTGAATAATAGTTGCTTTTTATTTCTCTCTGATGAGGTCTTTGTTGTCTTGCTGTTTGTCTTTCAGCTGTCAACACATGACATTTCCATTTCATTGCTAGGGTGAATGAGTGTTACATATGTGAATCTTTGGATACTTTTGTTTCCTTTTAAATGAGATGTAAGAAATTATAAGATGTAGGTATTTTTTATTGTGTATATGTTCAAATGCTCATGAGAGTTTATAAATGTATTCACACATATAAATAGCACATCTCAGCCTGATCAAGTCTCCCTGCACAAGGAAACAGAAACCGTGACTGCAGTGTATCTGACTGGCTCTCAGGCGCTCCCCCCTCCCAGGGACGTTTGAACCTGTTGGCCAGTTCTGCAGTCGGCAGAAGGGTGGTGGTCTTGGGGACACTGAATTCCCCCACATTCCATGAAACACCCAATTAACACCCCCACAGAAGCTGTACAGAGCTTGGTCCATTACTGCCTGTTAAAGACCCAGTTTGAGTTACTGCCCTGCAGGCAACCAGGCTTCCTCAGACAGCAGCTCATGGATAACTTGTTTTACTGTAACAGTCAGGGGCGCGACCAGAGGATCTGCTTGTGGGATTTAGCAGAGGGACGGACTTCAGTGACGGATTCTGTCTTCACGGAGCATGTGGGATTCTGCAGATGCTCTCTGTTAAAGGTGGCACAGGGACGCTGGCTAATGGCCATGGCAGCCAGAAGCCTAGAGGAGGTAGGAAGTGTCTCTTTCTCTGTGTTTGACAGGTTGCTTTTGATACTGAAATGACATAGTTCAGGAGGGGAAACATCACTGCCCTTCAATTCTGTGGTCAAGGGCAGGCAGCATGAGAAACCTTTGGGGGTTTTAATCACTAATTTTACTGCCACAAAGATGACTGAATTATATAACTCATGCTTTAATAACAAGCATACCAGCCCAGGATTTGAATAGCATTTAAGTATTTGTAGCTGCTGTTGATCTTTATACGTAGGAGTTTTGAAAACCCTTCTGGTGCTGTTGAATACTGGGAACACGAGCCCTTGTGGGGAACTGATGGTCAGCAGGTCTGTCCTCAGGTGGAGGTGCTCATCTTTTACCTGAAGCTCAATCAGGTTTGGCGGGAAGAGGGGAGGTGCAGGTGATTTGTAATGCGATATGTGGTCTTTCACCTCAGGCTAATTCCTTACCTGGAACTGGGGCTGGAAATAGTTGAATTACTATGACCAGCCAGAGGTTTGCTCCGTGGGAGATAATTGCAGGGTCCATTTCAGTTCCTATTGGATAAGTCCATATCTAATACCACTATCACAGCACTCACTGAGTGACAGCTTTGTTGGCAATGTCCACTTCTGCTTTGTAGACATCACAGTTTTGGTTTCTACAAGGGACTGTTTAAGGACATTGCACAGAAATAATCTCAAATACTTGACAGCAAAATGCCAAAATTATGAAAGAAGACAAAAGTGGCATAAATTTGAAAATAAATAATGTAGCTAAGGACAAATTGCTGATGAGCATAAAAGTTCACATGCTTTTCTGGTTGTGTATCTTGAAAGTAGAAGTTGCATATTTTATACACAAAGTAGTAAGTGCCTGTATTGCAAGAAAATGTGAACTTTTTATCATACAGAAGTTCAGCACATAATTTAAGCGCTTTGTGTACTCACAGCCAGAATGTTCAGCCTTTTACAGAACTAGATATGCCTGCAGACACAACCACTGCACCAGTAAATACAAACATTCTAAGTCCCATACCTTGTTCTGATCAAACAAAGAACTCCCTGCATTTTACAGCAGTGCTCCGTAATTCTTAAGTTAAACAAAATTGACAAGTGCATTCTTGTGTTAGCCAGAGAAGTCCCGGTAATGAAGAATTAAATAATCATCTGACCCAAATAGAAGACGTTTACCCCGGTGTCGCTTTCAACTCATCTCTCTTTTATTCTCATTTGTTTGCTTGGGCCCTGCAAGAGGAGAATGATTTGCTGTGTCCTGAGGTAGAAGAGTCCCACTCTGTGTGTGAACCTTTGCATTAGAACTGTGTCATGTTTCAATAAATGCACGTAAGCTCCCATAATATATAGTGCTTCCAAATAGGCAGCACTGTGTGAGACACAGTACATTTGCAGCTTATGATTAAAATTAAGACTTAATAAGTGTTTATGCTTGGCTGGTGTCCAAAAAAAGAGTAATTTTGTCTTAAAGCAGGTTCAGTCCATAAATAATGAGATCTGAACAGGCATTTATTTGTTCATGATTGCATTTAAATCACCAATTATGAGTTACATGCACTTTTCTTGCCAATTTGCCAGAAACATGTTAAAAGCTTTATTAATGTGAAAAAGAAAAAGGGTGTGTTTCCTTGTGGCCAGTTTTAGCCACCCAGGAACACTATTAACCTCAGGCAACGGCAAATCTTTCTCCTATTAAGCAAAACCAATATAAACACAGAACTTCAAGTTTTAGGTTACAGTTGTCAAAATATGTGAAATAGTATTTATTTCTAAGGCTCAGTTGCCTTTAATGCAGACAGTCTCTGGAACTGTCAATCCAGCTCAGGCAGCAGCTCATGCCTGCCTGCCTTCTGCACAAAGCTTTTCTCATTGTGTTTTTCTTTGGCCTTTGCAAGCCCAACTGTAGCCCTTGTACCAGTTCATCTGTTTTTAGTCAAGGTAAAGCAAAGAAGGTTGGGTTTTTCCTTTTAACCTGCAGAAGTGCATTTATCACAGCACACTTACCCTTCCTTATTACGTAAAAGTTGCAGTTTAGGTCTTGCCTAGGAGGCAATGCCCTTTGGAGAGACAGTGATGAAAGATGCAAGATGAGGGCAGGTCATCTTCATATTTATAGCCCATTTCCTGCCACAGCTAACTTGGTCATTATGTTGATAGCAAGAAAGTTGACGAGAGAAAAGCATCTTTTGTTAAGAGTGTAGCTCTGAAGAACCAGAATTCCCAGATGATCAAACTTTGGTCTGTTCCCAGGTCTGGTCTGCAGACTGGATGGCTCTTGGCTGTAGTCGCTATTCCTCAAATCTGGAAAACAGTTTCCTGCTCTATTGCTCAGTGGCTTTCGAAAGCATTCTGTATATTGTGTGCAGTACACTGTACTCGCAGTCCTAGAGTGCAGCTGGCTGACAGCCTCTAGAAATAGGAAGATGTTCTGGCAAGCTTTGAACTAAAGGTATGGGATTGGAAAGCCATCGCAGCTGCCGTGGTCTTGATTGATAGCTCCCAGAGGAGCCATATTTGTGTAATACCTCATCTCAGATGCTTAAGGAAATTTGCACGACTGGGGCTATCCAACAGCGCTGTCGAGCTCTTGCACATTCTGGAAGAGCCTAGAGTGGCTGCTGATGCTGGGTTTATCAAATGTTTCAGGTCGTTTAATTTTACCACATAATGCAGACCATTGTTTATTTAATTAAAAGAAAAGATCACCTTGGTGATTAAGTATGCATGTGAGAAACAGCTATGTTCCTGGCAGCAGGTTTTTGATACTCAAGAGCTTCTGTTTCTGTAGAGTTCCAGGCTTGAGAACCAGCCCAGAGCTGAGGCACTGCCGTGTCAATCAAGAGTCTCAAAATCTTCCAGTGCCAAACTAAAAAGGCAGACTCCCCTGATCTTGCCTGCCATCATCCTGAGGTGGAAATGAGCTACTTCCTTGGCAGATGAGCAACTTGCCCGATGTTTAAAAAAAAAAAAAGAAATAAAAACCACCCAAACCAGGTCCATGACTCATTACCATCGGTGCAAGCAACAGTGGAAGCTTCTCTGTAGAGAGAACAGGTGTTTAACACAGCAGTGTCTAGCCCTTTAGACAGGGTCAGACAACATTGTGTTAAAAATACCTGTGAGCAGATGCTGCTGCAGCCGGCCTTAGCTGATAATTCTGGGGTTATGATTTGTTAGTGCAGTCAGCAGTAAATAAAAAATCCCCTTTGGATTTGTGCACTGCTGTATTGCCATGCAAGCTCTGTGTTACCATAACAGCACATAGGAGAGAATGCAAGTGTCCACAGATGAATACAGTCAAAAAATTAGCAACAGAGATGGAAAAAGGGGAAAGGAAGCAAGGAGGTGTTTTCAGATTAATCAGTCTGCAGTATTACGTGTTGTGTGCACAATGTCACCCACTGTTTGGAAAGAAGACTGTAATTAAGTAGAAGAGTGGAAGAAGAGGATGTGTTCACTCTAGCAGTTTTGTCTGGTCTTTCCTAAAACAATGCACTTCTTTAGATAGCTGCAGATTCCCTTTACAGTTCCAACTTAGCATGCATTCCTCAGTTTCCTCCAGACAGTTTTTACTGGAAGAGCTTATGCTAACCTTAATCACCTTAAAAGACTTGTGTTTTTAACAGCAGAATTTTGACCTGGAGCCTGACCAACTCCTCTTGTTTTCCTGATGTCAGGTTCAGATTTTGGAGCTGCCATCCAAGACGTCAGTCTGTACCTTGAAGCCAGAGGTGGGTGCCAAGCTGGGCATGCCCATGTGTCTGAAGTTATGGCAGGTAAGGCAAGAGCGCCTGCTAATTGTGAAATGTTTTCCCTGTGATTCATTTTATATGAAGCACATGAATCTTTCTTCACTTGGATTTTGATTTATTATCAAACCAATCAAGTAATTATACTATTAAAGGGGGGAAAGATTTGTGAACATCCTTAATGTAACTTTCAGAGCTTTCCAAGCTTTAATGGAAGATTTGCAAATGCTCAAGGAAAGCTTTGTATCCTTAGGATAGATACAGTTTTTGCATCCATCAAGAAGAAAATGAGTGACTTACCAAAGCCAGTTGTTTGATATGGTTTCTCACTGCATTAAGAATGATGAGAAATTATTGGACTGCTTTAAAACAGTGGTTTTAATGGTAGGTTACATTCACTTCAGTGCCCTCAGGATGAGGAAACACTCTATGAACATTTCTATTCCAGAGCTACAATAGGAACAAAATATTTATGGTGGTACTGACTTTGGACAAAAAGGTAAATAAAAGTAATTAGGAAAAAACCCCACATTTGCAAAATATTTAGCAAATAATGTTTATGGGCTGCCAACAGTGAACATAAGTGATACACAAAGGTGGCAGTGGAGGGAGGAAGGAGTTCAGGTGATTTGCTTGACATCTCCAGGGAACTGGTGACAAAATTGATTCCCATGTAACACCATGACAACACAGTTACAAGTCTACAGGACTGTCTGAGCCGATGTCAGGTATGTAATTCCTGCAGGCTCATTGGAACATTTGTGTTGCTTTCAGTTGAAAACATTATCAATCAAAGTTTGAGGCCTCAGTGTCTTCACCCAAGATTCTGAACCAACTGAAATCTAGACGAATTCAGTTGCTGACTTCAGACAAAAGTAAGAGGCCACAGTTCAAGTTCCATGCTGTAATTAAAAAACAGAAAAAAAAAAAATAAAAGGAAATTAGATAGGCTGATTAGGCTTTTATTAAACAAAGTTTCTCCTGAAAATGCAATCAGTGTTCAGTGCTTGATGAAATGAATGGGTCCTTCTGTCTCCTCGACATTTTTTAATAAGATGGAGATAACTGTGGAAATGTTCAGTGTTGAAAATTTTTGTTGCCTGTATAAGAAGTCCTCTGTCTTGCCATATTTTCTACATGCATTATTATTGCTATTCCTCTAGGAAGCAGAGCAGGTGCAGAGTCTTAATTTTATGTAGTTTTTAATTTTGTTGCCAGTGGGGATAAAGCAGAGGACTGGGAACTGGGAGAGGAAAATTATTCCATGTAAATTCTGACTTTGAGAACTCACCACAACTTCCTAGACTGCACCAGGCAAGTATAGATAATCCCTTAGAGTCTCACAGCTGTATTTGCTCTTTTACAAATGTGTGCGCCTTGGTTTAAAAGCACAGGGAAGAGGATACCCTTGAGGGCAATAATTGCATGTGGTGCACCAAAGGGATGCTCTGCATTCTGTTGTGTGGTTGCACTGGAAGTGGCTCTCTGAGTAAGCCTGTAACCATAAACCAGGAGAACACGAGCTCACCCAGCTGCACCCCTTCCTGAACAGAGGCCATCCAGGATTTCTTTGTACATGACTGTGTTGGGCAATAGAGACAAACCCCGGAGATGAGCACTCCCAGCCCAGCATGCAGGGGTTGCCTAAGAGCCTATTTGATGTTGCTTGTGGCACAGTAAATTAACAAGTTGAAACAGAAGCTGAGAGGGAGAGCCCCATAAAGGTCTGAAGGAAGAGTGCTCAGGGAGGTTGTCCAGCCAAGAGTTTGGGGGCTGCAGCCAGCTACCATCATATATATTTTACTGCAATTCAGGGAAGCAACAAACCTCCCCAGCAGTAGCATGAAGGGGAAACTTTACTATAGAGCAGAGGGCAATTGAGCCTTAGGTTAGGCTTGTATATTAAACCTCACTGGCTTCTCCTAAGCAGTCAAAAAGCTTGTAGCTATTTATTTTCTTGTTTTGAGCACTTTTCCCCTTTATTTTTCTAGGTCTGTCCTTAAAGATACTAGTTCATTCAATTTCTTTTGAAGATTCATGTTCTTAAATACATTGTCCCTTCAGTTTCACACCTTCCTGCTATTACTAATTGGGTGGAGTAGGATTTGCAGGAGTAAGGACAGTCTTCCCTTAAATTTTTGCACTCCTTGGGGAAGGCATCATATTGCATAATGGTGCAAACAAAATAATTCAACAAGAATAATACATGTCGAAACTGGAAATGCCAAGTTATTACTTTATATAAACTATTGCAATTATTCCTGTTGAGTTGACAGCAGATCACCTTTTCTTCCTTCCTTGACAGTTATCCAAATGCAACAACAAAATGTTCTGCTTAGGAAGAGCAATGATTTATGATTTATAATTTAATTTTGTTACTGAAACAGAACATGAATGGTGAGACTTCTCTCCAGCAGGGTCCGTTTTTGGGAATTGAAATAAATAGGCTGTTGTGAAGCATGGCTTGGTGAGTCCAGGCTCAGACTGAGAGCTCCACTGATCTTTCAATAGCTTTTATTGTTTTAATTCATGTACCCATTGAAATATTACAATTCATATGGTTAGAAAAGTCAGGAAGAAGTAGTGTGGGAGACCTACATTTCATAGGAAGCAGTATTTGGTTTTTAAAATAGACCAGTCTTTGATCTCACTTGCAAATTACCGTTTTTCAAATCTAAAGTGCGATGCCCACAGCAGAAAAAAAAAGAAAAGATTTTGCTTGGCATTCCCAAAATGCCAAGCACTCACCTGTCTTTGCCGTCTGCATAAGGGTTAGGAGATCCCGTGAGAACCACCATCCCGTTTGGAGCAGGGAGAGGAGCTGACATGTTTCACTGCCTGATGACAGCTACACCTTCTGAAACCCCCAGCTCTGAGGGAGTCTTGTGCTCACAGAAGAGCAGCACAAATAATTGTGGGGGTTTTTTGTGCTTACACTGGAGGCTTCTTTTAAACTTAAAAGTACCTATGAAATACTTTGTTTTGCTTTGAAGGTTTTATCCTTTATTAAATACAAATAAAATCTGCAATGTTCATTTCATTCAGATTTTTTTTAAACTTTTTTGATATCTGGTACCTAAGTACCTCATGAGTTAACATTAACTCACATGTATCTTACATACATTCATTAGTCTGATGTTACATTATTTTAGCAAATCAAAATTTGACAGAAAAATTACTCATAGTTCTGGGCACTATGAGAGACCTGTTTTGTGGCCCTTTCTAGCCAGGGCATGCTCCCTACCTTTTCAAAGGAAAAAGAATCTTGAAGGAAGGAAGGAGGCTCCACCAAGATCCCAGGAGTGGACAGACCCATTCAGGAGGATGATATAGGGGATTTCCTACATTTACAAGGATTTCCCCTTGGCTTCCTTCTTTTAAGGAGCAATGTTATTCCCTGCTCAGTGAGCTCCATTCCTCATTCAAACACTACTCTAGGCTGAGTAAGGCTGAGGAAGCACATGAGGCTGTTACTCAGCAGTTGTGTTACTCAGACCACCCATCTCTTGTTAGTTTAACTCCCCCCTAGAACATACAGTAACCAGTGGGAGAACAGTCTGGACCATTAATAGGGGCAGTGAGCCTTTGGCTACTACAGGTTGGTATCATGACACTGACAGCCAGCAAGTTTGACCTCATTCAATAACATGATACTGGTAGAAATTAATTTCTTACACCCTTTACCTTTGTTTTTATTGAATATCGAGCAAACAAATCCTGTAGGAGCAGTGTTTGGAGAGATGTGAATACCCTATTGGATACATTTCTTAGATGCACCTACATCAGGTGGTAATAATCCCAATATCTATTTTGATATGTCTTCTCTTATTGAAGAAATAACTGGCATTAACAGATGCTTCTTTTTTAGTTACTTTTTGTTAGGGATTTGCATCTTCACTCTCGTAACCAGTTACTGCTTACAGGATCATTAGTCTTGGCTGGAGCAATGATGAATATTTTCCTTAAGTGTGACATGTAATCCAGTAATGTTCCCTTCTTTGAGTTATTTCAGAGGCTTAAATAAATTAGGTGTCTGCCCAGGGTGCCCTGCCCTTTGGCCTGTGACATCATTAATCAAAATAGCTTTCAATTGGTTACAGTGGGACTTGGGCGCCCGTTAACCCCTTGGTGACTGACCCAGAGATTCCTGCTGGGAGGTTCAGTGTTTACCTTCAAGCACTGTGGTGCTCTTGGGCACAAAATCCCCTGTGCAGCCCTACACTTGGCAGTGTGGAACTGGAATCACTAAGCAGGCACTTCTCAATGCCCACACAGGCTTATATTGCTTGATAGTAACTCAGCTGCTCTGTGTGATTTTTTTTAAGAAGGGCAAACAAAGTTCAGACCATGAAGTAAAGCTCCTGAAAATTTCAGGCAGACTCTTTTCAGATGTTATAGAGGGCAATAGTTTGAATTTTCAGGGAGAAATATTTTTTCTCTCTCTCTGTGTATATGCGTGTGTGTGTGTGTGTGTGTGTTAAATATGCGTTATAAATATAAAATTTAGTAATTGATATATAGATCTAAAACCCTTAAGTGCATATTACCTAGTAATGCTTTCTGTAAGTGGATGGAATATCAAAATTTGACACTCAGACATCTGAACTTTTTTTCACTTCTACACCAGTCAGCACTTTAATTTATTCCCTTGGTGCTTGGACTAAAACCTACACAGGGATGGTAATTTTCCTAACAGACTATTTACTTCTCAAACAATTTTTTTTTCCTTAATCAGCTCAGCTGTGGTTCCCAACCTGTGCTTCTGGCTGGCTATGAAGATGGATCAGTTGTCCTCTGGAATGTGTCAACGGGAAAAGCATTGAGCCAACTTGTTTGCCACCAGGAGCCAGTGATGAGCCTTGACTTTGACTCGGAGAAGGCCAGGGGGATCTCGGGCTCATCTGAAAAGGTGCTTAGCATCTGGAGCCTCAATGAGCAACAGAACCTCCAGGTCAGGATCACTGGCCCTCTAGTGTCATTTATCCCACTTTGCACTAACAGTTTGATAGACTAAAAAAATATTTAGTCATGAAGAGGAGTTGTTGCAGATCTCTAGCTAATTAATCACAGACTGGTTAGAATGTCTGTGCTATGTGACTAGACTTAGCTAAAGATGGTGAGGATTTAAAAAAAAAAAAAGAAAAAAACCCTCTCACATGTTTCTGGTTTTACCAAAGTTGCAACAGGCACACAGGCCTAGCATTACTCAAGCCATTGCCTCTGTATCTTCATTTATCACATTAGTAGTATCCAGCTCTCGGAATGTCCTAAACATTATAAATGAGTTATAAAAATGAGAAACAAAGGATTGCTTTTCCAAAAGTTCTGCTTGAATGGCTAGAGCGAGCTTTCCACTGTGGGAAGGACAGAAGTATTCCATTAAATACTTCACAAGCAGAAAGAATAGGAGTAGCCCAGCTAGCACCAAGAGGACATGAGGTTTAGGCAATCAGCTTCTTTTGGTGCCTGTAGAGCCCAGCTGGAGACACAAAATCAGGCAATTGGCTGCCCCAGTTTGTGTCTCACCTATGGCACAGACACAAACCGTGAGTGGCTGGGTTAGAAGGAGGTCATGTAATCCCCAGCTCAGGCTGTGGAAGGGAATGGCCAGAAATACTGCCTTCATCGAGACAACTCCAGCAAGTGTTCCAACAGTGCCGAGGGGTTAAGCAGGATCTGGAAATGTAGGTGTGGAAATAAAGTGCAAAAAGGCTCATGAAAATTAAAATGGCCCTTAGCATCTCCACTGCTGAGTGCCATAACCTTTTTAAAGCGGCAGTGTGTCCATGAGCAATGGAGAGGGCCTGATCCAGCTCCTGTGTGCCCATGTCATCCTTGAGAAGAGAGCTGCTGGATACACCAGTTCATGGAAGAACAATCATTGCTGTTCCACCTTGCAGCTTTTATGGAGATTTTTTTTTAAGTAGTACAGCAAGTTAATGCTGTTCTCTGAGTGGTGCTACAGGAAGAAAAGCACATGCTGGGACATCCAGTGGTGACTCATCACCTGGGGGACACTGTGAAGGTGTGGAATCTATGAGGCATCACCACAGCACCTGCATTTCTGGGGTGGCAGGGCACTAGATGTGTGTGGTGCAAACACATCCAATTGAGGTGAAGTTTGGAGGATGTGGCACTCACTGAGGAGGGTCTGAACTTTAATAAAAAATACAACATGGAGTGAAAGAGGCACTCTGGACTCTGAACAAGTATTTAAGTTGTTCTAAGCCACCAGTCTGATACACAGTGGTCATGGTTTGGGTTTGTTGGGTTTTTGGTCATGTTTGCCCTCCCACTGCCCAGCCTTCCCCTGCTTGTGTCCTCAACTGAGTCCTCAACTGAGGTGTCCTCAACTGAGAGAAGAGAAGGAGGGTGAGACTCCCAGTAGGAAACTTGGTATTGAGACTTGTTCTCTAAGGTCAAGGTGACAGAAATCTGACGTCGTGACAGGCTTCTTAAATTTTCAAATACTCTTGTGGTGGAGAGAAAGCTGTCCTTTTATATTAATTATAGCATAACCTTTTACCTAAGTTCAAAGAAAATATTGTTCTTCACAGCACATTTCAGTTATGAGTTAACTGTATGCAGGGCTACAGGTACAACTCATGGGAAAAACAATTGTTCACCTGAAATATTCCAGGTATTTTTTTCACAAGGTATTCCCATTCCCAGGAGATGTAGGATTTCTTCTTCCTCAGAAGAAATTTAAATGCCAAGTATTATAAGCTACAAGCAATGTTCCTGTGCTTCATGGGAGTATGAATGCCCTAATAAAATGCATCTTTCATATGAGCACTAGAGATTGTCAAGGACATAGATTAAGTTTTTTTCCACTATTGCATTAATAATGTAAACCAGATGGGGATTTTCTTTTCCCTGACATTCCAGGTACCTGAGGTAATGGTAGATGTTGGAAAGCCACTCAGTGGCACATTATTTTTATTCTAAAAGGTTTTAATAAGTAACCGTGGTGCACAGCTATCTGCCGTTGGAGAAGGAATGATGCAATGATGGTACTGCAGCTCTGTTTTAAGTGGCAGTGTTCCAGTGTGTCAATGAATAGATGATGAAGGTACTGCAGAGTTTATTGCTATGGGGAAAGTTTGGGGTATTGTCTTCTACAGGAAAGTTGCTGAAATCATCACTGTCAGCAAATGACGTGATTGGTTATGAGCCTTCTGATTTGGATGAGATAGTGTAATTATGTGCTGATGTTTGTGGTAGAATGTAGGAGGTAAACAGCTTCTGCAGGTGAATAAACAAAGCAGAACTAAGAAATCTGGTAAGCACAGAAGCTTCTTTATATATGACAATAGAAAAAAATCCTATAAACTGTAATGTGAGTTTTGTGGGTTTGGTTGCTGAGTCTTTTCCCCCAAATGCTGAAGCTTAGTCTGCTCCTATTTTGGCTATTTTCCTAATAAGCAGAGGGCTTAAAGACATGCTTTGGGTGTAGATGAAAGTGTCCTTGGTCACGACTGGCTGAAAGCAGCTCACCTGTTTTTACCTCTTTGTTTTCTTAATTACAAGCTGGTTTTCTGGTTAGGAAATTCTGTTGGTATTTCACTGCTGTAGTTAGTGACTTAGTATAGTAAGTCCCAGGGTGGCACAAATCCTGGCAAGGATTTCACCTGGCTGCATATACCTTGAGCAAGTTTCCTCCTTTGTGTTGCTTTTCTCTCTCACTCTCTCACTCTTGTATTTGCAGATCGTGCACAAATGCCCACTGTTCCCTCATGTTCCATAGCCAAGAGGCATCACCATTATAGGCTTCCTTTTCAAGTTGTAGCTTGCTGAGGACATGCCATTTCTCCAGTCGCCCTGATTTTGCTGTATGGATCTTGCCCACATAATTGACAGTAACGATGGGAGCACCACGCCCAGGATTGGTTATAGCCATTAGCTAATAATGCCAGTTACAGAGTAAGGCCCATCTTGCATTTGCCAGGCTGGTGATGTTAGGAATAAATCCTTGCCAGGACATTTACACCAACAAAAATTCCACTGAGGTCATGCTGCATTAGGCCAATCCTGGGGAGTTTGGAACATATGTACTAACAAAAAGCACAGGTTTTACAGTAGCAGCCCCACAAAAAGGCCCCCATACAGCCTCCTACTTCTCATTAGGCTTGAGCAAAACTTGCTGTCCTCTGTTCTGAATTCGTTGTAGACACATTCTTCAGGTCCTCTTTAAAAAAGGAATGTATAGAGCATGTGAGAAGCATGTCAAGTTTCATTCAGCCTTTTGTCTTATCAAACTGCAAGCTTTGGTATTTTGTATTTGGTATATGTAAGCTTGGATAGAGGCTTAAGGAGACAGTGGCATTAACATGTAATTTCCAATTGTATTTATAAACAACAGCAGTTCAGGGCCAGCTTTAAACCAAAGGTGTTTTGGCCACTGTGACAGAAGCTGAGCTGTTCCAATACACACACAAACACACACACTTGTGTGCATATTCTGCATGTGTTTCAGAGGCAGATTGCTCACCCATGCGAGTTACCTGAGGTGAGAACAGCAAAGGTGTATTATGCTGAGCTTTTTCTCTGTGTTTCAACAGAAACTTGTGTCAGTGAAGCGAAAACTTTTCTTTCCAGGGGCTAAGTCCTGTGCAGCCCCAGTGCCTTCTGAAGGAAGCCAAATGTCTCCCAATTTAATTGTGCCCCTCAGAAACCTGTGTTCCAGTAGTCTCCAAACAGTAACAAAAGGCTTCCAAGACTGAAATCAGTAACTTGGCCATAATCCCCTCCCTGGATTTGGTGTAAATAGAAGTCTCTTAGGAAGGAGTACTAGAAATACAGATTTCCAGACTCTGTAACCCAGTTCCTGGAAGCATTCCTTTCTCAAGACTGAGGTAAATGCTACAACAGCTTCTTGAGGGTTTTGTGAAGGGCCACAGTAGTAGAAGTAGTAGTGAGTAGTAGCAGGTAGCTTAAACCTCAGCTCAGAAGAGTCTCAGCCTGGGAATATTGTAGAAGTAGGGAAAATAGGTTAATGTTGCAGCTCATACAAGAATAGCTGGAAGAAAAGGGCAAAGCTCTGTAGGCTCGTGCTGAAAAGATCTTGACTCAGAGCATTACTTATGACAGAATATATATAGCTTTAAATGCAAAATAAACTAAAAACATACAAGGGATGGGTTTATTTTTTGAGAATTGCTCTGGACATGGGAGGCTCAAGTTAAGGTGTTTTCTGTCTCTGTCTGTCGTTGTTCTCACTAAGCACCATCCACCATGTGGCGAGAAGCTCCATGCTCTCCCTGTGTGACACTGGTGTGTTGGGTGGGCACTACACCTCCTCTCAAAAGATTCCTTTTGCTTCTGTTTTGAACAATTAGAGCTCATCTGTAACTTTTTCACACAGGTTTACAAAACACACAAACTTGTCAACGCTGGCGTATCTGATGTCACCATCCGTCCAGACAAGAAGATTTTGGCAACAGCAGGGTGGGATCATCGCATCAGGATCTTTGGCTGGAAAAAGCTGAAGCCCTTGGCAGTGCTGGACTATCACACAGGAACAGTCCATTGCGTGTCCTTCTCAGATCACAGCAACCCCCGGGAGAGACTGCTGGCAGCTGGCTCCAAAGATCAGCGCATCAGTGTCTGGTCAATATATGCTCAGACGTGACATGTTCTGCACTGCTGTGGACTAGGAAAACAGGACTGGACAAGCAATTCCTAACACTGTAATTCAAACATGGATGTGGGGAAGTGGTAGAATCTGTCTCCAGGATCAAGTGAAAGTCTGAGGTTAATTCTTATGCTGCTCATTTAAGCTTTAAGTTTTTCTTCCAGAGAAGGAAGTGGATTTTTAAAATTCATAACAAGCAGAACAAGGCCAGTCACAAACAAAGAACCCAGAAGTTGCTTTGGGTTCTTCTACAGGTTTTGTCACAGCTTTTCTTTGGCAGGTTGCTAACATAACTTTTGTCAATGTCTTTTGTAAAAAAGGACTGGAATCCCTCAAACTGTGGTGGGGGCAGAACACGTCTGTTTGTAAGTCATTTATGTATCCAAGAATCTGAATCAGTGTAAAGTATCACTTTCTTGAAAATTTATAGCCATTAAACCACCTCCAGTGGTTTCTCATTGTCAGTTACTTTTTCTTCCCCCTAACTGAAAGGCTATCAGAACACCCTTGATTTGTTCACACTTCTGTCAGTTTCTAACTTAAACCAACAGCCAGGAATGTGACTAGGGACGGCCTTTGGCATTTATGAATTTCATTATGTCTGCTGTCACCTCTAGCCTCACAATTAATCACAAGAAAGAAAGGGAAAAATCTTCCCCTGCACTGCACTGCAAAGCTATGTAAAGCCTTTTTCAGAGCCAGTGCTAAATCCTTTCCATAGACTGATGAGCTGAAGGATTTAAACTCGGCAATCCAATTAGCGCCCTTCTCCTTGGAGAGTTAGGGGTAAGTTTCAGCATGGCAAGTCTGGGATTCAGCTGCACAACTCCCACTAACATTTAGGGGAATTGCATGGGTAAATCCTTATCCACACACTGTGAATGGCTCCATTAAATTGTCATCTCTACAGTCGTAGATGCTGAAATTCATTCATGAAGGGTTTTTTTGCTTGACTCATGAAGCAGTATTTGCGTTCTTCTAATGCATATTAGACACACACCCCAGTGTGCTCAGAGCCAGGGTACTGCTGGATTCGGTCACAAAGCTGTAGTGACAACTGTGTCCAGGCTGTGCACTGTTGATACTTTATTGGAAATAATTGTTTCTGCTCCGTAGAGAGGTGAAAATCAAAGAAAAAGTGACCAAAAGAGAACAGCAACATCAAAGACTTTGGAAATTATTTCAGGAAAAACACACATGCAAATTAAGGTCTGGGTCTGTTATCCAGCTGTGCCTTGCAGGCAGGGAATACTGCTGGAATGAAATCCTTAAGCACCCAGCCTGACGTTCTTTACACTAAAACACAGAATCAGATACTGTTGCTCGGCTTTTCTAAATAAAACGTGGCCTTACACATTTTGGAGTGTGATGACACTTTAAATAATACATTTCTTTGATTATTTCTGGACTATTCAGTAGCTGCACGGAGGATCACATTGCAGTTGAAAGTTAAAGCCTAATTTTGTGTGATCCCGAGTCAAGGGGAGGTGATGGTGTTCATTACATCTAGCAGGCAGAGTTGCACATCTCCACCCATTATCCACCTCCCACACAGAAGAGGAGCTGCCCCCACTGTTCAAGCAGCTCCAGCCACAGCCTTGTAGTATGAGATGGGGTCATTCTCCACAAACCTGCTGCTGGAAGAAACCTTTTCTTTTGTTCTTTTTCCCCTTCCTTAAAGTAGGTCAGAATTGACATAAACAATGAAAAAAATAAATGGAGAAAGCATTGTTGTGTGTGGTCCAGGGACCTGGCCTAGGGAGTTTGCACAAAGCTTTCCTTTTGCCTGTGCTCTCTGGTACTACACCACACATGTGGCTCAGAGGGTGCAAGCATTCCTCTTCTCCATGGCAGCAAACAGCAGCCTGCACTATTGGGCAGTTTCCACAGAATCGAGCTGTAGGTTTAATGCTCATCCAGGAAAGGGAATCCAGGGCTCACCCATCCTGGGAAAATGGTTAGTGTAGGAAGCAATTTTTGATGCAAATAATCTGGCATTGGCATAGTGGCATCCCTCTGGAAAAAAAAGGATTAATACCCCATGCCTTACTAAGAGAATCATTAGATCAGAGCCTGAAAGTTAGGCACTCTTGAGTATATTTTCTCTGAAAATTGCCATTTGCTGTCAATATCTGTGTCTAAAGTACTTAGGGAGACTCATAAGGAATGTTTAGATTTATGAATGGGTCTTTTGGAAGATACTCTAAAGATTACTGGGTGCTTACATCTAACTTACTGGCTTTTGCTGGGAGTTACATATTTATGTTTGTCTGATTATGTAGAATTAAAAACAAACTTAGTCATGCAAGTACAAATTGAAAATGAGGACATGAACTGCATCTCCCTAGCAGGCAGACACACAGGTGAGCATTTCATCAGCTTCATAAGGAAGGACACAGGTTGCAGGGCTGCTTGCAAGAACAGACCCATCCTATACATTCCATTACCAAAGCACTATCCATGCCATATTTTGTCACATTACAGTTAATTCATTAACACTTTATGTCACTACTGATTCTATTTAAACACCCAGTAAACAGATTTTTGTTTCACATTATAGTTTCCCTGAAATGAGCAACCAGACTACGCTAGTTTGATTTAGAGTTGAGCCTAAATGCCATCATTTGATTGTGAATTACAGTCTTCCAAAAGTTTATTTGCTTAAGGAACCAACCTGGTCTTCCCCAAAGAAATGGTTTCCAACAGGAAGGACAGTCTGTATTACAACAGACTGAAAAACACAGTTGTCTGATTATAACTGTAAAATACAGTTGTCTGATTGCATCTGAGAAATTCACCCTTTTTAATACAAGAAAATAATTTAAAGCTCTTTACAATTGTACCATGAGCATAGTTGTCACTCAAGATTTCCACTGACTTGCTAGCAGAAGATTGTGAGTGAAGAGCCACCTTAAGGTGCTGGAGTTAGCTCTGAAATCTCACCTGCCAGAAAGGAACAGGGCTAGCCTGTACCTGGCCTAGAGGATTCAGGAGTGAAGGTGATGACAGCTAAATTATTACAAAAGGCTTCCTCCCAAGAATCACCGTCTTTGGCACCATGAGAGGGAAGAAAGCAACCAGCATTTGTAAAGTAATGGAAATAAATCCCAAACACTAGCATTTGTGCAGCAATTACATGGAATATTTATCACCACTGGAGTAAATGGTGATCTCTGACCTTCCAACATTATTTGCAAATGAATCCATTAGTTACAGCTGCTTCTCTTATCAGTACACAAGCTATAAAGCATTGCAGTCCTTAGTGTAGACGAGCAAGGGAAGTGGAGATTAGTTGTGTTTGTAGTAATGAGTGAAAAAGGAAGTAGGCTGGGGGCACGCAATGAGACAGTTGTTAAATTTAGTCCTTTAGAATGCAATTGCTACAGCACGCCAAAGAATAACTGCCGCTTGACTTGGACTGTTGCAAAGGTTTGAGTTTAAAAGAGCAGATTTTTATAGTTAAGTCAATACTGGCTTCTGGACTGCTTTTGTTTTTAACATATTTAAGATGCATCTACAAAGCCAACTTACAAATTAATAAATCTTTCCTTTAATTCAGTCTGCCAAGAACAAAGATAGAACACTAACTACTGCAGAAGCCATGTTAGTGATGTAAACCAAAGGTCTGGGGATTAAACAAGGATTACTGAGCGCTAAATCAATGTGTTTCCTTTTCTGGCTGTGTGTCTGTGGTGTGAAAGTATGGATCATCACATAAAACACGGCACATGACTGCCTGGATTAATACTAGACAATGTTACGGCAGTGCTGAGACACAAAGTGTTATGTTCAAGCATGACCACTGTGCTACCAAGTGACAGCCATGACTAAGGAAGAAGGCAGGGAGGTTTCCGCTGCTGTGTAGTATTCTGAAATTCCAGCCTGGGTCCCCCCACTATAGTTTTTCCAAGTAAATTTGGCTGTGCTTGTTCATGTCCTACTCTTCTGGGGCATGCTGGAGGTTTCTTTTATAATGTGAAGACAGCTATCCAGAATTGAGATCATCCGGGGGGGGGGGGCTTGGCAATTCATGTAAGGAACTCACAGTATCACTTAAATGAAAATATAATCTCTCTGTTGTGAAAGTTTTGCTCACCTGATTAATGATAATATTAACTATATCTGTACATTCTATCCGCAGCACTGTGTACTGCTTTATTCTGACCTCAGAGGAATTTGATTTGCAGTTTGGTTTATAAGAGGAGGAGAAAGGGGAGGGAGTGGTTAAATTGAAACAAAGAAGCAACTTGTCTCTCTGAGTTAGGTGATATGAAGATTGTGGAAATTATGAAGGGCTTTGGAGCAAACCACCAGCAGCAGCCAGATTCTTTATGGGAAAAGGACAAGGATGGCAGGAAGAGTACCTGGTGGAACCATACAGTGATTGGTCTGGCTTCTAAAACTCATATACCAGCTCATTTCAGTCTCAGACATATTTGCTTTTACTTCCCCAGCATCTTTTTTTAAAGGTGTTGGTACATTAGGAAATCCTGTAGACCACAGCGTACACCTCTAAATAAGCCTGTGTTCATGCAGAGGAGAGCATATTTATTTCTCTGCTATGAAGAGTCATAAAAACAGAAGCTGCAGTGCCACATGGGAGAACAGCAGGAGGGACTGAGGTCCTGAAAGAGCCACATGCACTGGAGAAAACCATCCCAAGAGTATGAACTATCTCCTTACAGGAGATTGAGCCTGATTAAGTCCAGATCAGGGAATCCAGTGTGGATGTTCAAATGGTGAGCCATTTTTCTGCCCCTCAACTCTGGCATCTCACACATGCAAAAGAACACTTTGCCGGCACCCAAGGCACTGCTTGCTATAAACATGTTCTGACTCAGGTAAGAAGAGGTGGTGAGCTGGGTCTATGTAATAACTTTAAACATGACATTTTGAGAATGTGGCCATGGCATTTATCCTGATGGTAATTTTAAAAATTGCTGATACGAACTGTCAGTGATTCATGGATGCATTGTTTGTGTTCATGGAAAAGCATCTAGGCTGCTCTTAACATAACACTTAGAATAAGTATTGTCTGTTCAGATTTTTTTGCCTCAGATATTTTGATGGCATGCAGACCTGGCATCCCACTAAATAGAGACATTGAGTCTTTATAGTTTTATCTCTTGAGCCCATCTGGTTTGAAGTAGTTGACAACAAGCAGGAAAGGGAATAGAATGAAAGACTCACTTCATGTTTGCTGAAATAAAAGAAATGTGTAAGGCAGTGCTCAAACAGAACCAGCCTGGGAGAAGGGCCGCCTCTCCCCACCCCTCCTCTGCCCTCTGCAAATGACTGGAACGGAACGGCTTTGCCTGCAGCCCCTCCACTCTCAGTGCTGGCTCTTGCTGCCCACGGTTGCAGCTCACACCCCAAACAAAGGGCAGCTGAAGCAGCCAAACCGGAGCACCGAGAGAAGGGGAACCATCTGCCCCCTGGAATGAGGAACAATGGGAACATGAAGCAAGTGGAGTAACAAAGCAAACACAAATGCTGAGCCCCTGCCCATCATCCAAGCTAAAACCATGGACAAAACTGATAGTGCAAATACTTCACACTAAGGTGCTTCTTTAAGTTTTACATGTTGTTTATTCGGTTTTCCACTTCTTTTTTGCAATTTAAAGCCCAAGGACATCAGTCTGAGCACCTGTGCAGTCACTCCTGTGCACTCTGAGCACAGCAGGAGCACCCGAAGTGTCCTGTTCTGCCCACTGAAGCACCCACTGGTTGGTTACCAGGAGGAACTTCAGTGAGGAGGAGTACACTGCAGGAAAACATTGCCTTTCCTTCTTCATCTCCCAGTGACCTCTGGGAGCAGAAGATGGAAGCTGCTCTGCACCCTGGAAGGATGTCACAACACGTAGTAGCGAGCCTTGAAAATGTGAATGGTGTCTTCTGTCTATGCTGCTCCATCTCCTTAGAAATTAGGTCCTAAATGTGACTTTTCTGGCTCTTGTTCTTAATCACTTTGTTACTAGCTCAAATTTATAATTTTAAGCTAAATAGAAGTGAGTGATTTATTGTAATTATTTTGTATAGGCTGCTCTTAATAAACTTTTTTTAAAAAAATCTGGAAAATCATTTCATTTCCCATATGGAAAGAACACATTTATCATACTTTAGTTGGATATACTTGGCCAACTATTGCACATATATGCAAAACATATGTGACAAATTCAAGGCTGAATTTCATAAAACAGAAATGCTATGAAATGTGATATAATAAATATATTACACAGACATATGTGGCCAATTTATAAAACTATGGTATCTTTGGTAAATTTATAATAGGTCATTTCTATTAATGGGGGGAATGAGTGCGTTTTTTTCTGGCATATGCAACACACAGTACTTTACACAGCCCTCCTGAAGGACAGTGGGCCTTTGGAGAGCAGACTTGTACATGTACGTACATTGTGTATATGGGACACGTCTGTGTTTTTCAAAATGAATATATATCTTCAAAACCCGCTCTTCCTTTTTGCATTGATTGTTTGTGCAACATACTGGGCAGGAAAAAGAAAGTATGAAATACTATTCTTTGAGATTTGCAGACCTCTGATACACTATCTAGATTCCTACCGACAATGGGTGTCTCCCTGTAACAGACAGCACATTTTATATGCACACGCTGTGCTCATGATAATGGCAACAATAGAAATCTTTGGGTACAGTCACTTTCACCTGGTTTTGTCAAACACCTGTGTAAATGATCTATCTTAGCAATCAATTGAATTGGAATGATTAAATGAAGAACAAAATGCATATGTTTAGAAAAACGTTGCATTCACACACAAGCACTCTACACTCGCAGACTGGACTCCTAAGAACACCAGCTTAGAGCAACGGCTGAGCCAGTGCTGGCTGAGTATCCTCAAATTGTAACTCACAGGTGCCTGCCCCTCCTTATTTATGCCAGCAGTGTTTCAAAGACCAAATCTTTGCTTTAAACCCCAAATCTATATTTTCCTCTCAGACTGCCTATTTCCCAGCTCCGGGAGATGAAGCTCTTCTCGCTTTCCGCGCGTGCAGGATCCACCGCGTGCCATGCCCGGCTCTTCCCTCTGGAGGGAGCCGGCTCTTCAGGCAGGGTCGGCCGGGGTGCGCGCAGCATCTTCCTCCTCCTCCACCGCGGCCGCGGGGCAGCGATAGCTGCGGGCACCCCGCGAAGTGACCCTCGGGGCACACTGGGGGTGTCCCTGCCCACAACGACAGTTCCACACAAACGGCAGGTCAGGCCGAAGCACCCGCGGTCTCAACGCACTGCAGCAAAACCACGTTTGGTTTCAATCCATCAGGAAATCGCACAACAGAAGACAAAGCACAAAGAACCAGCACCTGTATGTGCACACACCCTCCAGCCCAGCCGTGTTCAACAGGCTCATGGCAGCTTTTTGAGCTCTTTGGCTGATGGTGCTGAAAACTGCTTTGCAGGTACTGCTGCGTTTGCTCTTCCAGCCTCCTCGGGCAGCAGGGCTCAGCTTCCAGCCCCAGCCCTAACCTGTGGGCGCCTAACTTGTTTCCAGTGGCCTCAGGGATCCCTTTTACCAGGTAGAAAGTTACACAGCTCGAGTAAAGCTGCTTTTTTTATTCCTTGCAGTAGAAATCAAGGTGCGACTGCCCATCAGTGAGGGATCCAGCATCACAGGCTGAAATCCACTTGCTGGAGAGAAGGAGGAGTGTTTGACAGGCAGTACAGTGCCCCAGCTGAGATGGCCCTGAGCCATGTAGCCCCACTAGCCATGGCTACTTGTAGGGATGCACTGGAAGCTCATAGCTTGTGGGAGATCCAACACTGTCCCCCAGCAGCCTGCAGAACACCCTTCTATGCTTACTGCAGTCCTTGGGTCATTCTCTATTCTGCAAGCCACTGTTACACACACTGTAGCAGGAAGGAAGCCAAAGCAGTTGCTCCCCTGGCCATGGCCATGTGTGTGTGTCTTTGACATTGACTGAAGAGATGCCAACACCTCAGGATGCTGAGAGGCATCTGCTGGGGACTACCTACACAGTTCTAGATGAAGAATTCCTGAAGAGGAGGAAAGACTAAAGAGAACATCTATGAAATGTGTAAAACAGTGTGTGCATGAACACCACAAATACACAGGAATCTCATCCCCATGCTCCTGTCCTACATTGAATTTAGTCAGATCCATTAGCAAGGAAAGAATAAAATCAACACAAAAAGCCATTTCTGAAAACTGGAGCTATCCCCAGTGTTTGGGTTAAGTGATTAAGCAAAGGCTGCCGTTGTTCTGCCTGCATGTGCCTAATCCTGGATTTATCCACTGAGCTAAGTGATGTGGTTTTCAGACCTCAGAAGCAATCAGTAAATTCAGCCTGTACCTCTGGAAAATACAGACACATGGCTAATTTACACTCTAGCCCCATTTGGAAGAGAAAAAGAGAGCTTGTTACCTTCACGCTTGGGCCTGATTTACAGCAGCTTTTAAATACACAGTGCTTCATGGGATTTGAGGTGAACACAAGTGGAAGTGTTGCCTGGAAATGCTGCCACCTTCTTTCCTAGTATGTGCTGTGGACCTCGGTGACAGCATGGACTGAGTGAAGTTTAACCAGACATGTAATCGAATCATACAAAGTCATTTGTCAAATGAATCTACAATACACAGATAATGCATGGCCTACACATGATATATCCTGACCAACTGGCTGACAGGTAAAACGACATTAAAGTGTCACAGATTTTCTGTGATTTTCAAAAGGCTTCTACTAGCCAACATGCAGCATTATGGGGTTTTGTTTGTTTGAAGTGAGTTTTTTGTTGTGATAGAAAAATAATCCTTTTTCCTTTCCAGATCTGTAACACTCCCACCCAGTGAGACAGACATAGCTATGGAAGGAGGGACACCAGTCAAAGCCCTGAGGAATCTTGATTTAAGGATTCAAACATGATGTGAAATAGACTAACATGCTTCATGTGAACACATAAAAGCACCTTGCATGTTGATGGCCTAAAAGCAAGGTTACAAATACCATTTTCATAGTTCACACTGTAGCCTTGACACAGCTGCACAGTCTCCTTCCCATGCAGCCCCAGGACTTCTGTAGTGGTTCTTTAGCACAGAACACAGACTGGTGATCCTGAGGGCTCACTGCCCACAGCCATAGCTTGAAGTTCTGTGGTTTTCTCTTCTTCTAACAAACGTAAAATTAAAATACCTACAGTCAAGGCAAGGACCTTGAGCCACTTTTGTTAAGGGCACAGTTTAATCCTGGCATCTTGGGTCATTCTATGTGTGTTTAAAGAAAACAGGTGCTTACCAATAAAAACAGATCTGTTTTCACCTGGGAACCCCAACCTTGCAAACTGTTGTTTTGTGATAGATACCCACAACCACAGGCACCTCCAGCAACCAGGGACAGAAGGGAAGGAGCTATCACCTATGGAGAGCCACTGTTTGTTCAGACTAAGATCCCTCCTTATTTGAATGACCTCATTTTGTAGGGGAGGATTCGACTTAAGAGCAGACAAAATGACAAATATACACAAATAATCGAACAAGAAATGAAGGAAAGAAAGAAGAGGAAAAATATTTATAAATGTCACTGTCCAATGTCTTTTCAATTTAAATGAAATAAGATTATCTACATATATCTACAAATATCTACATGTATCTACACTGTTTGCAGATATGATTCTTTGGTTGTCTTCACTTTTTTTCCTATGCTGCAACTATCAAGAAGCAAAAAGTGTTTGTATAATCTTTGAAGGAAATAATAAATATAACAACTTCATTAAACGTTTGACCAAAGCTTTGGCACTAATCAGTTTACAGATAACAAATCATACTGAAAACTCTGAAATTACAGCGGCAAAGCAATAGCAACAGAGCACATCCGAGAACCATTTCCCACTGACTAATAATAAGCACAAGGCTATTTTACATCAACCTTTCTGAGAACATTAGTTATGGTTTAGTCAGACATTAAGAATCTCACAATTCACTGCAAATGTCAAATAAAATACATATTTCTTGCACAAGTCTTTTTTATGGATCCAGATATATTTTTTAACAGAAAAAATTACATAAAATATTCATGGTAGCCTGTATCCCTTCTTAAACCTTTCCACAAAGGTTTTGGAAGCCCAAAGCCCACTGCCAGAGACAAAATAAACATTGCTATTAACACTGCCACCTGCACAAGGAAAAGAACACATTTTAAAGGGCTTGTAATGAAAATGCACAAACATGGATGAATAGATGACTTTAAAAAAAATAACCCCCCCATCTTTTAATAGAGTTGTGGAAGAATCAGAAAAGTGTTCATAATACTGTACACAGCTGAGGAGCTGCTCAATACCTTCTCTGAACACAAAGGGACTGCCTTTGGTGAGCATCTGACAAAAACACAAAAACACAAAAACACAAGCCAACTATTCAAAACACATCACTGGAGAAACTGTGATGAACTGGGCCATCTTTTCAACAGTGAGGAACGACTACTGAATGAAGATATTAAAGGAAAAATTAAAAAGTACTTACCAGCATTAAGAGAGATGCAGCAAGCAGATAGTGCAGAATAGGTGCTTTGGGACTACTGCAGTTTGGGTCAGCCAAATATAAAGGGGTGAGCCAGTCTGAGATAAAAAACCCTGAAGTCCCTCTAAAAGGCACCTCCACAGGAGAGCGTTCAAGAGCTCAGGAAAGGATGCAGGAAGGCAGGGGTGTGTGAGGATGCCTGGGAAGCAGGTGAGAATGAACTCTGTGGATATCCCCCCACCCCCAGGCTGGTTTCTAAACCTTTGCATCTATTGTTGGGAAAACAAGATGCAAACACAGCTGCACGTGGCTGTGCCCTTGGCCACAGGCCCTTCTCAACAGCTCCAGAAAATGCTGCTATGGATAAGGCATCCCAGTGAACCCCAAAACTTACGAGTGGGTCAGAGCTGGAGGAGAAGTGGGAAATTTGTTCTGGCAGTGAGGATTCAAAGCGTTCCTTTAAACTAAACTCTGCTTCCCCCAATAATCTGCTCAAAGAACCACCTGAGCCACCTGTGAACGAGGCCTCGGTGTGCCCCGGGTCGGGGGAGACTGACACCGGCATGTGCAGGATGGCTCACGGCTCCCGGCCGGCCCCACCGCCCCTGCTCGGTGCTCACGGACAGCTCCCGTGGGCAGGAAACACCCGTGGCACCGCCAACACCGGCGGTAACACCAAACCTCCATCAGAAGACCCGGCGGGTGACCGTGAGGGAACAAGTCACTTCACCGCTGCCGCCTCCCCGTCCACCCACCGCATCCCAGCCGCCCGACGGTCCTCGGTGCCCGGCACGGACGGAGGCGCGGGGGAATAGGGAGATAAGGACATATGGCTTCATTTATCAAAGTGCAGCCGCGGGTCACACCGCGATGGAGCTCCCGGCACCGCCGCCCTCACGGCCCCCGCGGGGCGGGGCGCTGGGCGGGGTCCGGCTGCCGGCGATTGGGCCACCCGGCCGTCGATCAGATGGCGCTGGCCAATCAGCTCACTCGTAAGGCGGGAGGCGAGGGAAAGGCGGGAAGGGGGAGGGCGGTGTCTCTCGTGCCGCCGGTGCGCCGTTACCGGGGCCCGTAGTCGTAGCCGGCGGGCGCCCCGGCCGGCGAGTACATGTTGGCGGCCGCCGCCGCCGCGGCCGCCGCGTTCATGTGGTGGTGGTGATGGTGGTGGTAGCTGTGCCCGCGGATGCTGGGGAGGGGATAGGGTGCGGGCCGGCTCTTCGCC
>VZRM01005547.1:91289-140708 GCA_013397955.1 Grantiella picta
AGCTCGGCCTTGGCACGGCAGCCCCGGCTCCTCGCTGAGCCGCGGGGCAGCAAATAACTATCGGGAGGACAACGACAACGATCCGGGGCCGGGACCCCGCCGGGCCGGGAGGCGTCCCCGCACTCCGCGCACACAAGCGCTCATGCCGTGTCTCCGCACGCTGCTCCCATGAACAGCTCAGGAGCGGGGCGGCCGGCCCGGGAGGGTGAACCCCGCGGCCCCGCAGCCCCTACCCCCCGCGGCAGCACCGCCCGAGCAGCAGGGGAAAGGCTGACGCTGCCTCGCTGGTGGTGATTCTGCTGGAGAAAAAAAGCCGCGGTGATTTTAGAAGTTTCAACTAACGGGAACCGCGGACGTTTAAGGATTCGTTGTAAGGGTGGAAATAAAAAGGACACCGGGGACATCTCGGCAGGTGAAAAAAGCCTGAAGTTCCCGCGGCTCCCGGGAAGAACGGGGATTTTCTGGCATCTAATTTGAGACTGTTATCGATGAGTACTGTTCTTATATTTACAGCCATCCTCGTTATTACTCCGGCTACGGCGACTATTAGTATGACCTTGCAACTGACGTTTGAACCGAAATGAACGATTTCTTTAAAAAAAAAATCAAATGTGTGAACCACATCTCACCGAAAAAGACAGTAAAACAGAAAATAGGGCAGAACAGAAGACAGAAAGAAAGAAAGAAAGAAAGAAAGAAAGAAAGAAAGAAAGAAAGAAAGAAAGAAAGAAAGAAAGAAAGAAAGAAAGAAAGAAAGAAAGAAAGAAAGAAAGAAAGAAAGAAAGAAAGAAAGAAAGAAAGAAAGAAAGAAAGAAAGAAAGAAAGAAAGAAAGAAAGAAAGAAAGAAAGAAAGAAAGAAAGAAAGAAAGAAAGAAAGAAAGAAAGAAAGAAAGAAAGAAAGAAAGAAAGAAAGAAAGAAAGAAAGAAAGAAAGAAAGAAAGAAAGAAAGAAAGAAAGAAAGAAAGAAAGAAAGAAAGAAAGAAAGAAAGAAAGAAAGAAAGAAAGAAAGAAAGAAAGAAAGAAAGAAAGAAAGAAAGAAAGAAAGAAAGAAAGAAAGAAAGAAAGAAAGAAAGAAAGAAAGAAAGAAAGAAAGAAAGAAAGAAAGAAAGAAAGAAAGAAAGAAAGAAAGAAAGAAAGAAAGAAAGAAAGAAAGAAAGAAAGAAAGAAAGAAAGAAAGAAAGAAAGAAAGAAAGAAAGAAAGAAAGAAAGAAAGAAAGAAAGAAAGAAAGAAAGAAAGAAAGAAAGAAAGAAAGAAAGAAAGAAAGAAAGAAAGAAAGAAAGAAAGAAAGAAAGAAAGAAAGAAAGAAAGAAAGAAAGAAAGAAAGAAAGAAAGAAAGAAAGAAAGAAAGAAAGAAAGAAAGAAAGAAAGAAAGAAAGAAAGAAAGAAAGAAAGAAAGAAAGAAAGAAAGAAAGAAAGAAAGAAAGAAAGAAAGAAAGAAAGAAAGAAAGAAAGAAAGAAAGAAAGAAAGAAAGAAAGAAAGAAAGAAAGAAAGAAAGAAAGAAAGAAAGAAAGAAAGAAAGAAAGAAAGAAAGAAAGAAAGAAAGAAAGAAAGAAAGAAAGAAAGAAAGAAAGAAAGAAAGAAAGAAAGAAAGAAAGAAAGAAAGAAAGAAAGAAAGAAAGAAAGAAAGAAAGAAAGAAAGAAAGAAAGAAAGAAAGAAAGAAAGAAAGAAAGAAAGAAAGAAAGAAAGAAAGAAAGAAAGAAAGAAAGAAAGAAAGAAAGAAAGAAAGAAAGAAAGAAAGAAAGAAAGAAAGAAAGAAAGAAAGAAAGAAAGAAAGAAAGAAAGAAAGAAAGAAAGAAAGAAAGAAAGAAAGAAAGAAAGAAAGAAAGAAAGAAAGAAAGAAAGAAAGAAAGAAAGAAAGAAAGAAAGAAAGAAAGAAAGAAAGAAAGAAAGAAAGAAAGAAAGAAAGAAAGAAAGAAAGAAAGAAAGAAAGAAAGAAAGAAAGAAAGAAAGAAAGAAAGAAAGAAAGAAANAGGAAAGGAAAGGAAAGGAAAGGAAAGGAGCAAGAGCAAAAGAGAGAATGAGAAAAAGAACAAAAGAGAAAGAAAAAAAGAATAAATGAACAAATGAAAGAGAAAGAAGGGTAACAAACACCCCAAGGAAGAAAGCACACAAAAGAAATAATTGTTTTACAAATAGCTCAATCAGCCTTATGAACAACAGTAGTTTTCTTGCTAATAGACACTGATGCGTCAGTGAGAACTGGGGCTTGTGGGTCTCTGTGGGCTGTCTGACTGACGGGCACGGCAGGGAGTCCGTGGGGCTCTATAGGGCCAGGGAAATGGGACTGGGCTCCCGCAGACCTCGCACTCCCCACACCTCCCACTGGCTCCTGCTTGCCAGCCTTGGCTCCATGTTATTTGCCATGGGGATTTCGGGCTGCTTTTACGGGGTCACTTGCCTGCAGATCCCAATGCAGAGATCACGCACGGGGAAATTCTCAGAAATAAAACTGTCAGCCACTCTCTCCCAGCACACAGCCGGTGGAGTTTCTCCCTTTCCCCTCTGTTTTCTCCCCGCCCCACCCCCAGGCCCCCACCCTGACAACTGCTCGTGCTTCTCCAGTGAGATATCCATGCTCTCCTGCAGTGCAGCTGCCCTGTGTGGTCCATGGTTTGGGGCTATGAAGTTTTTGGGACCCTCACCCAGCCCCAGAATGCACAGTTCCCTTGAGAGCTCCCGGGGTGGCCTGGGCAAGGGGACCTGACAGTTGGGGTCATTGCCTGGAGCTCCCCCAGCAGCAACTCCTGCTTGTCCGGTTTTGAGTGCACCTTCTACATCTAATACCAGTCACTCTCTGTCACTCCCGTCCTCATTATCAAAAAGCTCTGTACGGGGATGCCACTCTGCTGCCTGGGGCTGACACACACATCTGCCGCTAATAGGTGTGAGCGAATTAGTGCCCATCCCCTCCTGCCTGGCCCTTTCCTCACTTTCACCCTGGCTCTGGCGTGGATGGGGAAACTCTTGTCCGACTGCCTGTGCTCCCTGAGTGCAAGGAAATGGGGCTGCAGCTACAGGGGAATGAGGTGCTTTTAGTTTGAAAGAAGGATTCCCCCCATCCCTCAGAGTACTGAGGTGCCAAAAATGTCTTAGGTGAAGTGTATTTTGTTATTGCTGCACAAATTTGGGGAAGAGGGGGTGAGAAGCCCCACAGAGCACAGGAAGACACTGCTGCTATCTGCATCCAAAGGGAAAGCAGCTGCCCCACTGCTTCTTGCTAGATCCTTTCTGTGGAGCCAGAATCAATTTCCAGCCATCCACTTGCAGCCACATTGCTAGAGGGAAGGTCAGGCATTTATCCACGACTTGGCTGTGGTTTATATTCACTCAGTGCCACTGCAGCATCCTGTGCAGACATTTATTTTGGCCAAAGGCATCCTGGTTCTCGTTTGGATGCAGTCACTGAGGCCTGACCCATGCAGGCACTGTACACTGGTGGAGCTGCTGTGGCCATACAGGTTGTCTATGTGTGGGTTCACTTCCATGTAGGAGCCCAGATAGTTTCATCCCACAAGAGGTTGCAGTTAGATGGAGGCGGGGAGGGTCATTGCAGAGCTCAGTCAGTGTCAGGAGATGTGGTATCCTGAAAGCTCAATGTTTGCAGTTGCTGTAGCCTGTCTGGTAAGGATTTTTTTCCTTGCAAGAACTTTTCTCCTTTTCTGTTAGGCCAGTAAAATAGCCCGGACGTTCCTTGTTGTTCTACCTTGTCTCCTGTGACAGCAAAGAACAGATTAACATCACTTGTTCTGGAGCTCAGATGTTTTCACGGGGTTTGGTGTGGCAGATGATGATCTATATTAATCACTAACATAACACAGTATGTTAGCACAAACAAATGAACACAAACAACAAACCGCAGGGCTCAGCATGCTAATGGGAGGCTGCACAATCCACAGGAGATCCCTCTGAGATAAATCGTCTCCCTGCATTTCTGGGTGTTACATCGGACATGTTGCAAACTTAATCCAAGGGACATAAAGGATGGATGCTTCAGCTGATGTCAGCTGCTTCTTCAAATCCAATGCAGCATAAAAACTGGCTACATCATGGAGATTTTTCTTCTTGCGTCAGAGCTGGAGCTGAACCCTTTGGATCACGTCCAGCTGAGAGGCAGCAGGCTTTGCACTGCCACTGAGGGCAGATCACACATGTTAAAGTCATACGGGAGAGTGCAGTCTCTGAGAGCAGAGACCAAACCCGAAGGTGAGCCCAGGACCCTTCCTGGAGCCCTTGTTTGTCTGCAAAAAAGCAAAAGGTGCTTCTGCCAGCTTTGCTCTTCCTCCTTCATCTCCTTGTCACTTTACCCACTTGTGGATGTGCCTGTTCCTGAGGGGTTTTGTGACCTGTTGACTGTTCTCGGCTCCATTTGCTATTTCCTCATGGCCTGGGGGACACCTTTTGAGAGTGCTGTGGTGGGGCAGCTGAGGTAGGAGTGGTGATCCCTTCTTCATGCCTGCAGAGCCATACCAGTGTTACTGACAGCACATCCCCCCTACCCAGGCAGAAAGATTTGGAGGATTTCAGGACATTTCTCTGACTCCTGCTTCCACCACCCCATCACCCAGGCAGACACCATGCTGTGGGTGCTGAGGACAGGTAGATTGCCTCTGCTGGAGCCCAAGGTTGCTGCAACAGGCAGGCACTGCAGTCAGACCCTGCCAGGCACAGAGACCAGCTGGACGGGTGGCCAGCCCTGCCTGAAGATGTGATGTGCCCTGCACCCTCTGTGCTCCTGCCTGCAGGGTCCTGGCCAGAGACCTGGCACCCCTTAACACGCATCTCAGGGAAAGGAAGGGACTTCACCAGCTGTTAAGGAAAACCCCTACAATAGGCTTTGTAATCCCTGCACAAGCCCTGCAAAGGGCAATATTGTGTTACTAAATAAGCATGGTGAAGCAGAGCAGAGCAGAGCAAGCCTCAGAGCTCCCAGGCCTGCCTCTGTAATGCCTCAAAGAAGTTCAGCATGGGGTTCCCAGGACTGCTTGGCACATCTAAATCCCTTTGCTGTTTGCACCTCAGTGTCCTTCTGTGCAAACAACAGTGATGATGTTTAGTCACCTTCAGAGAGCTGTTTGGCATTGAAAGGGATCCAGGATAATCTTGGCTTAGGTTTTGTATAATTTATTTATTGTATTTTTAGGTTTTGTTGTACAAAGCAACACTGCACCATTTCTAGCTCTTCTCTGATGACATCTTAGTTAGTACTTGTTCTTCCTACTCATTAATTCAGTTTCCCCTTTTCAGTTAAAACGCCAGCTTGGAACCATTCAGGAATCCACACTGATGAGGATTTTTTACATTTCTTGTCATTTTCTCATATAATATTTTTAATGTAAAAGGCTGTTCAAATCTAACCTATTCTCATACACGTGGTTGCTGCATAAGGAACATCCTCCTTCTTGCCCTTCTTGGCTCAGAGACAGGGTTTGGAAAAGACGTTTGAAGGTGCACAGTCAGGCTCCCCAGAGGTGAGAAGCAGCACAGCTGTTTCCTTCCTCACAGCTTTTGCTGGGGAGAATCTGGTTAAGCCAGTAGTGGGATCCCTGTCACCTGAGAAAGGCCCATGAGCAAGGGGACCCGTAACACACCTGGGGCCAGAGCTGTGGTGATGACTGTCCCTGTGGGGCCACTGGCTCTGGAGAGGAGGGCTTTCCACCTCTCCCACACATGGGTCACTGTGGTCCACAGGCACTTCCCGTGTACCACAGCCTGGGAAACGCCGCCATCCCTGCAAATCGCACAAAGAGACTGGCACTGAGGGGTGGTTCAGTTTCAGGAACTGCCGATGCTCACGCCTTCCTCTGCGGAATTAGCACAAGGACAGATTAAAGAAAGCCAATTTCCTTTCTCATCAAATCAATTCCTTCTGGGGCAAACAAAGCCACAAGCGCAGCGCTCTTGTCCTCCCGTGATCTTGTGGTTTGCTCTGGTTGGAAGAGGCAGCTTTGGAAAACCCGAGCCCATTTCCTGCTCTGCGTGCTGCAGTGTATATCCTCGCCTCAGCCCTGGAAATGCTTTGATGGGTATTATTAGGCCCGGAAAGCATTTGGAGCTCCTTTCTTCCGTACGAGCTGAACAAACTGCTACGGGATGAAAGAGGGGCAAATTGGAAGGGTCTGTGGATGCTGCAGGCAGGCTGCCTGGCTAAGGGAGCCCAAGTTGCGTTGCTGTCTGCCATAGGGACAAAGCAGCCTTGGGGCCAGGGTCGCTGCCAGCCCCTGGGGAGGGGCAACATCTCTTACATATTCTTCTGCCAAAAGGCAGAGCTGTAGTGGGGCACCACCAAACTGATGCCAGTAAAGCCTACCCCTCCTGACTTCATCCAGCCCCACCCAAGACTTTGGCCCCTTCTTAAATCCATATACCTGGTCCAACAAATCCCATCCCCTTCCCCAGTGTGCCCTCATCAAATGCTACAAGCGAGGGGAACAGCTTTTTTCCCCTCTCACAATGACCATTGCCCACTCCAGGACAGACTTGCTCATTTTTGCTCAGCCTTCCAGCCATTGGGAGCAGGAGTCTCTCACAGCTTTGAAAGGGAAAGTGGATGAAAAGCAAAGCCAAGCCAAACTTTTGCTTTCTGAGGGACTGGAGCTCTGAGATGTGTTTTGCCACTAACACAATCAAGAAATGACAGTGAGGAAATCTTGGGGAGTGAACAGCACTTGTGGTTATTGGTGAAATCCCAAATTAGTAGAAAGGTCTGGTAAGTGGAAGCAGGAGTCGCTCTGACTACAGCATCTGTTGGATGTGGAGAGTGGTTATGACTCTCCCCAAATACAATGCACATGTACTGGGGAAAACGACTGCTACAATAACAGGAATAAATCTTAATAGAGACTTGGGTGATAACAGACACCATAGGGGAGTTATCAAAATGAAAAACATATGGCAGCGTCTCTGCCAGACCTGCATGGAAACCCCTTGGAAGGACTAGCAGAGCTTGTACCTGAAAATGAAAAAACAGCAGAAGAGACAGTGACAAGGGAACAGGGCTGAGGGAACCAGATAAATTCTGTCATCATGCCCTCCTCAGAAGAGCAGTGGGTGTCAGTGCACAAGTCCAGGTCTAAAAGCAGCCTGGTTTGACAAATTCTTTCCCACTTCTCTCAGGTTTGGCAAGGCAAAAGGCTGCAAGTCAGGCTGGACAGGGGCCATTTCTGATTGTGTTCAAACAAGACCTCAACCTGGATTGCTTATTAGCATAAGATCCCATTTTCTCTGCCTTTTGGCAGCAAGTAGGGGCAAGGATGGCAGAGAAGGAATAGTGGAGGAGCAAAAAACTCAGGGCCCTGGAAAGTTCAGGCACAGCCCTAGCTGCGAGGGCAGGACGGGTTTGTTTTCCTGCAGTTATAGGAGCTACAAACTGAGCCCAGACTTCATGGTATGGCAAAGAACAAGCAAACGGGAAGCTCGGCTGGAACTGACAGTTTCTTGGCAGGAAGCAGCAAGAGACAGGACAGAGCAATGTTAAATGAAATTGCACCTTCTCCTAAGCACTTCAATGTTTTCAGCAGAGGTGAAACTACAGATTAGCCAGAGTACAGAAATCCAGCTTCACTTTGCTCCCCTCAGGAGCAGCCTGGCAGTTGATGGATAAACAGAAGCACAGCAGATACAGAGCAGGTTGACGTGAGATGTGGGTATTGTTTGTTCTTTGGCAAGAAGGGAACAGGAGGCATTCTCAAGATTCCTGGAGCAAGGGGTGTCCAGCTTCTGCTGATCCCATACTTTGGGGTTAGGAGAGGGATATGTGGCTTGGTTCCTGGGTACCAGCCACTGCTCTTTGATTCTGTTGAAAGGATGGTCCCACACTAAACCCTGACTGCACTGACCCCTGTGGCCATACAGTACTGGAGCAGAACCCAGGGCAGTGGGAGAGCCTTCAGCAGGGACCATCACCTCATCCTCACTCTTGGAGGGGACTTTGGAGGCTACCATGATCCAATCCAATGCCAACTTGACAACTGGGGATTAAATAGTGGAAAATTCAAAAGACAGCTGAGGATGGGGCTTTTATTAGTCAAGACACTCAGCATGCTAGCTTTAGATGACCAGGGTCACCAGCAGTAAACAGAGATGTTGTTATGGTAATAGAAACAAGACAGGGGCAGGAGGACCACAGAGCAGACCCTAAGTGCTTAATGCCTCTAAGCTGTCAGGGACTTTGCCTCTGGCTGTCATTATTTTAATTGCATCCTAAATCTGCAGCCACCGGTCAGAGCAGGTGTTTGAGGACATGGGATGGATCTACTCTGGTGCCTGCCACAGCCAAGACTGAGCTGAAGAGAGAGTTGGATGTGATACTGGCTACACCGAGCATCCACATTTATGTAATCCAGGGTTACTAAACCTGAATTACTTGTTTGCTTACAGTCAAAAATCATCCCTGTCCAGGGCATGAGCGAAGAGGGGCCCGAAGCTCTGAGCAGGTCTGTTCCAGTAGCAGAGGGGCAGATCCTGTCCTTGTTTCCCCAGACTGGGACACAGTCATGCCCATGGCTGGTATAGTCACTGGGACAAGACCCTGTCTCAGGGACAGGCAGAGACTGATCCCAGACAGGCTGCAGATGCCTTGTTTTGGCTCAAGCAAATGTACATCAGGCGAAAGAACTCAGAGATCAAATGGCATCTTTATACCAGTCCTGAGCAGAAGGGTTGCTTTATTGCACGCTTAGTCACAATAAACCAGACAATAAAGCAGTAATAAATGGTCACCAAAAATTATTACAGAGTCCATAAAACAAAAACAAAGTTTAACAAGGACAAATGAATTGTTAACACTCCTCCTCTTCCCTGTCCCATAAAACATGTAAGGTTTTACAGGCAACGGGTGAATGCCAAGCTCCCCTGGCCTTGCGAGACAGGCAGCGTGATCATTGCTGCCTTTTGCCATGTGCGAGGTGACAACCCCAAAATCCCATCTCCACTACAGCCCCAATTCCCACTTCTGCTGCTGGCTGGAGACCCCTGCACAAGGCTGTGGGCTCCCCATGGCTGCGGGATGCTGCCCATGCCCCGTGTTTCCCCTCCACTGAGGCAGGGAGTGCTGCGGTGCCGTCAGGAGGCAGGCACTAAAACCACTTTTTAGTGGGATGCTGTGCTGAGCTCTCGTGCTGAGCAAACAAGTCTTTCTAAAGGTTTAGAGGACCACCTTCATGCGCAGAATGACCCCCCATGTTTAAACCAAACAATCTTGACCTCTCTACGAGTTTTAGCCACATAAAAGCTCACCTCTTGGACTCTCCATTAGGTTTTATGATGTGCTTCCATATTTAAATGGACATGACTCACACCAGGGTTTCTGTCATGCATGTGAAGGAAAGAAAAGATGAATGCCAGATGTTACGTATGACTCACTTCAGGAGAAAAAAAAAAGGGGAGAAAAGGAAATTAAATGCTGGGCTGGGCTTTCCCAGCTCCCCCTGCTCAGGTGAGCATCAGACTGGTATTTGAATTTTCTTTAAAAATGGAGCCTCCTCAGCCTGGCCACACTCCTGGCTGCTCTGCAAGCACTCAGCCCCCCCGGTTGGCCCTCCTCACAGCGGGGGCTTCAATTTTCTGTCAAAAGTCTTCTGGACAAACCTGGCAGCTGTCAGCACCTCCCTGTTTATTTGTGGAGCAGGAGGGGGCAGGAGGAGGAGCAGAGAAGGGGTGGAGGGCAGCCTCTCTTTGGGGTGACACATTTCTTCACCCAGAAAACTCTGGGTAAGGCAGGCAGAATGGCCAGGTGATGCAGAGGAGCTGCACAGGTTGGGGTGGTGTGGGTGGTGAGGAGAAAGTTCTAACCACTGCAATTGGAAAAGCACCTCACAAGCTCCCCATGGGCTTATGGCTGCTTTCCTCTGGGCTCCAGCGGCATGGGTAGGTAGGAAGGGCTCAGCAGCAGATCCCCTTTACAACGTTGCTCCTGCCTCTCTGAAAGGACCTTATGTTCCCACACAGACCCCCTGCAAGTCATTGCATTGACCACTCTGCTCTCAGCGGGCTCATCTGGCAGATTCTCATATTCCCACCTCCAGGGGACAATGGCAGAGCCTCTGCCCAGGCAAGCATGAAATTCCCAGGCTTGTGCCACGGGTTAGCCCTTTCCTGCACTCGGTGCTGTACGTACACAGAACATGAAGCACTGCTGTGCCCACACTGAAGTCATGGCCAACAGGTCCTGCTCTCAGACCCTCAGCACCACCCATCGTGAAAGAAGGGTCACTCCATCCATTGCATGTGTTCCAGAATGGGGAGATACAACCTTAAAAACCTAACCGGCTCTGCTCAGGAGGCTTCTGATGCTCCATTGTGGCCTCTTCTCTCCACAGCTGGCCGGGGGACTGACACACAGACATGAAAGGGGTCCTGCTGCTCCCAGCCAGGGCGGGCTGCCCCACTGCAGACAGATGAGGCTGAAACTCCACACTAAGCATATGTAAGGACATTAAGCTGTTGGAACTAAAGGATAATTTGAAAAGTATTTTTCTTAATACTGGCATTAGGTTTCCCCAGCTTTGCAGTTGGTAAAGAGAAAAAGAATGTCCTTACTAAGGAAAAGCAAGTGAAAGCTGAACCAGAGAGGAATTAGGGGTTGGTGGATGCTTGGAGCTGGGTCCCCTTGCTTAGCTCAGGGCACTGATCATGCTTGGTGTGCAAGAAGATCTGTTCCCAGCCCAGACTTGCAGAAACAACCTAGGGGTCACTGGTTTTCCCTCACTGGCAAACTACAACACGGCAAGAAGGAACCAACGTGGTCACACTGTCCTGGGAGCAAGAGCATCCATGCTGCATCTCCCTGCACCAAGGGTAGGGCTGCATTCCCACTGAGGCCCTGGAAATATTCAGGTTAAGCAAAATGTTCCTTTTTCCAGAAGATGAACTGAGAGACTTTTCATGTTTATATGACACCGAAAGTCCCCTCGGGTACCTGCTGAGCTCTGCAACTTCTTTATACAGCTGCTGAGTGACTCAATCATGGATAGAGAGCACAGAACTCTGCAACCTTTACTTCACATTTTTAGGTGTCTGTCTGTAGCTGAGTAGATCAGTGCAGAGTCTATGAAAACAGGAGATCTGCAGCTACAGCAGCTGCAAGTGGTGTCTGGTGAGTTATGTTAGTTCTCAGCACTATCCTGTTCCCCAACCCACAGGGACGGCAGCCCTTCCTGATGCTCTGGGCTTGGCGAGTCACATCCCTACGGTGCAGCCTCTCCACTGCCTCTCTGCATTCCCACCTCTGCCCCTGCAAAGGTCCCAGGGCTGCAGGCTCTGCGTTTGCTTCTGCTTCCTCTCCCTGCCTCTGCCAGCACGGGCCAGGGCAGCAGGTGGGATGTGGGGCCCAGTGCTGCATCCCGAGCTCCTGAGTGCAGGAAACTGGTAAGTCGGCAGCTCAGGGACCACGGGGAGGCATCAGAAGAGCCCACATCCCCCATAGAGGAATTCCTGTGCCCTTGCAAAATGCCCGTGTGAACGGAGGCAGGAAAATTAGCTGCAATATGGCTTTTTGTGATCACAGAGATATTGCAAAAGGAAGGAAAATAAAAAAAGGTTCCGTTTTCCTCTTGTTCCCCTTCCCCACCTCACTGGAAAGACTCAGGAAGTGCCCAGCCATCAGGAACAATGTGAAAAAAAACCAGTACCATTTTCCCTGGTGAACCTGGCAGGATCCCAAGCAGAGACAGCCAGCAGGAGTTAGGCTCCCTCATGACTCTCCTGCAGAAACAAGTGTTGGGCTTCTTAGTTCAATTTTCCTCCTCATCCTTTGTGAAGCCCTGCTGCCATGTCCCCAGTGTGACGAGCAGGGATGTCTCCCTCTGCCTGAACATGTTGGGCATATGTGCAGCAGCAAGGGCTGGCATGGGGTCCCCAATGAGCTCCCTGTCTCTTGAGTGACAAGCCATGGCTTGCTAGGGACACATGCTGGTCACCCTATCAGCCTCTTAATTTCCATCTGTCCCTCAAAATGCCTTTAAATTGAGCATCAAGGCCACCCAAAAGTTGTCTCATCCTGAACCACTAATGTCGATGCAGACTGTGACAATGGCCAGAACATGTCCCTGGGAACATTCATCAAATCTTGCAAGAGCTGGAACCACAAGAGTGTCTGGGCAGAACCAAATTAACCACAAGCCACGTTCCTTCCCTTCCTGCCCTGCCCATCTGGCACAGCTGGGGGAAGAGGACAGGCAGAACCGGATGCCTGGGGTCACAGCTCTCGTACATCCCTCACAGTGGGGCGAGGGAGAGGTCTGTGACCAGGCCACAACACATCCCCATGCTGGGTGTGGGGAGAGCCCAGGATACTGAGGAGCATCTGTGCTTCCAGAGAGCACGTTCCTAGGAGCAGACACCATGGCCTGGCCTGCTCCAGGGCCTCACACATCTCCTGGGCTTGTGTGCAAATGCTATGCTTCCCCAAATAGATGCTTTTCTGGGAATGTCCCATGGCCCCGAGGAGGCTTGGCTGGTTGGCATCAGATGACCAAAGCTGTTGCGTGCTCCCATTGTTCCCCAAGGCAGTTATTAATAGAGCGCTGTAATAATAGGGGATATTTATAAAACACCTCTATGCCTGGGAATCCAGAGCAATCTGCAAACCTGTGCAGGTCTGCATGTCAGCCCTGAGCCTCTCTGGTGATGGTCACAAAGAGAAAACAAACCCTAAACCCCACCGAATGGTATGAGAAATGCATGGCCTGGAGGGGCCACTGCAAAGGTCTGGTGCAAGATGTGAGCACCAGCACTGTGGTCCTGCAAGGGTGCAGGGGCAGGGACAGCCCAGGCCCAGCCACCTCCCTGCCAGCAGAGTGAAACAGGGCAAGAACAGGAGTCATAGATGCTCTTTCCCTGGTCCCAGCTTGTGCAGTAGAGAGATGCCACTAAAGAAATCAAAGCTGATACGGTCCATGCCCAAGCTCCCCAGGACTACCCATGGGGTAAGGGAGCAGCTGGCAAGGGGCCTGACCTGGGGCAATTGCTTTTTATGCTGAATTTGATAAGAAGGACCCATTTGCTGCCCTTCCTGACATCTGGGCCACAGAGACCAAGGCCAAACTCAGGTGACAGGGCTGAGGATCTGGGCTTAAATAGCGGAGTTTCACACTTGCAGCAATCTGTGCAAATCTCCCAGGTCCTCTACAGGAGAATGAACACTTTTGCTTAGCTTTACAGATAGAAAAATCAAAAGGAAATGCAGGATTCAGATAGAGCAAGGCCAGACCCTCTGTGCATCATGAGCTGGGGCGAGGTGCAGTGCCACGTACTGGCACCACAAACGGGCAGTCCACACAGCCAGGATGGGGACTGGACAGAGAGGAATGCAGATAGCCTTGCTGTTGGGCTGTTCCACCAGGATCATAAAACCAAACAAATCCAGTCCTCCCCCCAGCCTCGCTTGAGGAATTAGAGAAATGAGGCCATTTATGTCTTCACACGGGCGACTGAGCCTGGCAATGACCTTTGGTCACTTCGAAGCAGGGCTGGATTTGAAATGTGAACCAGAGACCAGGAGGTGAAAACCTCCATATCCCATTACAAATCCCTGGGGATGCCCAAAGCTTGTCAAGCCACAGTGCTTTGCTACTTATTTATTACTATTTGTCTATGATTGTAGCCATTGCCAGGGCTGGTGTTTCTGCTTGGGCAGTGGTCAGCTGCAGAGTGGCCTCCAGGGCAAGCCCATCTCCCAGCAAAGCCAGAGGCTGGGACCCTGGGGCTGGAGTGGTCACGGTGTCACTCCTTGCTGCTGGAAAAACACATTGGTCCTTTCATGGCAGCAAGCACAAGGAGAAGCATCACAGTGGGTGACACAGTCCCCCACCTGGTGACAGCCATGAGGAGGTGAATTCATTCTTTAAGGTAATGAAATATACAGTCCTACACAGTAAGGGATCCAGGTAAAAAAATCCCTGAACCATGCTGTAGTGAAATTAATTCTACATATTGTATATTCAATATTTTAAACTGGCTTATTCACAACCAGACAGCACTTGCTGTTAGATTATTGGTGCTCTAAGATAGGAAAATCCTCTGTCTGGTTTGAGCTTGTCCTCTGAAACAACCGCACAACACCTGCATTATTCACCGGTGGTTTGACTGACTTAAGTTTTCTTTTATCCAAAGAGATCTCTAACTCCTCAAGTAACCACGGCTTCATGAGAAAAGCAAGTTAAGGACAGCGTGCATTTCTTTAAAAAAAATCCTCTCTCTATAAACAGAAAATTTCCTTCCATCCCTTTTAAGCCTGCTTCACCCCACTCCTTCCCACTAATCATCTTATTTCTACTTTTGTGGTCTAAGAGGTATCAGACAATTTTGCAGATCAGTAGCTAAGGCAAGCTGCTGGGTGGTCAGAGAAAGCCTCCCCAGAGCAGCTTTGCTGGCTCTGCCCTCCAGACACAAGGGCAGGTTCCCACAGCTCAACAATGGGATTTGGAAGAAGATGTTTTATAGAAGAAGTTTTAGCACCCCTGTGTGGCATCACTCTGCTATGTGAGAGCTGAGCAGCAGAGGGAAAATCTGCCTGAAGCTTCGAGGAGTCCACAGCAGCCTGGGTCTGCTGATGGAAATGTGAGTCTGTCAGGAGGCCAAGCCCAAACCATTTCCCAATTAACAGTTCAGCCTCTGGGGAAAGCCACAAACCCACCTCCCAGCAGGGATGGACACCACAGGGCTCTCTGATGGGGAGTTCCTTAGACGTACAGCAAAGTCTCTTGAAATAGAAAAGAAAGCAGCGTATAGAGAGCATGCAATGATAAACTCACACAGATCCGTGTGTCTGGCTGTGACATTAAATGCTTCACAGCAGAAGTGATGATAATTCGTTTGCTTATGATGTGGGACAGCTGAGGGAGGTGCTGATGATGCTGCCAGGATTCAGTGAAGCTGCACTGAATCCATGCAGACTACGGGCTCTGCTTATGAGACAGGATGGGTTACTTCCCAACAGAACTGTGGTGATTTAGGAGGTGGAGCCCCATTTTCAAAGGTGAGAAAGTTTTTAAGTGCATGTTTGCTGAGTACCCACAGGTTTGCCATCTGAAGGTATCCAGACACCAGCTGCTGATGGAGAGAGAGAAAACAAAGACCAGTGAAGATGAATAAATCAGAGCACTACTGGTCCTGACCTGCTGACTGGTTTATTAGTCTCACCAAGCACTATCTGCATTTCATAGGAGCCCTTACACACTTCTGCAGATGTGATGCAGGCTGCCAAAATGCTTGCACTCTTGTGAAAATGCACCAAGGTGCATTTCTCCCTGAATCTCAGTGGGCTTTATGCTGTTAAGTCTGTTCTGGAAACACCAGCCAAGAAGCTGCATTTCTCCAGCGTCCAGCTGAAGTGCATTAACTCCAGGTGCAGGTAGAAGTGTGAAAAGCAGCTCCAGCAGCTCAGCTGATAGGAGGGAATGTGTGTGTTGATGGTGCCAGATCCCACCTCCATTCTCAGCCTTTTGCTACTGGGAAGTTCCCTTCCCCTCAAGCCTCTCCTGCTTGGTGCTGCAACATGTCCTGGGAACAGTCCTGTCACTCTGAGCAGCTCTCAAAGTCCCTGCTGCCAGCAGAAAGAACCTGTGAGAGGTGAAACAGTGCCAAGCGCAGGCTGCTCAACAGACCAAATATATTCTGAGGGTTATTCATCAAGAATAAAACTACAGAAAGAGAAACACAGGACTGTAAGGAAGGGCAGTGCAGGTCTAGAGCTGAATAATGGAAATTCCCAAGAATGGGGCTCGCTGGTGGCTCTTCATACACAAAGTTAATCCAATAAATTGAATTGTCCTGTGCAACCTTTCCAGTACAGCAGCCTTTCCTTCAGTAATAGGATTAACTTTGGGCTCAATCTTTGTATGCAGTGCTGAATTATTCAGCCTTGGTGCACTATCAGAGTCTGAATTTCCCATTTACCATTTGCTTTCTTTAGCAGAGCATTTTGTGGCAAACCTGAAATGACAACCTTAGTGAACACACAACAGAAAGTTTTAGGTTTCACTGAAACACAAGTTAGTCAAGTATAAATAATGTTTATGCTGTTTACGGTCCTTAAACTTAGATTGGCTTCTAGTTAAAATTACATATGTGTTCCAAGAGTTTGTTTTTGTTACTTGTGTCAGGACTAGAATCCAAAATATCTAGGACTACATAACAGCTTTGGGAATATCACATTTTCAGCCCAATGGCTGGGTTGTGCTGTAGTGATTTTAGACTTTTTGAAAATATGGACAAAGAATAAATTGGCTAAGTAGAAAAAAATTAAATGTAAAATCTTTTGGAAACAATCAGAGTATGCAGCAGTTGCAAAATAATTCACAGAAGCGTCTTTTCTTGGTGTTCCTGTGCTGAGAGCACTTATTTTTCAATGCCAGGTTTAGAAATTTCCACCTTATTTCATGCTCTGATGAACCTACAAGAGTTTTGTCTGCTCTGAGGTGAAGCACTGTGCTATGCCAGAAGAGGCAATAGCTCTGCAGATGAGTTGGAGCAAGAAAACATGTTCAGCTCTTAGTGCAGCTCTCTTGTTGTAAAGAGAGCAGATCTTGGCACATGACAGGTTTTCTCTACGGTTATTCCAAGTCCAAAGGCTTGTCCAAACCTCCAAACCTCCTTTGGCCTGGCAACTGAATCAGCTTTGGGCTCCTTTCCTGAAAATCCGAGTCCTTGCAAAATCATTTGTCCAAGGTTGGACAAACCAGCTCTGGGTTCCTGAGGGAGCCTGGGCATCAGCCTGACTTGTCTAATTTGTGGAGAGAGTGGAGCTTTAGCAGGTGGCCAAACTGATGCTATCAAATCAAAGTGTCAGATTGCAGGGGGAACAGCCTGCCCTGGCAAAGGCAGCAGGCTGGGCTGGGTGCTGCTGTCACTGAGAGCAGGTTTTTGGCTTAGCGAGTTCGGCAGGCATCCGGCAGGTATTCGCAGTGCCTGTGGGGGGCTGACCCAGACTAATTTGACCTCCAGCATGCAGAGAGCATCAGGGAAGGGCTGTGGTTTTACTGCCGTATCCAGTAGGAAAAGCTTAGCAGTTTTGGAAGGCAGACCCTGCCTTGTCCCCAAAGCAATGCATTGTGTCCCTGTGAGCAGGGGGTGGCAGGGAGGGCACAGCAAAGAGCTACTCAGCTGACCCCAGCTTTACTCAGAGAGTTTTTTTATTTAAGGAAATCCAGGGGACAATGCCCAAATAAAAGTAATGCTGGCTGTGGCTGAAGAGAACAAGACTTTGTGAGAGTAATTTGGGGCCCCAAATGAAGGGTCTCATGCTGGTTTTGTGTGGGGTGAAACTGTCCCAGGACAGGTTCCACCACAGCCCCCACAGTGCTTCCCCACAAGACTCTCTCTGCAGATGATGGGAGAATAGGTACAATGTGGGACAATGACAGATTTTCCGTGTATTTCTGAAAGTCTTGGTTTAACTGCTTCTGCCTGGAATTATCAGGGCATCTTTGGATACGCGACTCTTCATCTCAAGTGTTTGCACTGCCTCCAACAGGCACGGTGGGTGCTCACCGCAGAGACATTAGATTCCATTTCAAGGCCAAACTGAAGTGTGGGTAATTACATTTCCCCATTTAAACTGCTGGCCAGTCTCAGCTGGATAAAATGTTCCCTTCCTGGCTGGAACTGTTGCCATGTCCTGAGAAACAGCTGCTGTGACAAAGTTAGGGGGCAGCTGCTGCGTGGAGAGGACTGACGTATCCGTGGCACAGGGCCGCCCGAGCCCAGGTACCCGGTGGCAGGAGCCAGTGCTGCTGAGGGCTCACTGGTGCACTGGGAGCCCCAAGAGTCTTTCTGGGTTTTGGTACAGCTTGAACCAGTGCCTGGCTGGTGAAAGAGTAGAGGGCTAGAGAAAGGCTCAAAGCCAAGTGCGAGTGGGATTTGTGAGGCTGGCTAAGGGGCTGTCATTGCCCCCAGCACTGCCTGCAGTGCTTGCTTTGGGACAGTGACACTGGTCTGGGTGCCTGTGCTCCTCACAGAGCACGCTGCCCCCATGACAGGATTCTGACATGGCTAGGTCTGCAAATGAGATCAAGTCCAAAAACCTCTGAGTCAAAGACAACTGTGTCAATGGCCCAGTTTAGGGAAAGCTGGTGAAATACAGACTTGGCCCTTTTCCTTTCCTGCAGCCCTGATGAAGTGCGCAGTCTCTCAAGTAGGTCTTTATAACTGATCAAAGCATCTGTGTGGCTTTTCAGGGGATTGAGCTTCCACTCACAACCCAAGGTCCAGTTTAATAATGTAGCTTGTTAAATAAACAAGTGGCTATGCAGAGCCGCAGCACTGTGACGATGGAGAAGATCCGGTGTTCTCTTCCCACTCCAGCGCCAGCTGTTGATGGACATCTGTCTGTAAAACATTGGGCCTTTTATTGTTTTTAATGCAAGAAATGCCTTTTCCTGGAGACCACCACTGAATACTGCTTTGCTAGAAAGGCTCCTTCACAATCCAAACAGAGAGCAAGTGAGCATAGAGGATCCATTACCCAAAAACTCAACAAAATCTTCCTCACCCATGAAAAGTGTATGCACAGCGGAGGACGATCTTGGGGATGGGGCTTGGAGGAGGGGGGAGCTGTTCCTGGAGGGTGGCGTTCTGGGACCCACCAGAGGAAAATACTTCCATTTTTCTACCCGATAACTCTACTGCCTGGCTAACAAAAATAATCCCTTATTAAAGATAACAGGAATCTGGCTTGTATAATGCATTCATTGAGATTGTTGTGCTTCCAGTTTTCAGAGTTTCTATACCTTCAGAGAGACTAAAAGCCACAATATTGGCATGATGGTGGGGACAAGCTCTTTTGTAGATACAGTTTGGGTTTATGATTTTGTGTGTGCTTTTGAATCACAGACTAAAATTTGATCTCAGCCATCAAAATAGAGTTGTCAAGGTCTTAACCTGCCTGAACAGGTTACTCATTCAGCCTTGCATGGCAGTAAAGGGGTGCACACGTGTAACCACCTCTTTTTTACCAGGGGCATGGAGCCACCAATCTGAATTCTCATCCTTTTATTAGACCAGAGATTTGTTTTACTAAGAAAACATGGAAAATGCAAATGCCAGTAACATATTCCTTTAACGGAGCCAAATTCCACATTCTCTTACGCTCTCAGATACCTTTACCAGCAGCAGTATTTTGTCTGGTGTGCAAAAAGCACAGTGGGCTCTTGGAGCAAGAAAGCTCAGCAGAGCCACTGCTACTGTCCCCCAGGGGTTGCCCTGGAGCCCCTTGCTGTGGGACACAGGCAGCCTGAGGGTTACAAAAGCACTGAGCTGCCACAAGTCACCTACAGTCACCTTCATGCTGACACATATCCCTTGCATCTGTTTTGTGTGGGAAGAGGTGATTTCAGCCTGACAGGTAAAATCAGGCGTTCTTACAGATCAGTCCTGGAGGAGACATTGGTGGTGAGATAGATGCTAATTGCTGATGAGAAATGGTCCATCGGAACTGGTAATGGCCCCAGCTCTGAGGTGGTAAATAACCCCAGTGCTTTTCTGGCAGTAAAGCAAAAATCTGTTTTTGTGCAATGGTCAGCAGAGGAGAACTCAACCGGAGCAACCTGGGGTATGCAGAGGGGCTCCCAGGGTTAATGCAGGGGCTGTTTTACAGACTCACAGGACTGTGATCCATTTTTGAGCCCAGAAAAGGTTTGCTTCAGTATAGGAAAGTTCCACCCATCTCAGAATAGCTTTGGTTTTCCGAGCACAATTTGATGTCATCAAAGATTATTTCACCCTTTGTCTCTTCATGGGTGAAATTGCAGCTGAGTGACATTCTCACATTATGCAGGGACAAGTGCAGCAGAAATTCCTCCAGCTGAGGAGTGCTAAATTGCAGGGTCACCTTGTCAGTGTGTGAGGAGATCCCTGTTTGGCTCCCACCAAAGGCAAGGTTTGAGAGAGGTCTCAATCAACGTGGCTCCTTCCTAGCACTTGGCTCTTCCCCCTGAGCTCCCTGCACAATGGCAGGACCATGAAAGCACAGAACCCGGATGTCCATCTCCTGGCTCCCTTCATTCCTGTTTTCCATAGATGAAAAGCATGGTTTCATCCTGGTTAACACCCAGGAGCTGGCATGTTTCAGCCTGGAGCTATTTCTTTTTTTTCTCTAAAGAGCAGTGATAAAAATAACCCCCAGGAAAAAAAAAAATCAGGCACTCGAACCCTTGAAGGCCTGACGCAACCTTCCCTCACAGAAGCACCAGGGCCGACAATACCCTAATAAAGATCTGAGGTATCACCAAGAAAAATAGGAAGCAGCCAAAGAAAAAAAAAGGTCACTGCAAGCTCGCTGTAAACACCCTTGCTTTGCACGTATCTTGGCTGTGCTGATGTGATTGCTAGCAGGCCAGTGTGACGCTGCATTTTCACTGCTACAGGTATTTATTTTACACTCTGGCTCTGAGTCTGAGCCTCTGAATGTAAAAACAATCAGAAGGCTGAAGTGTAAATTCTCCCTGCTGATTTATTTACTGTTGTGTTTTTATAGCACCACATGGCTCTAAGTTTGCACTGGGCCCATTCAACCAAAACCCATGTCATACACTTCCAGAGAAATGAATGACTTTATAAATTCTCTACAATAATAATCCCACGTACAGGAATGCATGCAGAGAACACCCAGACGGGGCTGGAATGTTTTAAGAATATAATATTGTGCTTTTTTGGTCAGGGAAACACATTTCTCTCAGGAATATGTGGTGTGGCCCAGGCTCCAGCCCTGTCTGCCTACCACCTGTAATAAGCCCTTTGGGAGATTTTAGTTCAGGCCACCCAAACTGTGAGCTGGGCAAAGAGACATCAGCACTACGAAGTTAACAGCCTTAATGAAGCCCGGCCCAGAGGAGACTCAAAACATCCACAGTAGGGGAAAAAAAAGGAAAGAAAGAAAACCCTTTGATAGGAAAAACATCTGATCCATGGTCTCTAATCTTTGCTTTGTTAGCTAAAGCATCTTTAAAGGGCTTAATACCCCTGGAACAGGGATCTCTTTCTCTCCCCTTCAGAAATACCAATTAGAAAAGCAGGAAACTGCTTCCAGAATGGGGGGACTCTAAAATAAATTAACTTTAGCTTGAACAATCTGATTGCCTTTCTTTCACAAGCTATTTTTTCCCCCCTGTTGTGTAGGTGAGCAACAGTTTTCTCCAGGGAGAGAAAGCAGCTCTCGTGCCAATCCTGTTGATGGAAAGGGAAGGCAGTGAGGCAAGGAGAGGAGAAAATTTATCAAATAAAGGGACAAGAAAACAAAAGGGTTTACATATTAAATCCATCAGGAATGACACCCTTATGGTGTGGCAGCCTGAGGAGTGAGCGTGCTGCATGCTGAGAGGAGGGAAGCAGCAGGCTGGGTAGCAGCACTCCAGTCACCAGCTGGGAGAGGGATCGGTGCAGCCCCGGCAGTGGAGGCAGCAAGGGCTCAGCTGGGCAGAGGTGGTGCTGATGGCTGCAGATTACATTGTCTTTGCACTGCTCTATCCTCCCTGCGAAGAGGAAACCTTCCCCAGGGTCTCAGTGTTGGGAGCATGTGGGCAGGCACAGTCCATGTCTGTGTAGCACAGCTGATGGCCAAGGGGCCACACCTTGGTGCAGCACAGCATGGCCAGCCCAATTTTGCTGCCAGCAGAGCTGGTCACAGTGTCACCCGGTGACGCTCTGGGGGCTGTGGGCCACACTTGCTCCTGTCCCAGGACTTGGTGGTGGTAGCAGGGATGTCTCTGCAACCTGTGAGGCTTGCCCAGGGAGCAATCACCAGGACAGTGGTGGCTGCTGCTGCCATGGGAGTCTCTGCAGCCAGGCTGGACCTCTGATGGCGATGGCTGTCCTCCCTGATGGCCACCCTCCCCCAGGACAGCCCTCCATGCTGGGCCATCTCCAGCCCCCCTCCAGTCACAGCTGTTACAAATGATAAACCCTCTCATCTCCACAGACCCGGCTAACCCAGAGCCTAGAAGGGAAACATCTGAATAAGCTCCCAGCACTGCTCATGGAATTCCTGGACATAGTCCATGCTAAGATCTTTTTCTCTGTAGCAGAGTATTTTCCTTTGCACCTCAGGGATGTTACAACAGCTGTTTGTAAACAGTTTGCATCCAAAGTTAGCAGAAGGGTGAGTAGAGGAATCATGTATCAACTTTGTCCTCTTGAACATCTAAAAACTGTTGCAGCTACATTAGCAATGTCATGGCAGATTTAAGAAGTTGGTTGAAAATGCCAGTAGCCACCAGGGAACCACCCATGCCTGCCCACACACAACCAGGCTGGAGCAGCCCTGTGGGATGCAGCCCTGAAGGTGCCTGCCTGCTGGAGGCACACGCTGCCTCTGCTTGGGATGAAATTCATCTCAGAGCCTGTGGTCAGCTAGAGTCCAGCAGAAGGAGGTTTTGTGGGGATGGAAGGAGGCAGAGGCTGATAGGAGCTGCTGGAGCCAGAAAGCTGCAGGGCAAGTATGTGCTGAGGAGGCTGTGTGCGGAGCACTTTGGAAAACCTGGTGTTCCTCTGCTAAATGCTAAGGTGGCTGTGGGGTGGCATAAAGCAGGACTCGGACCTAAGCCCTGACACCCCTGTCCACGCTGCCTAGCCCCTCACAGTATCCAGCCTTGGAAACAAGATACAGACCCTGAGCCCCTCCCTGTTCTTCTTTCCACCAGGAGTCCCTGCTGCGAGCCAGCTGAGTTTTGCACTGAAAGGAGAAAAGCTGCAAAAAAATGTCCATAAACACCCTGCACCATAATGGGGGCAGGATAAAATCTTGTCATTACTGCATATAGGATATTTGGGTTTCTGAAAGGTTTTTGTTTTCCTATACAGCCTGAAATGGACTGGCCCCTGTGAGAGTTCAGCCCTGTTGCACGAAGCAGTTACTCCAGTGATCCCTGGAGACCTCAGCTGGTGTAAAAGGGGGCTCTGCAAGTCTCTGTAGCCCTAATGCAAGACCTCAAATTTAGGACAGCTGAGCCTGTCACCCTCAGGAAGACAGGGGCCACAGCATTGGGCACAACAGGGCTGGGGGGCATCTGCTGACCATCTGTGTTGGCAAAGATTTTTCTTTCTCTTTTTCTTCTCAGATTGTGTTACCTGTAATCATTTCTGGGAACAAGTGTATTTTAAGAGACATCTTTAAAACTGCCCAGCAACAGGCTCCCATTCGCACATCGCTCAGAGTGCATTTGAATAAATTGAATCACAGCTTTTTCCAAGGGCTGTTTGCTCCCGCAGACTTTTCTCTCTGGAGATGCCTCAGCTGCCTGACTTCTGCCATTGTTGCAGGTGGCATAATGCCTCTGGGCTTCTCCCTGCCAGCCTGATGGACTGGCACTGTGTGCTGGCACACTCCAGCTATCCTGACAGGTCCTTGAGCATTTTCCTGGATGGGATGGATTGGCACAGGCCATCAGCAGCACCCAGAGTTTTTCTTTCCATCCTTTACTGGCAGTCTTTCAGTTGATGTTGGGAGGACCTTATTTGTTTTCTTCTTCAACTAACACTTTCCCTTTGCATTAAAAATATCAGCAATGGCGCTGACACTGGCAACGCCAGAGTATTTTTTCCAGCTTCAGTGAAAGGTGAGTTATGACTCATTGTGCTCAGTCAGACACCAAATAATTCTGGGTGTAGATGTGTGTAGGATATGAAAGTGGTTTTTGTGTGTGGATGCTGAGGCTTCTGCTCATTTTCTGATGCTACTCAAGGCAGCCTCAACCAAAACACAGAAAGATGAAGTACATGACCTCTGCAGACCTCTGGCATACAACCAGCAGCAGGAGCTACCTGAGATGGGGCAAGAGGCTTTGTGGATTCCTGCCCTGGTGTCAGGTTAGTGCCAGGCATTTACTGTGGAGGGTCACTGCAGCTTTTTCGAGTGCCAGATGCTTAGCTAAGGCACAAGCCACATGGTCCCAGGTACAGCCCTGGATGCTGGGCATAGGACAGGATATAAGAATGTGCAGAGATGCTTATGGATGTCACACCCTGAAGCAAACTGAACAAAATGTACGTTGCAAATAGTTGCTCAATAAGAAAGGAGAAGCAGAGGGTGGGATGAGCCCTTGGGCTTTCCCACAGCACACGGCAGAGGCAGAAAATTATTTTTACTTGCTGTTGACCAGTGTTTCTCCTCTCCCAGCCAGAGACTCTGCTTGATACCAGATGCACTCTCTCCACTAGATGCTGCCTTGCTTTTGCAGCCTGACCCGTCAAAATGAAACAATACAGGACATGTTTTACAAGGTACTTCTGCAGTGGGGAGGGAGAATTTGTAATTTTATGGAGCTTGTAAATTGAACTTGTAAAGTCCTTTAAAGCCCATAGCTTGGGCATTTCATCCTACTGATGTTTAGGGATAAAGGCCAGCAAGGGCAGAGGTGAAAGGGCCAAATTCATTGCTGAGATGACTGCAGGCACTGGAGCTTACAGAGGGAATGTAAGTTTGGTGTAGTTTAACCACTAGCTTACATAATTAGCCTAGCCTGTCTCCCTTGCAGCTCTTGAGAGCCTCTCCAAGCTAGTTACAGCCTTGTGTGAATATGTGAGTGCAAAGGACTCCAAGTCAGTGCAGCTGAGGACCCAAATGAAGTGCTTTTGGCTTGCACTTCACCAAATATGGCAGCATCTGGGGAGTCAACTTACACCTCTGGCAAATTTTGTTTGTATGCCTCAAAGGTTGGGGTGAACATGCCTGGCCTGCAGCACCACAGGGGTATAAGGTACCTGCTGAAACAGTCCCAAAAAGGAATAAACAGCCATCTATGCGAAGCACCATGCATGAACGAAATTGAAGGCAAACTATAATAACAGCAAGTATAACAGCAGGGCTTCTAATAAAGCCTGCTCTGTGCTGAGCCAAGGGCTTTACCTGCCACTGTGGCTCTGCAAGGTAATTATTCCATGGGCAGCCAGGATGATTGATGGAGATATTCATTAAACACAAACCTGACACTTTGCTCTCTAAGCCCAAATAATCCAACCAGGCTGTCCCTGAACAGGGCACCCTCCCCTTGGCACGTTTTTCATGGGGAGTTTCAAAAGAAAACCAGCAGTCAAGTACCAGAGCCCAGACCCAACGGGGGGATCCCAGCTCACTTCTGAGGGCCGAGGGCAGGTGCTCAGGCTGGAGCCAGCTGTGCACACACGGACCCTAAGCAGAGAGTATTAGGCTGTGACAGCTGCAGCTGGCTCTGAAATAAGCACCAAGCATGAAGAGATTATGATAGATTTTACTTGTATTATGAAACTGATTTTACATCATATATGAGGCAAAAAATGTCTGTCTCTCAAAGGGATGGAAATCCTTTCGCAGGGCCAGAGCCATCAACAGAGCCAAGCTCAGGGCTGCTGGTGGGGGTCAGGCTAATGGAGCATCTTCTCTGCACAGTGGCTGGTCCACAGTGCATAGCACAGAAAAAAAAGTCTGTATCTCATAGTCTGACTTCAGTTTGGGGTAAAAATAAACTTCTATTCTTTCTCTCTTTTCAAAAATAGTTTTCAAATTTCTTTGCAATTTTTGACCAAGAATCACGCTGCTTTGGTCCAGCTGTTTTCATCTGTGCCATAAGCAGGGGACAAACTAGGGAGGAAGGACTCATCCCCTCTCTCTTCATCATCACCAGAAAGAGTCATAATTCCCATCTGGGATGATCACGCTGTGCTTCTAGGATGAGGTTCTGGGCTGCTGGGAAGACCTGCCCATTCGTTTTAAACAGGCTTGGAAAGAAATGGCCTCAGACAAAGGGGAGGACAAAGCTATGGGTCTCCAGTGCAGAGCAGCCCGGGGCTCTTTCTGTCACTCCTCCACAAGTGTGGAGGTTTGGTCTGTAGTCAGCAATTCCTTGTGCCATACAGATGCAAGTGCTAATTCATAAAGAGATCAATCTTATAGTGCTGAATAATACTAATGGCAAAACTAGTAGCACCTCATTAGTCCTCTAGTAGCTGCCCCTCAGGACAACAGCATGTAGGAGAATAACAAAATCCAGCTTTAAAAAATTACTCTCTAACTCTTTTACTAGTATCTCTGCAGCTATTAACATGTCAAAGCTGCTAGTAAAGTGCCTCTGTTACTGGTGAGAGGCTGCACAGCTGGTTGTGAACTTTTATGCATATATTGAACTATGTAATTTGGAAGCAGAAGAGTTATGTACTCATTTTTGAAGCAGATCATTTTTGTGTGACTGAAATAGCACCAAATTCCCCTTCGGCTAATACCACAAAACAACTTCCATGTCAAAACTGAAAGAAAGCATTATCATATAATTAAAGCAACAGATTATAACTTCAGACCTTTTAAAACTTCGGTTGATGTGTCTTAACAAAAGTTCCAATTCTGGACACTGCAAAGTCCCTGCAAAAATGCTCCCAATGTCTGCAACCTTCACCTGAAGTTAGTTAGTTTGTTTTTTTTAAAATAACTCTGCTGAGAACTGGCATGTCTTGGGCAGTGAGCAGGACCCAGGACAGCTTAGCAACAGCTCTAAGCAGGCTAAGGCCTTCCAGGAACAGGGGATGGGCTTGTTATGTGCACTTGGGGAGAGATCTCAGTTGAGCAAATCAGCAAGTTTGTCTAAGGATGGATGGAGCACCAGCATCAAGTCACTGTTGGTGGCAAGAGAAAGGCTCTGGCAGAACTGTGATTGGACTCAGTGTTGTCTCCCTGCACCATGCCAAGGTCCTGACTAGCGAGGGCAGTGAGTGTAAACCAGGGTCTCCAGGCCATTTTGAAGGGCAAACACTCCCAAAAGTGGATGTTTTTACTCTCACAAAACCAGTGAAAGGCTTGTGGTTCCCAGGGCACATCTGACCTCTCTGGGATGGTTCCTCACTTCCTGCATGAACCAGGTGTCTGCATGGGGAAGCAGGATGCACCACAGTTTCAGGCTCCCCTCTCGGCACTATTTAGTCATTGGGGTTATGGGAAATAGGCTGAACTATCCAGGAACTGACAGTGGACCCCATCCTGTTATCATGCTCTATGATGGTCCATCAGGAAATGACATAAATACCCTCGTTACTCTCTATTTTATTTTTCATCATTGTGATGCATCTTTTTTGTTTTGTTTCTGCTGGCGGTAGGTGACCAATCACAGTGCCCTGGCTCCCCACATCCTGCTGGGCAAGGTCTGCCTCTGTCCCTCTGAGAATCAGGCAAAGGATGTGTCTGTTTGCCAGTATTTTTTCTTGCTGCCCCAGTGATGTTGCCTAGGTCAGGAAATAAACGTTTTGGGAAGGGGCAGGAAGGCAGGCTTTTATTAAGCTGCATGTGCTGAATGTCCACAGTGAGATGGGCACCGTGCGTCAGCTGGGACAAGCGCTGTGAGAATGAGTTCCCACAAATCTGGCTGTTTTGATCCGGAGTGACTCCAGGTCACTGACCCCTTCCCTCTTGGAAATCTGCATCTGTCTGGAGTGACCTTTACCACAACATTTTGAATTTAACTTTTGTACTCTGCATCCTGCCTATGCTGAGAGGGGAAGCTCCCTTTCCAAAGAAAGCTTTCCATCCTTGGAAATACATTAAATAGTACTGCCAGTGAATTGCCTTTTGAGAGTTGCACACCAAACTGCTAACCAGGGGAGAGCCAGTAATACAGGGAAGACATTCACCAGCTTAGTGCCACTGTCTTTCCCTGTTGTGGTCACAAGCTCTTTGAGGACAGCGTTATAGAATAGATACCATGGATACCATGGGTCCAACCAGCATCTGGCACTGAGCAGGCACCAGCCTGAGACTGAGGAGAGAGAGAGACCCTCTTATTCTTGCCTGCTTGCTCTGCTTTGAACAGCCCAACCAACAGCCAGGGAGACCTGTCACAGGGTGATTTTCTGATTTACTATGGGACTGTGGTAGAGTATTTCTATCTTAGTTAACAGCTGTTTTGTTAACTCCTAATTTCTCCCATAATCTGTATATTTTTGTCCAAGCTAGGGCATGGTCTGTGATATATGATGGAGAGCTTTGCCATTAATCATGTGCAAGTGAAAGTATAAACTGGTTTTATTAGTTTTCAGTGTGCCAGGACACATAAATTAACTGGAGCATGTATTTAATGTGTCCTGAGCATTGTCTCCTACCTTTCCTGGTAAGTCAACATGTCACCCAGGAACTGGCTCTATCTGCACCAGCAGCAGGACCACAAACACTCTCGTGTTACCCTTGTGGTGACTTTTGCCTTCACTGCATTTAGAGCCTGCCCATCCCTCTGGAAGGGTTTTTTGCTAGACTGAAGTTTGTGGATGGGGGTAGCTAAGGCAAAGTGAGGTGACACAGTGGGTGTGCTGCCAGTGTGTGCAGCAGCAGCAGACCAGCCTGTATCTCTTGAGTGGGACTCGTGGGACAGAAGTGTGAGGCCAAGGCAAACTTCCTGAAATTATTTCACTGCAACCCAGGATGCTCTTAAATCTAAAACTAAGCTGCTTAGGACAAAGCTATGAAAAAATAGTGACTCAGCAGTTTATGGTTCCAGTACATTTGCATTTCCTATGGTACACTGTCAGTATTCCACCAAGGACTCAGGTTTTCTTGGAAGGAAAGGGTGCAACCAATTCATTAGCTGACTCTGGCATCCCTGATTTGCATAGGATGCTTCTGCTCTGTAACTCTAGAATAATAGTGGTGATTATAAACACATGATGGAGAGGGGTGAGGGTGGTGAAAACCATTGTAATCACACATGGGGCGATGTGCTGATGGACGGGCTGTGGTTCAGCATCCCGAGCTCTGGGCAGCCTGCTGAGCTCCCACACAGCGCAGGAAATCCCCCGAAGCAGCTCAGCAGCTTTCCTGCAGGAATTCAGCTGTCCCCACAAGGGTCCTCCCGACATAGAGCTGCTGCCATTGAGCAACAGAGAAAATATAATATTGCCTCTATGAAATGTTGTCATCCAACTCCCAGATCAGAGCCTGTGATCCTGCACGTGCAGTCTAGACAGCCTGTGTCTCGGTCCTGTAGCTCAGAGCCCCTGGATTGGCGAAGCCAGGGCAACTGGGGCACAAAGTGTCTGGATTGCTTTTGTGTACTCCTCGCCCTCAAAGGATACAGAGAGTGTTCAGGTTCTGACACAGACTGGAGACTCATTTGGGCTGATCTAACCCAGGCTGGCTGCAAAGCCCCTGAGCTTGATCTGGTATTATCGATGGGCTCACACCCTCTCCTGACCTTAAATATCCTCTCTTGATCTTATTTGGATACTCAAGTTTTGCTCAAAATACCTTCAATTCTACCTAGTGCTATCAGAAGAACCTTGGCATGAGAACCAGATGTGGTACCTGCTCTCCTGGCACCCATTCACTCATACACAGACTATTAATCTGTGCAGGAGTGTGTTATAAATGATTTGATATGTATGTAAATCCCAGAGCCAGAGTGTCATTCTTGGCAGCCTTTTCCACAAGCTTAAGTACAAAATTCTTTTACTTGAAGACTGCGAATGATTTGCTGGATCTCACAACTTCCACATAAACTTGTAGGGACTCAGTGTGAAAACGATGAGCAACACCAGGCTAACTCGCCCCTTGTTTTGGGAAGCTGTCAGATCTTTCTCCTCCCTTGTTGCACATGATACCCTTTTCATAGATAAAAATGTTTGTGTTCTTGATAAAAAAAGACCATTTATTATCCTATGGAAGTCTGGTCTCCAGTGTATCTTTCAGAAATTATTCCTGAGATCAAACTGCCACAATGAAAAAAGATTTCTTCTTACTATGTACTTCTTCCTTTTGCCAATGGATATAACTAATCTCTCATGTCCTTAAAAGGTCTCACGAAGGCTCTTTGGTAACTGGTTGGGGAATTATTCTTGCAATTTCCTAGCTAATGACTTGGCACTGCTGGGTATTTTTCTGGTGCAGAAAATGAGGGAGAGCAGGTGCTCCTTTCTGCAGGTAGAAAGGACTGAAGAGATGTTTGAATAGTTACTTGGCATTTGCTCCAGTGCCTAAAACCACTCCTGTTTCCTGACTGGGCCCTATTTTTCTCCTAAAAACATTCCCTGATTTGTGACCTATGTGCAGGTGCCTGGGTTTTTGTTGGCTGAATGTCCATGTCCTAAGGTGACATCAACTATTTGAAGATTTGTTTCTTGCCTTGCGAAGACTTTTAAATATCCAGAGACCCCATGACCATGGGTTGATAATTGGGTTTGTTTTCACACACAGAGCAGAGGGAATGCTGCAGACTGGCTGTTGCTGGAGGCTCACGCAATGCTGGCAGGTGCCTGGGTTGAGATCATGCTGGGAACTTGAATTTTTGCCAAGTGGGTGTGAGAGAGGATCATCTCATTTGTCCTTTTCCCACCCAGCTGTTTTCTGGGATCTGTCAGGTGTTTGTCCTATCAGCCCTGTCTTTGTCTGGCTCACACACCAATGCTCTGAGCACCACAGCCATATCCCAAATACATCGTTCCCATGTCAGAGGCTCATATTTTCACTTTCACAAGACACTGCTGTGTCTACTGGGACTTTTCTCAAATTCTAAGTCCATTTATGACTGGGCAAAACCACAGTTTAAGCTAGAAAATACTTCAAGGCTCTCTCAGGACTTAATTTGTGTCTATCATGGTCTTAATGACCTGAGCATGGAGTGGCTGCTTTGTGCCAGCTCTCCCAGTGATCTTCCTGCCACTCTATCATTTTGCCTGTGGAGGGGAGCTTGCAGCAGTAATTTTTGTTACTTTCTTTTTTCCTCCATAAATCAGCCAGGAGACATACTCAGCAAAGGGCAGTCTCTCATTGTTTGCACCAGACTTTAGATGAGCTGCACACTTCTCAGCTGTGGGGAATTCAGGGCCCACCCAGACATGCCTATGTTCAAAAATTAGGGCTGAATGCCTCCTGTTCAGTGTTGTGTCAATCCATCCAAATTCCTTGTGAAAGCCAGGCAAGAAACACTGATATGTCTAAAGAATTCATGTCAAAACTGTCCCCAAACCTGGAAACCCAAAGAAGACACAGGCTCCCTGTAGGAATGATGTTCATACATGAAAGTGTGACACACAATGAAAAAGAGACTACTGGACAAAGAGCTCTGTTATCTTACTGCTTTGCAGTAATTATGGATCATGTGCTTAACAGATTTCTACTCTACTGTCCTATAACTTCCGCCAATAGGAAGGCTTATTTTAACCAAATGGATCACACTTTTACTTGTTTTTCTAAGGGCAAACCATCTGTGCACTGGGGAAGTTTTTATGGCCTATGAAGGAGCACTTATAGGTGCAAAATATCAACATTCCTGTAAAATTAAATTAATTACCTGTTGGGAACAAGGATTCCTTTTCCCCTCATTTAACTAGAATTCCCAGGTCTGCTCTCTAGTTCCCTTCAAAATTGGGAACTCAATCAGATTAATCAAGGCTAAAGGCATTTCCGCTCGCTATTCAAAACATTGCAACTCCCCTTTGTCCTTATCATGGAGCTGTTCAATCACTCACTGCCACAGAGGAATGGGCTTGGTTGGGGGACGGGGACAATTCATGTGCTTCCTTTGACTCAGATCTACCTTCCTTCCCCTTAGAGTCACTGCAGCACCTTTTATTGCTCAGAGCCCAAAAGTAAAACCTCCTCCAGAGGAATGCAATGAGATAGTCTGAGCAAATATACTTCCTGAGGTGAAGGAGTCTGGATTATAATGTCACTGGATCATCTTTCCTGTCTAAGACATCTGTGCTTCAATTTTTGCTATTTTTCTCTGAGAATGATCACATGACTTTCTTATCTTTCCTTTATATTTCACATGGCATCAGCTACGCCACATTGTTTGCCATCACATCCTTTCCTGTTGTTTGAAGAGTGTATAATCTATCCCAGCAGTTAGCTCCACTTCGGCGGGAATATGCTCAAAATTCAGTGATGAAGCCTAAGTGTAATGGATAGCATGATGTGGAAGGAAGGTGATGCAAAACAGACAGAAGCACAAGAGACAGAGCTAGAAGTTCTAAATTTTTGCATTCTTCCAGTTAGCTCTGGAGACTTTACATAGTTGATTCAGGAAAACACCTGCATTAGAGATGGAGAAGATTTCCTGTGTACCCCAAGTACCCTTCCTTACAATCTTATGTGCCACTGGCACCAGCAGAGTTTTTAATGTCTTGGACAATGGCTTTCTTTCTCTCATTTCTCTTGGGAGGTGATTAGTACCCATTAGCTGATTGTCCTTTAGTTTTAGGTTACCATTTAGCTTGAGCACACTCGTGGGGTTTGGTATCAGTACAAGTCCACAGCCAGGTGCCTGCATGGATCCGAGCTGGCTCAGCAGGAATTCCCTGCTGGGATGGTGTGACTGGGGAGTGGACAGTGTGTGTTGGCATGTGGCTCACAGGAACTCGGCACCTTTAAGACAATTCTGTGGCTGTGTTCATGCAGGAGGAGGAGTTTCCCCCTTTCTTTTTGTCCATGTGACACACATTGAAGGATCCCTGAAATATTAAAATAAACAGAAATCTTGACTTGCAGAACCTGTCCGCTAAGCCAGGAATCACATTTCTCACTGCAGTTTCAAACCGTCATCCAGAGACTTGTAAAACATTGACAAAAACCCCTTTGCCCCCAGAGCTTTTAACAAAAACAACAGCCAGTACTTGCACCCATCCCTGAAAGAGCAAATATATTAAAGTCTGTTCCTGCTTCACTCCCCTTGCTTCTACCCCAACAAAAGGAGAACCTCTGAGCATATTCTCCTTTGTAATTTCAATTCCTTTTCCATTCCTGCTATTATAGCTGATTTAAGGATTAGAAGGCCCCAACCTGCCAGATGTGGGGGAAGCAGGCTTAGTGGATGTAGCAAAAGAAATGTGAGGAAACCCCCTGATCTAAAGGCCCATTTCCTGCTCACTCTCATCACTGCCTGCTTTCAATGGAGAATGAGCAATCTAGTGTTCGACACAGCACTGCCAGCTTGTGAAGTGGGACTGCTCTGAGGCTCCCTTACTCCTACAAGGTGTAGAAAAGCACAGGGTACCCATGAGACAGAGACCTCTAAGCAGATTATAGATGGATCTAAGCAGATGCTACATAGATGCCGACTCTGTAAGCTCCATTCCGCAGAGACATGTTGGACTCAATAGCCACCACACATACACACACAAAGACAGGGCAGGGTTAGTTTGTGACTCACCCAGGAAGTTTGTGTCACTGCCAGGAACTGAACACAGGTCTGAAGGATGAGTGTTTATATTCTGCATGGTAGACTTGCCTGTTTCTCCAGCTTCATTTTAATAAAATGCCTGTTGCAGTCTCTATTGTGAAGAGAGGGACTTCCCTAAATGACTTTGTTTGAAAAAAATCTCAGTGAATAGAAATAATGAAGAATATTCATCGCTGGGGTGTGAGCTTCATAATAACTGAACAATTTTTTATCTTCTGACACTTCTTGGTATTAAATACATAGTCAGAAGAATGCCTAATTTGACTGAGACACTTGTGAATTTATGTAGAGTTTATAGGTGATGATGTTTTATGGAATATATCCCAGAGCCCTCTGTCCTTGTGTTTGAAGAGAAGGTTCAGCTTATATGCCACCCACAGGAGCCACCGACCCCTCAGCTGAAAAAACAGATTGAGTCATTGCCAAAGGTGCTTGGTCTTGTTGTCTACCCTTTGCCCCTCTACAATCTTAAGTAGTGGGATTTGAGAAGATATGTGAAGTGAAAAAGCAATTTAATTCTACATCCAAGCAAGCCAGCTAATACTCTCCCACCCTCAGGACCAACATATTTCATAGTTGCTGCTGGCACAGTATCCTAGATTAGGTGTCCAGTGCTTCTAGCAATCCACAGTGACCAGCCAGTTTTGAATGGGGTTTTTTTGGTGAAGAAATACCAATCACACAGACAGATGGGCTTTTGCCTCCTCTGGTTTTCTTAGGGAATACTCTGTCAGGTATTTGGACACACAGATCTTGCTCATCTCAGACTAAGGACAGCAGGGATAGACAGCATCCTCCTCTCACCTATTCACCCAGCAGGACTCAGCTGGGGCTGCTGAGCAGAAGCACTGCTCTAGCTAAGGTCCCTCCATACTGTCAGCAGTGGGGAACTTTGAGAGCAAAGTTGGAAAGTTGGACACATTCAGAGGAGACCTCCAGTCCTTCTGGTGAGAGGATGGACAGAAAGGCGCCAGACAAGAGATACAGCCTTTCTAAAGCAGCAGAGAGGGAAGGGGCAGCTGGCTGCACTACTGGGTGCTAGGTGATGGGAGACAAAACCATCCAAAACACCATCCCATGGATGAATGGGAAACCTTGTTTTGCCTTGGGGATGTTCATATTCAGTTTAAGAGAGAGGTTTGCTCATATAAGCCCCAAGGACCAAAGAAGCCAGAAAAGCACAGACTTAGCATCTCAACAACTCACAGAGGAGGTGATAGAGAGATGGTGCAACAGAGGAAGGCATAAAATTGTAAGCTTTTATTAGGTGCGGATGATAACAAACGTGCTAAGCAACCGCTGTGTGTTTGGCGTCCCAGAAACTCTGACTCCAGAGCTGGCACCTGGGGAAATGAGCTCTCCAAACTGTAAAGCTCAAGAGCTTTGCTGAAAATGTATGTCAGCTCTTTCTTTATCAAATGCTGCAGGAGATCAAGTGAGAGAATTTGTTTCACCTGAATCTGTAAATCATTGCTAAGTCTTTGCCTGGGCTCATCTACACACACAGCAAGAGCATCTGTCTGGCCTCGTTAAGTGCTGGCTGAATGGTTTGCAGCTCTTCAGCCACAAGTGTTGGGAGCAAGGTGTGAGGTGCTGAACTGAAATTGTCAGCTGACAACTTCCAGGGGAGCTTGGGAAGCTCCCTGCAGCCTGGTCCCTCTTACACTCTCTGACTCCCATGACCTCTCCACAGATGCGTAAATGGCACCTGAGAGGCCTGTGTGCAGAGCTGGTAATTTGTCCTCACCCAGTCTATTCCCCACCGGTATGCAGAAACATGCATGGTGTGAGAAATGTGTGCGTGGCACAAAGCCAGAGCCAAAACAGACAAAGAAATAATGTTTACCCCCAGGGCCTTTCTGACAAACAATAAAAAAGCAATAGAGTCAAGATAGATTACGCGTCAGCTAAAATATTACCTCTTCCTGCCAATTCTTATAAAAGGAGGCAAAGCTGCTCTTCATGCTGAACTAAAACTTCTGTTAAAATACTCAAGGAAAACAATCATTTAGACAGCATCTTTCTTTCTAGCCAATGACAATAATTTTCTTGTTAAATCTTTACTGTGACAGTCTGCTTTATGAGATGCAGCAGGCAATTTGCTTTGTTTGACTACAGAGCCGCCCAAAGGACTAGAGGACTCAGAGCCCGAGATGAACGCTCTGGTGACAGCATCTTTGCAAGCAGAGGAATGAACTAATTCCACCTTCATAAGATACAGAAAGCAGTTTTAGGCTGTTTGTTGGCTTCTTTCTGCCCTGTGCAAAACCCACTTTCAAAGGCATCAAGGAAACCACTGCCACTTGGGCATCAGAGGGAATGATGAGCGGGAACGCCAGGCTGCTGCACCTGAGCCAGCAAACAGCAGCCAGCTCCTGACTGGATGCCTGTGCTCACCTGAATGGGTCCCAACAACACGGAGATGAATAGGCACCGTGTGAATATTTTATTCAATAAACTTGGCTCTGCTGGTGTGTGGAGGGTGAGGCATGTGATTTATTACTTACAAGAATTTGGACAGCCCCTGGCTTAACGTGGAAACACTGGCAAGTGTCAGGAAATTCATGAACTTTACACACATGATTATCGATGACTTGTATTAGCAAACAGTTCTGGATATCCTCCCTTTTGAAACAATGCCAGTGGCCAAGCCGAGCAAAACACCTATGTGGGCCTAAGGTGGCAAATCACACACTATCATCTGCAAATAACCCACAATCAGAGATTTGTCTGTGTGACATCAGCAAGAGGCAAAGGCTCTGCTTAGGAACAGATTAAGAAAAAAAGGGCTTACCCACTTCTGCAAAGCCTGGGTAAGTTTTCAACAGGCACCACCTGTAGCTGTGTTCAACACATAGGAAGTCGTATTGAGCCATACCTCTCTCCATTAAATCTGATGGGCATCGCTCAGCCTCTGTGGATATCTATGACATGACATGAGCTGAAAAAGGAGAATAATGCCTTTTACAGTGAAAAATTTGATCAGACAGATGAGATAAGCTTCAGACATCTTCCTTGGCTTGGCAAACCTAAAACTTCCTGTTCCAGAAAACTACTCCCTGCACTCAACAGAAACAAATTTTGAATACTCAGCTTCCATGTTGGTTATTGGATGGAAATACATGTTTCTCTGAGTCAGACAGATCCTACTTACACCTCCCCATACTTGTCTAAACCCACAAATCTGGCAGAGGGACAAGTTGTTTATGCACAAGCATCTGTACCTGAAATGAAGAGTGCAAAGTGGCACACATAAAGTAAGCACTTAATTTATAAAGTAAGATCTATTTCAATAAAGGTAATTGAAGCATGAAGTCCAGGAGAGATCAGGTAATACAATATCATGCTGTGCACAGACACTGAATATTAAGCAGAAAGGACTTGTCCTGCTGTGAGAATTCACCACTTGTCATGCTTTGGAGTTAAGAGATGTTTCAGATTTTAATTAAGGACTTAAACCTATGGTTAATCAAACCCATGCAAGGACAAACTGTAATGGAAACCAAGCCCCTTCCGTATAATGGTGCTTAAGAGTGAAGTTAACTGGGATTTTTAATATAACCACTCCTACCTGGGTGAAAGGGAAACTAAGAACTGCCTTTCAAGTAAGAATAGGAATGGAAAATGAAGAAACTTTTTCAGAAGTAATAAACCCCAAGAAGGACGAGTCTGCAGGAAGCACTCACAAATACCTATTTCTGCTCTGATTTTTAAGAGAAAGAAGGCATATTTCTATCTTTCAGTGATAATGCCATCCTCACTGGTCCATCAGAAACCAAGGAAAACTTTCAATAGGAAGCACTCAGCTGCCTTAAAATCAGCGGAAAGTGGAGCTGTATGACCCATTATTGTTGGATTTAAGGAAATTTTGGAAATGAGGGAAATTCCATGAGACTGAAGAGAATTACAAAAAGTGCCAACATTTGAACAGGGGTAGACGGAAAATCCCAGGTGGTATTACAAAAATTACAAAATGGGCCAACATTTAAACAGGGGTAGATGGAAAATCCCAGGTGGTATTAACTCAGTTGATCAGATGTTGATTCTGGGTTCAGTTGTGAAAAAACCGATACTGGATACAAGCATTGAAGAATTTAAAGGCAACATATTTTGTTCCAGTCAGCATAGTTGTATAGAAAATAGGATTTGCCAAAGTAATTTTTTTGGATGAGATTACAAGCTTCATTAATAAAAATGCTTCTGATATAATATAGAGTTTCCTATAAGGTATAAGGTCTATTTGCACAACACTGATAAAAAGACTGAGCACCCCACAAAGCAGTGTGTAGCATTTTTTAAGTTGAATAAAAGTAGGGAACTGACAGAACACAAACTAGCTGTAAATGAGAAACTGTGATGAAATGGGGCTGTTTCTGATGGCATCCTGCTCTTGATCAAATACTATCCAGTTTCTTTCTTAAGGATTTTGAACGAAATGCAGACTTAAGTAGGGATAGCACTTGAAAATGGCTCAACAAGGGAATGTGGTACTGTACCAAGAATGAAGCTCTGGTTTGTTTAATCAATATGCAAATGAATTGGATCAAATAAAAAACCAAACAGCCAGTGTGAAGACTGGAGGTCCCATTTCCAAGGTGAAAAGTTCTAAAAACATTAGAAGGGAACTGGGCAGCACAAAAACATCAGTACAAAACTATAGCTAAGAGCATTTGAACTCCAAAAGAACAGACTATCAGAGGAGATGAAAATTATATTATCTTTGCCTGAGGAATTAGTGAGACCACTTCTAGAATATTCTGTCGTGCCTTGGATCTGCCCTTCAAAAGGATGTGGAAAAATTTGGGATACAATCAAAAATTTATGTCTAAATGAGACAAGGTTTGGAAATTACACCAGATAACAAAGGGCTTGCGGAACATAATCTTTGTAATTCATTGAGAAGAAGCCTAGAAGAGACTTTGAGGAAAGCTGCAACTTTTTCTGTGTTGATTTTTGCTCGGAGTGAATCCAAATTTTAAAACCTGACATCCTTCATGAAATGGATCTCCTACTCTCTGAGCTGTTCTCATCCCAATGATCCTAAACTCTAACAAATCCTATGCCAAGGGTAACACAAAGCTGAATTTTAACTGGAGATTGGTTACATTTCTTTCTAGACAAATCATTTGCCCATGTGTGCAGCTATATAATTACCCTGATGGCATGAACAAGCTCTTCTGGAACCCAGAGAGACCATGTGGCTGAGAAATGGCTAGCAAAGGCAAGGACTAAGCTTTAAGCATCCTGGACTCTAATCTCACCTAAGCCCCTGCCCAACATTTTGAACCTGAGCAAGGCATTTAACCCCCTCAGCCTCCAGCCCAGCTGTAGAACTGAGCAAAAATCAAGATCTTGCTGAGAACCAGATGTTGCATCTCAGCTAAGATTTATACCCAAAAAGTAACCCAGTGAAAAGACCTGCTGGGGAATGGAGGCAAGTGGCTGGATGCAAATACTGTAAATTCATACTATTTACATGGATACTTAGCAGTAAATGGGAAGAGGCCTTTCCCTGATGATCACTTTATAGGAGTAATATTTCCAGCCTCAAATTCAGTGATAACACATGCGATGCTGCCAGCAGCCAGATTTGAATTTTGTGGATTGGCAGCCTGGAAAGCCCCACTGCCCCAAGCAGAGGCGGTAGGTTGTACGCACTCTCTTGCTGCCATCTGGTTTGGGGCAGGCCAGTGAGCCCTGCCACTGGAAAGCCCTCAGATTCAGTTCATATTTTATCATGTGCTCGCTTTTCTTGTTTGGTGAATGTTGCATGTCAATATTTAGTCACTGCTGTGGAAACAGCAACACACAGGCAAAGGGAGAGGGGAGAAAAAAGGAAGGAAAGAATAGAAAGCAGTGTTTTAAGGCACAACCAATTTGGCTGGTCTTGCACACTTGTCTCAGGAATGTGAGTTCGTGTTGCCCATGTGCCTGCAAAGGGAAACAGGAATCGAAAAGGGAAGTGTATCAAACTGTTTACTTGAAACTATGGGCAAGAGTGGGAGCCAGAACGTCTGGGAATCCCATCAAGCATCCTCTGTGCATGCACAGCTCCCTGGAATTGCTGTCTGGGGCCAATGATGCAACAAAGCTGTTGTGTTTTCAACCACCTCCTGTTCTCACCAAGCCTTATGGGGTGTGGGATGCTCCTCTTGGCACAGTTCTGTTCCTGATCCTGGGGCATTGGGCAGGTTGGATCAGAGCTGAAGATGGGCAACAAGGACCAGAAAGGGAGCATCCAGCTTCTCCTAACATCAGCAAAGAGACAATGGAGCTCTGGGGCTCCAGTCCTTCTGGTTCATATTGCATTGAAAAAGCAGCAACAACAAAAAGATAATACTCAAAAGACTTCTGTTGGTAAGACTTACAAAATACTGATTACAAATTAAGTTTCACCAAGTAATATAACAAATTGCCCAGCATGTTTAAAGCTTCATTTAAATTGCTGCTGATAATACGTATCTGCTGTATAGTAAAACCAAAATGACATGGGAAAATACTGGATTTTAACCACAAGAAAGGAGAAGACAAAACTTCTTAAGTTACATATTTCAGTTATATTCAATTTGAAAACAAAAATAGAAGAGAAAACTTCATAAGTTACATATTTCAGTTATATTCAATTTGAAAACAAAAATAGGAAAATGTGGCGACTGTGATCTCCAGAGAATATCATATATACCAACAAAGGAAAGCCTTCTTTTTTTCTGTTGTTAGTAGTGGAAGAAGCATATCTAGTTGTGATTTGGAGGAAGTGCCATCAATACAGTGAAAAGTAGTTATTATCTGTTGCATTTGGCAATGGGAACATCCTGAATAAAGATACAGGGATGTGCATGCAGAAACCTGAGGAAAAGTCTAACCTGAAAGGGAGGTCATCTGGTGCTGCCAGTTAGGGCTGCAGGGTTTGTTCTGCTCAGGCTCTAGTCTTTCAGTATGACATTGCCTGTTGTCAAAAAATGGCAAGTCGCAGTGAAACCCTGGAGAAAGGGGAGACTGGAACACCCCCCAGGCTTTGGCAATAGTTATAGAAAATGTGTGCGTGTGTTTAGATCCTTGATTGCAAAAGAAAAATGGCATTAAGTTGGCACCAGAAGGGAATTTTATACCTGTCAGTTTTTGCACAGGTCTGTAAATGGCAGAAACTTTCAACTTCTGCCAGAAAAGCATCAAGGTTCCCACATACAAAGCCAGAGAAATTATTTATCTATACCAAATACAAGAATTTTATTTTGATTTCAATACAGTCACTCTGATATAAGAGATGAATAAGTTTGCAGAGGCTTGATATAACCTAAAATGGAAATAGTTCTTGGTATGGAGAGTCACATCTCCCATTTCTGCACTCAGACCAGCCTGTAGCACATAAACACCAACATAAGCCTCTTGAGGAGGAATATCTAAAAGCTGTCTTAATTTATAATCACTGATATTTGGGAAAAGTCTAATTTGACCTCTCAGGAGCTAGAACGTTGGAATTGCAGACCAAGTCTCCTTACGTACAAAGCAAAAGGGGACCTGCAGTTTTGTCCTCCCCATGCCAGCGCTCTCCAGATTCATCCAATGGTATTTGTGCATTTTCTGCCTTCTCACATGGGCAAGGACTAACCTTCCTGTTTGGGCCAAATGAGGAAGAGACCCCCAGCTGTTGGCTCCCACCCTGCAGTGCACAGGGCCTTTGATGCTAGGTCCTGGAGTGGCCTAGTGCCAAAGAGGAAGACACAAAACTGCCCTGCAGCAGATGTGGGGGTGGGATGCTCTTTACATGGGCCTCATAGTGTATATCATTCTAGTAACTCAGGGCTGGTCCAAACCTTAATGTCCTTCCAAAATTCAACACTTAAAGATAATTAAAGATAACCTTTACACAGGTGTCAAGCAACTTCCAGATCTTTCTAGGTTTAAAACTAGTGCTGCTGGCTCCCAGGTCTAAGGTGATGTGTGGGTCAGGCTCCAGGTAGGTATGTATGGTTGCTGGTCCCCTTGTCTGCTTTTCCCTGTGGCTTTCCGATTTTCAGGAAGAAACTGCAGAAGGCAGTTTTTTGGTTGCTTTGCCATGTTCCTATCCAGACCAACAGTATCCTTTCTTGAAGAGGGTGTGTATCTTGTGCCAGGTCCACACCATGAATGTTGAGTACATGCAGTCCCTTTTGAATCACAGGAAGTATGTAGGCTTTGGAGATTATCAGCCCATTATTAACATTTCAGAAAAATATAAAGTGGTTTCCGCTTTATCTGTTTACTCTGTGGCTGATAAAATATTAACATTTTTCAACCTCCACTGAATAATCCCTGGTCCCCATATTCCCAGACAATATGGTGTGTGGCTTAAATGGATCACCCCAAATGAAGCTGTTTCTCTTGGCTACTGTCATACAGGAAGCTGGTGAGAAAAAGGTTGTTTGCACAGGATTTAAGCATTCAAAAAAAATTTATGAAAAAGTGATGCTGAGGAAAACATCAGGCAAGTAGTAAAAGTGCTTTGCATGTGTGCAGCTGTTTCCTGGACATTTCTTTCTATTGCAGAGGCACTTGGTTTACAGGAAATTCCAGCTCACATACAATGCCAGTCTCCCCAGAAAACGGGCTCTGGGCTCAGCTGTATCGATCTGCTTTGTGCAACTCGTGGTGCTGGCAATTACACCATGTGCACGCTCACAGGCAGCAGAGACTGTTTTGATTTGATTCTGAATGGTTTTTAGGAAATAATAGTAAATTTGCCTCCATCTGTTTTATAGCAGGGCTGTTGTTTGTCATGGTTAGTTTGAGACCTGCCCAGATTAGATATTGGTCCAGATATAACTTAGCACCTAAGCTCTGCAGGCAAGCAGCCGGCTCTGGGCTTGTGCTGAGCACCACATGGAGTTGTGCTTTTTCGTGAGAGCTCCAGTAGAAAGAAGCAGAACTGCAAATCCACAGGCTGAGGCACAAACTGAGGGTCTCACATCAGCCTTCTCTATACATGTAGAGTGTGTAGAAAGTTTAGAGGTCTTGAGAAATTAGTAATTTCTACCAGCTACTCTTTCTAGGCTGTTTTTCCAAGCTTAGAATAGTGACAACATGAGATGGGTACAGACTCCAGCAAGCCCAGATAAACTTTACATGTTTAGCATTTTTTTGTTGGATAGAAACCCTGACAAGCACTGGTATGGCTCATCTCATGGCAGACCCAGCCATGTTTAGTTCTCATCGGAGGTGCTAGGAGCAAGACAAGTGTGAGCAGGGTTAACTGGAGTTCCCATTCTACTGAGTTGGCAGAAAGCCTCATGGCAGCAGATGCAGGGGACCTGAGATGATAAATGGACTTTGGAAAGCAACCCAAACATGTACATACAAATTAGTATTTAACATACAGTTGCTATTTGCAAATTATCCCCTTGTGATTTAGCTCTTGAATGAAAGCAACTGTGTTAGCTGAACAAACAGTAGCAGAGGCTGCAAAAACGCACCTCCACTCTCACTCACAGCTGTACCCTGGCAAGCCCCTAGGCCAATCTGCACGTGTTCACCTGAGGCACACACACCCCTTCCCAAACAAGCTGTGAGAGCCACCCAGGCCTGGTTTCTTCTCCCACTCTACCAGGCACTTTCAGTCATGTGAGCCACCCTTAACCAGCCACTAGCCCTCAGTAAGGGCCCCAGAATGTGAGGAAGGGGCTGGTGGCAACCTGCACTGTCAGCATGCAGTTTGCTGGTGAAGGGGAGATGGGAGCTGGGCCTTTTGCCAGGTGCTTTGGCAGAAGACGAGCTGGGTCACTATCCCATGTTTTTAATGGGAAGTGATGTTATGGCAACACATGAATCACAAATAATTTGACACCAAAAGGAATAAGCCACGGTGGCCCAACACCTGAGCACCCGCCCCTACATCCGGAGTGACGCAACAGGCCAAGCTCTGACGTGTGTTGTGAATGCTCAAAACCCCAGAACTCCTCCAAACCTCAGTGAACAAAACCAGACCTTCCCAGCCTGGGAGTCCCAGTGCTGAGAGCCTGCACTGCTCCTGGGTCACTTGGAAGGGCCTGGGGCAGAGGGGCGGAAACCAACCTGAGGAGCATAGAGCACCCTTGAGATGCAGTGAACTAGTTAGTCTGCAAGGTGCTGGGACAGCACATCCCAGCTAAGGAGGCTGCTTGCCTCCAGCAAATATGAGGAGCTGGTGAGTAGCTGCCTGCTGCCATTGCTCCTGGGCTGGCAGCCTGAGCGCCTAAACTCTGCACCAAGTGTGTACTGCAGGCTACCAGAAGCAGCCCAACTCACCATCCTTCCCCTTGACCCCGCGGCAGAGCTGGAGTTTGGAGGTACCAGAAAGGTGGTGTTACTCAGAGGCCTACATTTTGCAGGTCAGGTCTTTCCCAGCCAAAAAAAGAGGAAAAGGATTAAATTTCAAAATAGATTCCCTTCCCTTTGGAGGGAAAAGTCAGAGGTAGAGCCAAACAGCTGCTACTATGCATGATTTAGGGAGATAAGAAGCAGCAGCAAGAGGGAGAGACTGGGATTTATAGTATCAACCCTAAAAATAGTTGTTAAGAGAAAGCCTAAGCCTGGCAAAGCCTCACTGGGAGTTGCCCATACACAATTGCTAAGCTCAGCAGATGGCACCTAGTGGGGGGAAGATTTGTTTTCTTTGAAGAGTTTGTTTTCACCATCACACTTTCACCCAAGATACCAGTTTACACCTGAGGTCTAAGTGGCTCAACCCCTTGTGTGGGTGTCCCTGAGAGACAGGTCACACTGAAACAGGCTGAAACAGAGCTGTCAACACAGCAGCTCACACAAGCGTATAAAAAGAAAGTACAACTGAAGCCAATACAACTTCCTCTTCAAGCATCTCTGAGCAAGGAGATGACTTGCCCAAGCAGGCTGGTAGCAGACACTAATGTGCAGAGGGGCTCTCTAGGCTGCATTCAAGCCGAACTCAAATGACATGCCCAAGTTGGCAACCAGACCTGGAAAGATCATTTGCGTGTTGAGTCTAGCCCTCTGCAATCGCAGACAACGTGTCACATAAAACCATTTAATTTTGCTAACTATGCTGCTCATCCCTTCAAACCTACCAGGAGTGTTTTCAGACCCTCTCTTGTCTACTGGCGTCGCCTTTGCTTTCCTTGCCAAAATGAAAGTCCCTAGGGCACTGGAACCAATAAATACACATTCCAAACTCAATTGGGAAAGCCCATCTGCTCCAAGAAAAGAAATAAATATAAAGACAAACCCTAGTGAGGTTGAGATCAATAAGTATCAGTAAGCTGTCAGCTCTTCTGCTGGAAATGAGCTTTCTACTTGCATTTGCACTGAATGTCACCCACACACAAAAAAGACACTGGTGCTGTTGCACAGTTATGTATTATGTATTCCACATTATGAGCAAAAACGTGGCTTTATAAAGTATCTGGTTTAGAAGTTGTTGGGAATTTGATTTGCTGCTCAAGAAACAATACTTTTTTGGTTTAACGTTTTTTAAAAAATCAAACAAATTTCTTTTTAGTGATGGAAGAGGAGCAGATAACTTTTTAACGGAAAGGTTAAAAAGAAAAGATGCTGCCTCTGGGGATTTCCAAGTAGATGCAAAAAAGTCTCTTTTCCATTAAAAGGTAAAATGTTTGATCCATTCCATGTTTGGTTGTCTCTCCCTCTCCATTCCCTCAGGATGCTGAGCACTATGTAAGTCCTGTAAGTCTGTGTCCTGACCTGGCCTGGCTCTGCAGAGCCCGTGACAGTGTGCCTGGCAGGCCGCACACCTCATCCTCCCTGCCGGCAGTGGCAAAGGCACTCCCGACACTGGTTTTGCTCAGAATGCCCACATGCTGTTTCTAATAAAACCTGATCTCCTTCCTTTTGATGCAGATGAAAGGAACTGGTCCTGGTTTAAGTCACCCAGCCAGAGAGCACACACCACAACTGGCCCATGATAACTCTGGAACTGCAGAGAGGGACTCAGGAAGCAATAAATCAACCGTGCTGAGTTATGACATCAGTGACAAAGGAATGGTTTCTCCTCCAGCAAGCCCTGCTGAAGGTACTTGGTCTCTGAAGGCACTGTAGGGGCTGGGCTGGCAGGCCCCGCAGTGGAGCAGACGGTGTTTATTTGTCCTGTAAGCACTCTAGAAACAACCAGTACTGCTGTGGATGGTTTACATACACGCCTAACAAATAGTGTCAATAACACTGGAAAATTAATTACTTTGATAACATTTTCATGCCCCACTGAATGGTTATATGCCACTACACTAGGAATATACAGCTTCCTAATAGGAACTGGTTCAATCCTAAACAGGAAAGATGGATGAAGAGTAATGGAAGCAGCCAAGGCAGAGAGTGGTGGAAAAATGCCCAAGGTCACACAGAAGCTTGCTAGTTCAGCAGTCCTGGTTCAGTGCGGTACTTGCTGCTCCTCATTAATCCCTCTACCATTATTCGCACTATGAAAGTATCTTTGAAGCCTCTTAAATACTATTTGACCAATAAATCCCATAATGGAGCAAAGGCAGCATGAGTGAGACTCAGGGAAGCCAGGACCTGTATCTTGAAAAGCTACATCTTTTTCAAGATACAGGACCTGTATCTTGAAAAGCCCCTCTTGTTAACCCCCTTGTTCCCAAAGGAGGTGCAAGCCTGGTGCTGGCTGGGAAACATAATCTGAACATCTAATACACTTTGAGAAATCAAATCAAGCAAGCATGATTTGGCACCACAAATGGTACTCCCAAGAAGGAAGCATTATGATAGCAGTACATGTCACCCATCAACTGGGCAGGGAAAGGAACTAGGGCTCCAGGTTGCCAGGCATATTTTCTGCTTGAATTACCTTCTTGCCCTGATAAAGTAACAAGAAGCCCATGTAGTACTGCATGGCAGCAGAGCTCATGCGCACAAGGGGTCTGCAAACAGAATGAGGAAACTGACTGGAACCCCATGCAGGGTTCTAGGCTGTGACCATGTGCTGACCTCGTGCTCCGCCCTTTAAGCCCCATGGCCTTCATGCGCTGCCTCTCAGGTGGGACTGCTGGTGGCTTGGCCAGCCAGGGCCCAGGTGAGTACTTGGGCCACGCTCAGAGTCCGGGAGTGACAGCTCAGCCAGGCCTTGGGGCAGCTCTGGGGCACAGCAGATGCTAAAGGCCTCTCCTTCAGCAAAGCCCGGCCGGCCCCTCCCAGCAGAGCCAGGCACTGCCATTCCAAGCTGTGTGGAGACAGGCAACCTCTAGTCTCTGAGAGCAGCCTACCCTGATGGATGCCCTTGAAGTGGCTTGTCCAGTGCCAGTGTCCATGCAGCTGTAGGCTCCACAGCTCTCTGAAGCCTAAGCCAAACACACAGGGCAGCTTGTGGCTGGGCCGAGGTGCTCACCCCTGTGGGGGGTCCAGATCAGAAAGGTGTGGGAGCAGCAACATTGGGGCCTTGCCACGTTTGCCTTGGCAGGCCCTTTGCAGCCCCACTGTGCCGGCAGCTCCAGGCCCTTTGGATTTCTCAACCCTAACCCTAGGCATAACCCTAACCCTAAGCCTAACCCTAACCCTCGTTAATAATCCCAGCACACTACCTGGGTTCTCCCTGTCAGAAAGATGCAGGAGCAGCAATGTCAGGGCCCTGCCACGATGGCCCCGGCAGGCTCTTTCCAGCCCCACTGTGCCTGGAGCTCCAGGCTCTTTAGATCTCTGCAGCCTGACCCAGGCCCTGATGGCAGCTCGGCCCTGGGCCAGAAGGGCTCATCACCATCAGTGGCGCAGATTAAGCAGTGTGCAGCTGGCCATGGAGGCATCTATCCTGGACACTCAGATCCAAGTGTTTAACTCTAGGTTCTATTGTTTTCTCTTAGTGCAAAGAAGAAATCCCCACTGGGTACAGTCAAGAGGTGAAAATCACACTAAAGCTTACTGGCAAAAAGACCAAAATAAAAAAAAAATCAACCATCTTTGACAAAGGATGAAGTACAGTATATAATTCAACATTCAACCACTTATCATCGCAGTACTCAGTGTTAATTTAACATTTACCTAGCAAAAACTTAGCCCAAACAGGAAAAACCTTGATACTTACGAAATGCTGCCACCCAAAACTTCTCGGCAAAGAGAAATAGGAAAAGAAAGAGAGGCAGAGAGGAGGACAGATGGAGAGAAGAGATCTAGAAGCACACAGAGAGCTCCCACCTCCTACGATTGCAGCAGGGGCAGGACAGGAGCCTGAGTAGGGGCTCTGCACACAGACACAGATCTGTGTGGCTTCTAGAAGTGAGAGTGATCTCCTCTGCACTTGCCTTACTGAAAACCTGGTGGGTCTGGGCCAGTGTAACACACCCTGGTCAGGCTGTACAGAGCATGGCTTCCTCCAGGGGCAAAGTCAAACCCACCATTTGTTCAACTTGTCTGGATAGTCCACAGATTCCAAAGCAAATAGCTAAGCATGCATAATAGCTAAGCATGCATCTTGTAATAATGTCATGTCCCCCTGTTTACAAGAGATTTCTCTGTGATATTTGTTCAGACAGAAGGTAAAGTCACACCACTGAAACAAAAAAGAAAGGAGAAGGAAGTCACACAAAGCAAGGTAGATTAAGTTCCCAATCTGCACTGGCGAATGGAGGCTTTTGGATATGGTCATGTTACCTCCTTCCCTCTCTTCATGCATCAAGTTATTTGTGGCTGAGAAAAGGGACCATTTTAACAAAGAGCCTCCCATAGAAGCCTGGTCTCAGCCTGTGGTGTGAGATGTGATCTCTTGGCCACACAGGATCCTCTTGTGGAGCAAGGAGGATCGAATGTGTCTTGTCCACCCTGGAAGAGGAATGCAAATCTATGCACAGCACACCAGAGTTGGGAGCCCCTCCAGTGTCCTGCACCCTTTCAGAGGGGGATGGATGGTGCTGACCTCCTGGCAAATGTGGCAGCTTCTGCATCTGCAAGGGGGAGCTGACCAAAAGCTGGCGAGGCTCTGCAGATCAGGACTGCTTTTCATTCTTTCTGCTCCTGTGACAGGGATTCTTCTGCCACTGGGAAGTTAGTTGTGGATTCCCTCCTTCACTCCTGTCTGCTCCATAGACAGTATACAATAAATTGAAGATACCTGACACCACAGAGAAATTTCAGAAGTGCCATAAACCCCAATGTGGGTTACATGTTGGGTGAATGTTGGTGAGAAAAGAGGTGTAAGGGGAAAGCACCGTGATTTGGCAAATGGCAGATACACAGTGTGTAACTGACCCCAGACACAAATGGTTTCATCAATTCAGGAACTTGTTTATAAATAAAAGCAAGCACATGGGCAGACAGAGAGGTAGAAGAGGCACCCTCATCCCTCAGGAACTGCTGGTTCCTATCCATGGGATTTTCACAGAGCACTTCTTTCTCTTCAAAATTGTTTCTTCATGGGCTATGAAATGATTTTCCATGCATGGAAAAGATTCATAATGCTCTCAGCTCTAAGCAAAGGAGCACACTGAAGATGGCTTGGAGAAGTTGACAGTACACCTGGCCCCAAACAGAAAAACGAGAGCAAGATCAAAGCCATCAACTCTGTGGTACCCCGAAGGGAGATCTTAAAATCCTAACCTCAACGGCAGGATTTGGGATCACCAGGCAGGCATCAGTTACCCAGCTCTGGCTGACACAGTCCAAGAAGCAGCTGCAGCTTGTTTCCCGCAACAGAAGCCCCTCCCTTGCCTCGCCCTTTACCAGCATTTTTGGGTGAGCCGTCCTCAAGGAGGGAGCACACCCAGCTACCTCAGCAGGATAAGAGCCTATCTTCTCCTTGGGGTCCACCTGGCTCTGAGCCCCCTGCATGTCCCCTTGGACACAACCTGGGGCAGTGGGAGGGAGCTGCTCCAGACTCAGAGCTCTGTCGACCTCTTCCAGCCATCTTTGCAGAGCCAAAGGCCCCTTTGTGGTGCCCTGGAGCTGCAAAGCTCTTGGGGCCAGAGCCTGGGCCTGGTCTTCAGCTGCTGAGGCTCCAGGAGTCTTCAGCTCGCTGGAAAAAGGAGTCTAAATGCTGCTTATTCAGAAAACTCACAGGCTGGAGGATTGTCTTTTCCCCACCCCCTACTCAAAAGGAGGATGCTGATGCTCACTCCCCTGTGCTGTTTGCCAGCCCCTTGCTCCCCCCTTCCAGCTCTTTGCTACTTATGGACTTTTCCTTATTAAGAGGATTGGATCAAGAAACACAAACAATTCTGATCAGCTTGTAGTGAACAAAGCACAGTATTTTAGCTTCCAAAAACTTTGAAGAGGCTTGCACAAGGCCAGAATTTGGCTCTCATTCCAAAAGCCAGGCTACAGAAACACCCCACCCCCCACCACTCTCCCCCTCTCC